>BSBN01000237.1:25422500-25970123 GCA_027924645.1 Cunninghamia lanceolata | reverse complement strand
ATACAATGCAAATCCCACGAGATGTCTTGCAAAGAATCACTGGAAGCCCTCGGTGAAGCCTCTCTAAACTCTATAGTAGTAATAGGTGCAAGATAACTGTCATCAAAGAGAAAGATAAGATCCTCTAGAATGTCATCAAGATCTGAAATGTGAGACTCTACAAACAACCAAGAGATATCCGGTAGAAGTGTGTCCCAATCAGATATAAGACCTTGCTGTAAAGAATTACCAGAAGCTCTCAGAGAAGCAACTCTGAACTCTGAAGTAGAGACATAGAAAGCATATACCCTATAATGTGACAATGTGTGTTGGCCATCATCTGGATTCTGTACCCAAGTACCTACACTCTAAAGTGGTTGTCTAGCCCAAAAAGAGATGAATGTGGATGACAACCCATCACTGTCCTCACTATCAGAACTAGAAGAAGAAGAAAACCTTTCCTCAGGAATTTGCTGTAGATGGTCGGAAGGAGAAATATTAGGGGCAAAGTGTGATAAGGTGTATAACCTAGCATGGTGATCTCCTCTTCCCAAAGCCACTAAGTTGTTGCTATGCAACTCTCTGATTTCAATTAAATCTGGAGTAAACGCAACTTGCATGCCCTTCCCTATGTGAGCAATCTGATACACTGATAGGAGATTAGTTGAAAGTGAAGGTACACTTAGAATATTTGTGAATATTCCACCTTCAACTTCAACAAACCCTCTCCCTACAACTATTACTGGTGTGTCATTACCCAAGGTGATGCTAGACATGTTATAAGGCTCTATGGAAGAAAACTCAACCTGTGAAGAATCCATATGGTGCGAAGCACCAAAGTCAATAACCCAAGATGGAGCTAATGAAGATGCTACTACTAGTGCCTTGCCTTTAAGTTTCTATTTTCCTTTTTCCTTTGTTTTAGAAGTTTCTTGGGTTGAATGAGGACTCTTTGATAGATTTAGGGACCTCTATGTTATGCTTCTTAAGGAGATGAGTGAGGTGGTCTATCTATTTCTTCATACATATGTGCTCATCGTGCCCAAGTTTCTTACAATAGGCGCACTTGAATTTTTCTTTCTTAGGTTTCCCTTGATTTGAAGAAGATTCTGTGTTGAGCTCAGATTTTTGTTCCTTCTTGATCTCCCTATATTTTTATTCTTCTCCCCTTTTTATATGAAGCATTATGTTCCTCATTCCTAGATAATAGAGATTGAGGCTTTGATGTCTTCAGGGAACCCATGTTTATTAACTTATCTTTCTCCCTAGTTAAGTCTATAATGAAGTCATCTAAGGATGGCATTGTCCATGTGGCTCCAATAGCTCTTTTAGTGGAGTAGAAAGTAGATACAAATACAGAATACTCAGGTCCTAACTTGGAGAGAATTAAAAGCACAAGTTGATCATCCTTTTTCTCAATTCCACATCCTTTCAACTGCAACCTTAATGATTTGAATTTAGTGAGAAATCCTCCAGAGTGTCAAATGAACTTGTACTCAAGCTTATGAGTTTGTTCTCTAACTCATGACCTTTCATTTCATCAACCTTCCCAAAGAGTTTTTCTAATGCTAGCCAAACTTCATTGGGTGTTTTCAAGGTTTCTACGTGAAACAATAGTTCAAGAGCTATATTTAGACATAGAAAACCAAAGTCTTGATCACACTTATTAAACTATTTATCCTTCTCTGTATCAGCAATGGGTTCTTTTTCAGTGTCCATCGTCACCCTATGTAACCCTTTATTCTTTAACACGAGTTGAATTGTATAATTCCACTCATGATAATTAAACATGGTTAGTGGCTTGATTAATGCCTATTGTGAATCCATGTTGTTGAAGTAGTTTTGTAGAAATTAAGTGGGGAAAGGAAAATTATGCAGAAGATTCATAAGTGCACAAGACACAACACCAATACACCCCCCCTTGATTCAAATTGGATCTCCCCTGAATTGACACTTTAACTTCTTGTGCATAGGCGATTCTAAGCGAGTCGAATAAAATGACACTTTATGATAGTGCGTGATCAATCCCTAATACTTAGCTCAAAAATGACAATCCTTCTAATTTTGGCACTCAAATTGAGTTGCCAATACAAGAATTATAAATTTGCCTATAATTACCACTAAGAAGGCAAAAAAATAAATGCCTTTGAGATAAAAATAAAAAAATCAAGAGAGAATGGAATAGTGAAGCTATCTCTTGCAATAATTTGACGTCTAGATGCCCTTCATAGCCTCTAAACACCCTGTTTTGATGCCTTTTAGGTTAAAAAATGCCTTGTAAAAACCATAGGCAAAACTAGACCAAATTTAAATGCCTTGCACCAATAGATCACCACTATCTAGACCAAATTCACAATGCCTTGCACTAGCAAATCATCCCTCAAAACACATAGGGTCGATCAAAATACATAAGATCGATTTCATGCAAAATACAGGGGATTTCCATGCCTTTCTTGATGCCTATGAACCACGGATTGAACAAGGCAACCCAATACAAGGTGAAAATATAGGGGCAAATCACTGTGAGTGACACCTTGTATACAACCTTGCAAAATATCTTGTGAATAAATGTAATCGGGGTGAATCGGCCTTCCAAACATGGGTTTTGGGAGTTGGTCACTAGCAAGTGCAAACGTGAACAAATATTCATGTAGATCATGAGGAGAATGCCCTCCATGCACCTAGCTATGCCTTAGATCAGGCTTTTGACACTGTGAACTAAGAGTCCACCTTCAAACATGCAGGCTTTATAGACCCTTGACTCCCTAGCTGCACCTACAAATAACAAACAATGCCTTTGGATGAAGAATCGACCTCTGCACAAGTCACTACTTGCTCTGGATTAGCCTCTATACTACTCAAATTGCCCTGCCTTCCGCAACCACGCTTTCACACGAATATAGACACAAGACAAAATTCCTCTTTTATGCAAACATTGTTTTTAAGTCAAACTATGCAATTTCTGAGACCACCATTCGAACCAAGAAAACCTCTGATACCATGTGAGAACTTTGGGATCTTATGGACAAAATGTCAGGACCGGTGGAGCCACCTAAGTCGAGCAAAGGCACACTCTGCAAGAGTTTGACAAAAAAGAATGAAATCAATGAATGAGATGATTAATTAGCTTACAATATGTAGTACATATAGGGCATAATCAACTAAGAATAGTTAGCCAATAATAGGAAAAGCTCACTAAGGATAGTGGTGCTCCAAGAATAGGAAAAGTAACCACTTAAAACTTAGAAAAAGCTATTCTAGGCATGCCAAGTACAGATCATGGCTAAACATAGACTTCTAACTATGCACTCCTAAGCAAGATTAATATACACCAACATCCTTGTCAAGGGGGTCATCATTAAATTCTTGGCAGCGTTTCAATTTTCTAGGTTTGAGGATGTAAAGTTTTTAAGGTAGATACTTCATGTGGTTATTGGTCATTGATTTCAACTGAAATTTGAAACTCTACGTTCACTAATCTATATTTTTATCATACATGTGGTTATTTAAATATAATATTTTTCAATTTAAATTAAACCCAAAATGCTAAATTCATACATTAAACCCTAAATTTACATGTTGAACACTAAATTTGCATCAAACTCAAAATGCTATCAATAAACCATCAAACTATGTAAAAAACTACGTAAATTTACATCAAAAATTTAGTAAAAATAGTTTCATTTATCCTAAACCCTAAAACCAGTAAAAAATACATAAGAATATGAAAAACCTACTTGGAGGTCTTCAGGAACTAAGAGTCTGGTGGGAGGAGGTTGTAGGTGGAAAATGGTGATGGCAGGTAATCAATAATCATGATCCCATTCTGCTTTGTCGTTGGTTTGTCGCTCTCACTATGTCGCTGTTGGAAAAAAATGACCTCGTAGGCCATTTTAAAAAAAATAAATACTTTTAAGAAATGAGGCTTTGTTTAGGCTGGGATCCTGAACCGTAATGGGTCCCCATTTCTAAATGGGGTCCCATTTAGGATCGAGACTCCAAGCCTAAACATGATCCCATTTTTTTGAAACGGGATCCCATTCCTGTTAGGAATTTTTTTTGCCTAACGCTTCCCCTATATGTGGACCCAACTTCTATACACCCATTACTCTAATCAAGGTTTGATATTCTACAAAAACTCTTTGCACTGACACATGTGAGGAGATCCATTTGGTATCAACATCCTTAAGAAGTTTGTTTCTTGTAGTTATTCCCTTAACAAATTTTTAAAATTCTAAAGACTATTTAGAACTTCAACAAAAGTATGAGTGGAGCTCCTAGACTAGATCTTTAACTTTTGATACTATAGAAAACTTTCTCACAATTTTAAATGCTAAATTTATTTTGTGGGCCATGTAGTGAATGAAAATCATGTATGGTAAACAAGAAGTTTGTAGCTTTACACAAAAACAATTCCTATGACCTTGCATTATTTGAAGCTCCATCCAAGGTCATAGGAATTGTTTTTAGGGTTTGACTAAGGCAAGCCCTTATACACAGCACAACCTTTTCCTCTTTTCTTGTGTGCAGGTTGGAGAAACAGGGTTCTGAGGATAAGATCCAGGAAGAAGACAAAGGTTGCAAGTATAGGTCTGGTGATACCCTGAGATTCTACTAAACCCTAATTAGGGTCTAGGGTGCCCAAGTGCCTTGGTCTTTGGTGCCTCTGCTTCCAAATCTAGGTTCTGATCTTCTCCTTGATCTTTGCTGCACTTTTGGTTTTCTGATATTTGTTTCTGATAGTTAATTATTTGCATATATTTGTCATTTAGGGTTTGGTCATTTGCCCTAGTTTGTTTGCTTGATCTTGGTTGGAATTGGTTGATTCTTCTCTATACAACAAAAGGGCATAACCCTTGTAGTTTGGCTCTCCTTCAAAGGTAGAAGCCAAGATCAGCTTGTGCCCCAATGTTTGTAGAAGAGGGTTTGACCTAGTTTAACTCTTTAGGCTAGATCACTCTTTTCCACTAAACACATTCAACCTAAATAGAGTTCCCAATCTTGTCCCTCTTGCTACCACCAAGCTCTCTCTCACTAATATGCAACTATGTTTATCAAATGTTACATGCATTCCCAAATCACTCAACTTAGATACAAAAATTAAATTTCTAGCTGATTCAAGAATATGTAAAACACCAAGGAGGGTTTTTATCCTACCATAACTGAAACACAATTGTACCTTACCCCATCCAACTATTGAATATGAACTGTTGTCCCCAAGGTAGACTTCACCTCTATATTCTTCATATGTGGAAAACCACTCCTTATGAGAAGTCATGTGATATGAGCATCTTGAGTGAACCAACCAATGTTCATTAGAAATGATATTACATGACAAAAGCAAGAATTCGTCACCTAGTTTCGAGGAATTTTTTGTAGAGGAATCCCATCATTTCTTCTTGTTTTTGCATTCCTTCTTAGCATGTCCTCTCTTTCTACAATTCCAACACTTCACTCTATTTTTTTTACCAAGAGTTTTAGATCTACCCTTGGACTTGTCTTTAGGCCCCTTCTATCCTCCTTTAGATCCACCTCCTTCCTTGGGCCTTCTTCTGACATTAAGAGCATCCATTGAGCTATCCATAGCTTTATTTCTCATTTCATGTGACAACAATGTTGCAACAAGAGCATCCAGCTTAGGATCTTCAAAATTAGCATTAATAGCAAGAATGAAATTCTCCCATGACTCGGGAAAAGAATAAAGAAGCATAATGAATTTATCTTTTTCCTTAATCTTAACATCAATAGAGGCTAATTGACTCAAAATTAAATTAAAAGTGTTTAAATGCTCAACAATCAAATCATCTTCCATGAATTTTAGAGAAAATAATTCTTTTCAAATATAATTTATTTACCAAACTCTTGGCTTGGTAGATATCACCCAAATGTTTCCATAGAGAATATGTAGTGGATTTTTCAACTATATTTAACAAAAATGAATCTGTAAGATAAACCTAGATTGTCCCTCATGCTTTTTTATCCATCTTATCCTACTCATCTTGATCTATTTTGTCTAATTTCTTTTCATTTGTCGTATCCAACTATATACACCTAAAAATGGCTTGAGTCGAATTAAATAAATATTTTAATATTTATTTTATTCCTATTCTTCTATCAATAAATAAATATTCTAATTTATTTATTTGATTCACATTCATCTTAATCTTCCATAAATTAAATAAAAAATCAATTTATTTTATTAAATCATCCAAATTCCTCTAAAATCGTTCTTAATTGAATAATTCCAAAATTATTTAATTAATCATCATTCCTAAGTCCTAAGTCTATAAATCCACATCACTTCCACCTCACTTTACACCTCATCATGTTGCACACATAATTGAATATTTTTAATATTTAATTATACAATTATCCTCACCCACATGTCCTATTTATCCTCTAACCATCCCTATTCTTAAGAACTTGGTTCCTCCATGTCATCTTAGTCAAAGGACACTTAGAGACACATGTCTCATAGTTCCTATATTCCTTCCAACCTCCCTACAAAGAAGGACTCCTTCTTTGACCCATATTCTTATGGTCTTTGAGAGCATTGTGACAAGTGGCCTCTTGCTCACACCTTTCTCTCCACCTTGTCATCGTTGGAGGAACATTTTCCTTATTTCTCTCCCTCATCCCAACTAATCCAATCTCCATCGTACACATCACATGACTTGTTCTCCACCGTGGATCTTATGACATGTGGAATTGGTCCATCCTTAACCTATAAAAGCAAGCTTCTCACACTCATTTTTACATCAAGCTTTAGCAAACTTATGCTGTAGAAATTCTACCATAGCTATCAAGCGTGCCTTTGGCTCCCCTCATTTTCATTGTAATCTCATTATCCTCATTGCATAATCATCATCCATGGCTGCATATCATAATCTCCATCATTCATCTTAGTATTGCATTGTAATTTATCTCACTTTGCATAATCCTTCACAAAGCTATTCTCTCTTTGTCATCTTAAAACGACAAGGAAGTCATACTTTTTGAGAGATAAAATCATAATCTACAAGATCATTGAAGAGATAGGCAACAATGGAAGACACGAGGTAAATCGGTTCGCAAGGTATATCTTTGGTTTATTGCATTTATCTTTTTTTCATTGGAGTATTGAATATTTAAGTAGGTTCTACAGTAGTTCATATTTTCAATCACACCAACCATTGATCCCTCTCTTCAAGGAGATCCTCCATCTTCAACTTCCACAACCCATAGTTACTTCCATTGAACTTCTCAATATTTAACCGAGACATAGATGCAACCATGGCTTCCACACACATAAATCTACAAAACAAATTTAACTAGAACTCCTATTGTAGCACATAAAACCTTCACTCTTCCACCCAAGAAGAAAAGTTGGCCAGGCACTGAAACCAAATGTTAGAAATGAAGGCAACCCACTACAATATAAAAATATAAAATTATATTGCAAATTTGAAATTTAATCCATAGAAAATTAAAATGGAGATTTAAAGTAATGTAAATCATCTACAAAGAAATCAACAAACACATAAGAAACTCACAACACAGTATTTACATGGAGAAAACCCTTTCGAGTAAAAAACTCCACCAGAAAAGAGGCCAAGTATGTATTATCTTTGAATAAGATTACAATACATTCACTTCATTCTATTATGCATTCAATCTGACTACACATGTGTATCTGTAAACTCTCACAAATTTTACCTTATACCTCCTCAAGCACATGTTATATAGAAATTACATACAAGAATTAGAATACATGAAATGTGGCATCCAAACTTGGGCAAATTTCAACACCCTACATTGGGAATATCACCAACATGCTAAACATAGCCTCTTATAGCTTCTTACACCCTTTTACAGGTTGTCATAATTTATTAAAATTATCTCTATTTTGGGCACTTAGTCTCTCATACAATCGCTTGAAAATAGGAGATGCTCTCACATGCGTCATAGACTATTAATAATTTATGCAAAGATTCTCTTATGCATGTTATAATTAAACCAAGAATAGCCACTCCAAGATGGGCGCCTAGTTTGACCTTATCAGCTCATTTACATTCCCAAAGATGCTCTAACAGATAAACAATAAATGTCTCCTAGTAAATAAATAATTACCGCACCTATAAAAAATAATTAACGTTATCAATGAAACCTTTATCCCTTATGAATGCATTTACAAACAATATTAGGAATAATTAACTACATAGGATTTACAAGGTTGATGGCACCTTAATCCTAACAAGGGTATTAGTCACACCTATTTAAATCTACCATTTATAAATAATTAATAATATAATATTTTATTATATTATTAATTATTAAACGATATATGTTTTATAAAGCATATAATAATCAAAAGGTTTTATAACCTTATATTAGAACAATATATAAATGTTATAAGGGTAATGACCCCTAATAACATTATGTTCTAATAGGGAATAGTTATGTTGGGTGGATTTTGCACGGCTTGGATGTGTTTCAAGTCTATAACTCCATCACCAATTATGTTTTTATTTTTATTAAAGAACTTGGGATTATTTGATTGGTTTTGATCTCTAGAAAAATTATTCACCAACCCTTTGGCTACGAGGGCTCTTTCAATTTGCACTCCTTTCTCAATAATCTCATTAAAAGTAGAAACACAATGAACTTGGAAATGAATATCATTTCTTGATTTATATTAATGATGAAGATATTGACTAGTTGTTTTTGAGGAATGGCCCATGGAAATCTACTTGCTAAGCTTCTCCATGGTTGAAGAAAACAAGAGAAGCTTTCCCCATTCTTTTGTTTTGCATTGCATAGATCCATCATGATTAATTCATGTTCCACATTATATGAAAAGTGCTTCATAAATCTTTCCACCAAATATGCAAATGTTGTGATAGTCTTTGGGTAATTGTAAGAACCATTCAAAATCTTGTCTCCCTAAGGTTGTAAGAAAGAGCCTAATCAGATATATGTTACTATAGGCAACCTCTTGACATGTCATATAAAACTCTTTCACATGGTCTCATGGATCTCTCTTCCCCCTATACTTATCAAATTTGGGTATTTCAAAATAGGAAGGGAAAGATATTTGTGGCATTGCTCTATCAAAAGGATAAGGACACAACTCTTCAAAATTGTATGCTTTGTTTTAATTTTAGGTCCTTGTTTGTAAGCCTTTTATCGTGTCTTTCATGGCTTGCAACTCTTGGTCAAACAAAGTGTCGTGAGGTGGCATGGGTACAATAAAATTGGGTTGATGTTGTTGATAAGTTTTATTGTTTGGATTGGTTTGATATTGTTCATAGGTTTCTGATTGTTTGGATTGGTTTGATGTTGTTGATAGGTTTTCCATATAAGTTTGGGTTATTAGGGCCTTGTTTTGTTTTGAGTTTGAGAGCCACACTGTGAGGTTTTCTTGTGTTTCTTTTGTTCACCATTGTCATGGTCAACATTGTTGTTAGTGGCGACGTGATCTGGTTTTGGGGGTTCTTAACTTATGATGTTGTTGCTCTTGTCAGGTATGAAATCTTTGTTTTGAAGTATGCATTGATCTATTATGGCACATCCTTGTTCAGATCCAACAAAGTCATGGTATCCATGGGAATATTCACTTTGGTATGGGTGGCTATCACTATCTCTATCACTATCATCTTGGATTCCATGCAGATTTTGAGAGGACCCCCAACATGATAAGGATTTTGTATACATGGAAGTTCTTGGAGAAAAAAAATCTCTTCGTTGAATTCCATGTTAAGTTTTGCTTGACTTCTAGTTATGGGCGGCATAAAAAAAATACTTGCCTTTATTTTAATTTAGCATGGGTTTAGCACAAGCAGGAAGACAACAATAACCTATATTACTCAAGTGGGTGTATTTGGCTTGTGAGCCCCATAATATATCAAATTTGGTCATAAATAGTGTTGACCCAATATCTCAAAGCACCAACTATGGAGGATTATGATGCAGGAGCATCCATGACAAATTGGCAATCAGCATCACCAAAAATATTGTTATTTTAATTTGGTTTGTTTTCAATAAGGTTTATGGGCTTGGGAAATAATATTTTAATTTGTAACAAATATAATTTTCCTTGGGATATTAGTAAATGTAATTTTTGTGGAAAAATACCCTGGTAATTTATAAATGCCTCAAATAGTGGAGAATATCTTTCCTAGGCAAAGGCATTAAATTCTATTTTTTTTGTGGGGGTTGATTTTTATCATAAGTGGGGTTGATTCTGTCATACGTGGAGCTACCAAAAATCATGGAATTAATGGAACTTATTATTGTAACCATCATAAAGTAAGGAATCTTGTAAGTGGTCTTTATGGCCCAACTTGATGGACTTAACTCCCAAATTTTATTTTAGTAATTCCAAAATTTGTAACTCCAAAAATGGGGGGTCGTAATTATGAGACCCAGTCTTGGTACAATGGGCATAACTTTCTCATATATTATCTAAATTAAGAAATTTAAAATGTTCTAGAAAGCTGGAAAGGAGAGACAAGAAACCTAGAAACCGTTTTAGAAAATTCTAGAAAATGAGTGTGCAGTGAGAAGAATAAGTGACGGGTTTTATTGGAGCTAGAAAAAAAGAGGAAAATGGAAGAGAGACCCAAATGTTGGGAAATGAGTCCAGGATGCTGACAATTTATTTGTTGCGGGTGTTGCATGTATGATTCCAGGAAGCTCATAAGATTCATGTTGATGTAATGAAATTTCTTATTGAAATAAAATAAGTGCTGCAAATTTCTTTTTCATTTTCTGTTGTTTCACTTCATTTGTAGCCTTCTTGCGTAGGCTTTTGTGTTGGTATTTGTTGTAGATTTGAAAGGGATTTTCCCTCTGCATCAGATTAGGACTCTACCCATACCCCACTATTATGTTTCCAATGATACTTGGTGAGTAACTTACTAGATCTAACCGCTTACTGGTGCATCACAAATTACAAACGATCTATGGTTTCTTAATCTAGGCTTGAACAAGACTCCACTAAGGGAGTCCTCGATATACCTTGCAATATGCGAGGCCAAATCCATGATACAAGGTTATTGTCTAATGACTTGGCTTGAGAAGGCAACCCTTCATATCCTTCACTAGAAACCTTATATAGGGAATCCGGTTTAGCCCAGAATTACAGCTCCTCCAAGGAATTTATAACCCATTGAAACACAAGATTCCTAGAAAAGGAAAAATAAAAAAGAATAGTTTCTTCTGATTCTAAGGATCACACGAAGTGCAAGAGAATATCATACATAAACTATCCTTGGGTGACAAAAGTGATTACATTATTTTTATTCTCAAGATCACATGAAGTGCAAGAGAAGCATACACAAGCCTAACCATGAAAACACACATACACATAGAAACAATTGAAAATTTGTTTGAGATTCAATCTTTGACGAGCAAACCTACAAAACAAGTGTCATTAATTTTAAAATCGTCTTCATCATATGATGATGGCTGCACACAAAGAGAATTAGCAATAAAAACACAATCCCTATAGAAAAATGGAGATTACAAATAAATTCCTTGTGATTTTCTAATAATCTTTTTAAAAACGTTTGCCCCAATTCAACATCCTATGCAAAAAAATATGCATGTTGCAAAAAAGCATGCAAAAAATAGTTCAAACTAAATTTTTTGATATTTTAGGTAGAATCTGAATTTTTTTCCTAATCCACAATGAAGGGCTCAAAACTAGCTTCCATATCATATGTAAAATGTATGGCTTCCAAAAAAACTTCTCCTTTATGTGCAAATAAAAAAAGACCTTGAGCACTATTTTAGTGGATAGCTGGTGGCACTCTTGCTAAGCAATAGTGGAATGTTGGTGGATCTCCCCTTGCTGATGCAGAGGTGGAAAGTGGGAGGCTTGGGTGGAAGATCACACCGCCTGCTAGAACATGACCCCTGCAAAGTTGGAAAGGACCAGGCGTTGATCCCCTATGATCAACAACTTATGATAAGCCCTTCTATTTGATATGACAGGGGGCTCAGATAACCAAAGAGCTTCTATAGAAAAATGATGACATCATGCTCTACCAACACAGGATGACATAGAAATAGTACGCTTAACCCAATGAAAACTCACCACACCAACAAATCTATAACTGTGACGCAGTGTGTGCAATATTTGGAATATGTCACAAAATGTGTTGCTCATGCTTATGGTTGGTATGGTGACTACACATGACCTATACCAGTTGTACAAATGTATGAATTTTGACAGCCCAAGATTCTATGAAACCCCTTGTTGGTTAATAGATTTGTCACCTAACTCTATATACTCTTGCTTGGACAGATGACAAATGTAACAACAGTTGAACCTACTGTATTGGTATTCTACAAAGGCTCTCTGCTTCTTTTACAAGGCGTAGCTACCTTCAATTGATATTCTTATGAATGAAAACTAGTATTGCTTTTAACTAGAAAGTAGTAAAGGCAGAGTACATCCAAATAATTAGAAGCTCAAAGACTTCCACTAAGCTAACATCTACAAATCGATAAAACAAATACTATGCATCACATAATCACCACCATGAACAATGTATCAAAAGATAAACAATTCCCAGCAGTGAACAAGAATTACAGATATTCAACCACCTCAATATACAAATATCATCAACACTAGCAGCAACACATTCAACATAGGAAGAATATGAATCCAAATAACCATAACACAAAGTTTACGATCATTCCAAACTCCACTGCATTGATTTCTATTGCATGTATATAAAGTAATTGAATAGAAATCCAAAATTGATCTATCACCAAAACACAGTTTGCCAAAAGATTCCAACATCGACTAGCTAATCAAATTTATAGTTATGCCGAACCATCACCATCTTTAAACCCTAACGGCTTCTTGAAGACAACCGATTAAAAGAAGTTTTAAATAATTACATAAAGGGCCCTCTAGAGCCAATAGTTTTTGAGAAAATATTGAAAAGTAACTAAAGCATATGAAAATAAATTCAATTGAGGATTGCTACATCCTCTTCTCCGTTATCAACTTCATCTATCGCTTCATCTTCCCTCGCTTGTTCGTCTTCATTTCCTGTGTCACTTTGTGTCGTTTGAGATGCCTATTCCTGCAGCTTCACTTTGTATGCCCTGTATTTGTTGATTACAGGTGTCAAAGACATTCTAGGTGGAGTCACAGTCATGCTAATCCAGTGTTTCCTTTTGCTCACCGCTCTATCTGCATCAGCCACCTTTTGATGGACATCATTGAATCCGCTCTTGACAGTCTTGATATAGGCCGCCATCTTTGCAAGTTTACCAAGTGATTCCCCTGTTATAATATCATAGTTCATTATTTCCTCAATTACCAATTTCTTGAAATTCTGTTTGATCTCCTTAACATCCAACAGCTTTCATCATCGGTCCCATTAGCTTCGATTTCTATAACAGCAAAATTTGTTTTGATCCTCATCGTTTCTGAGAAATAAGTTACAATTGCTTTCCTTATTTCATCCTCAATAGATATTATAAGATAGAGCTTCCATTCGACTGCATCAGCCCATACATGTGTGTCTAATTCCCCAGGGTCATTCAAGATCTTCTCAGCCACTAGGATACCAACATCCATATTGGTCATCTCCTGTATCTCTTTAGAAGCTAAAGATAGGTTGTTATGATCACTCCTAGCCGTTTGGAATTCTACTATCAAAGCTTCTCTTTTCCCATGAATGGAGTCAAACAATTTAACAACCTCCTCAATAAACAAAAGACCATAAAAATGGCTCTTTCTACCCATTGGTCCATAGCATTCCTTAGAGACAATGATTTTTTTATTTGTACTAATAGATTAGGATCAGGGGCATTCAGACTCAAATTAGGAGGGGCTTATGTTAAGGGTGTTATTATCTTAACAATTGATTGAACAAATAATCATAAAGAACCTACTTGAGCTTGCAACTTAGAATTCTCCTCTTGCTGTCTCTTGACCCTTTTTGATACATTGTTGACCGAGTGTTTAACATGATAGAGATCACCTTCAACAGTAGAAGGTCCCAAGTCTACTCTGCTCATCCTGAAGTTGGCTTCGGTCACTTCATCTTCGTTCTTATTCCCCACTGGATCTACGATCTCCAAAAATTGATTTCCTGAGGTGGGATCAGTCACCATCCTTGACATTCTCCTGACACGTTTAGGCTTAGGGGTATCATGTAGTAACTCAACCACAATATCAATACAAGCATCCACCGTCGGTGTATACCTTTTCTTCTTTTCAACCACTTTCTTTAACCAGGTAGGAGACGGGGAGGAAATATTAACAACATTAACAACACTCATAGTACCATCCATAGGCACAGGTGGAGAATTGTGCTTTGGGGGTTCATTTAGATTGGGAGAATTTGGGGCACTTAGCAAAGATTGCAGCATACTATCTTCTCCTAATTGAGTAAAAATGAATGAGTCACTATCACTTACAAGGTTATTGACAAATGACACATGGTCTACTTTTGATGAGGAAGCAGCCAATCTGGTATTGCTCTTCGTTGGTTGACCATCTTGCTCACACGCCGTCTTTAGTTTACTGACCTCGTCAGGGGGCCGATCACCATCTCCATTCGATTGTGAGCCAACTCTTTGGAGAGTCGGGTCCAAACTAGATGATCTTCTTTGAGAGTGGGCAGTCTAAGATCTGTTTTGACCCTGAGAGGCTAAATCCCTAGGCATTGTTGAACCAACACATTCTTTCACTTTTCCCTTCAACCATTTCTTTGTCCTTCTTATCACTTGGAAAGAGCAAAAATTCACATCCATGATTTCCTTGTCAAACCATTTCATAGGAGGTAGAGGCCGTAGTGAAGCAACATGATAACCTTCATGTATAATATTGGAGTTGTCGTCAACCATGTCAGAAACTTGACTATTCAACTCGAAGGCTCAGATCTGGTCAATGGTTAATCTCATCCAACTCCTTCTCTGCACTTCCCTCTCATCCAAACAATCCTCCCAGAAGTCTTCAAGCTAGGGTTTGTGCAGATACAAACCTCCTCCATGCATATTTTCTTTTACATAATTTTTACTATCAAATGTTGCACGAGCCAACAAACTATGGAGACTAAACTCAAACAGTAACTTATCAACACTTCTAGTGTTATCATTACTTTTGCAAGAATAAAATGACAGAGACACAAGAAAAGAGTAACCTTTCTTTTTCATGGCATGGTACCTTGTATTCACAGCCGCCATTTGACGACATACCTCTAGAAGCACAAGATAGTCAGACAGGTACTGTGGCAACTTCAAAGGGGAATTTTCATAACCCCCAATTCTCAAGTAAGAAAAATGGTCAAACTGTACATAAAACATTCCAAAATTCATGACCAATGCGACCGCTTCAGCAGAAAATCTTTGCTCTAATGAGCCATCAATCTTCTTAGTCAACCACATGGAAAAGGCATCGTTCACCCTTCGGAAATCCTTCATACTTTCAATCTTCTATAATTGAGGAAAAGTCTGATACACAGGGGTACCGGCGGCAGGAGTTCCTCGAATCCTTAGACTAGGCCAAGTAGCCTCTTTACGAGCCAACACATAAACCAATTGGGAACACAAGTGAAACTTTACGTCTTGCAGGAAATTTATCAGCATACTTTCTCTAATTATCCTTTCTCAATCAATAGGATGGTCTCCACAGATTAGAAAAATAAATCTACACATCCAAAAAGTGAAAGTATCTGACTCCGGGCTCCCAACTACATGATTTAACAGAGTTATCATGTCTGAAATCTCTTCTTTGAAATGACTCCTCTTAGGATTGGCAGGGAGCCATGATTTCCCTTTTCTCTCAATTTCCAACCAGGTCTTGGCAATACAAGTTTGGCACCAGTCTTTCTTTTCATTATAGTATGTCCATGCAGAAGAAACAATAACATAGGCATTTTCTTCATATTCCTCCAAGTTCAGAGCTAGGGCGACCGATTCAGAATCAATTTTTGCCACCATAGAGCCATCTGAGGCTCTTATTTCTTGAGACTCTGGAAAGTAATTATTGACATAGGCTACAACCAATTCAGGACAACATACTGCGAGTGGAAAGCCTCCAGCTCTGTCCAACCCATTACTAACAATTTTGTATGCCAGGGGAGTTCGGCCTTTGGACTGCATTCTTCTCCAGAAATCCTCAAAATCAATATGGCCCAATTCAGTATCTCTTACACTAGATAAACCATTCTCCACAATAGGGACCATAGGGGCCCCTTGAAATTTGAACTTCATTTTTACCGAATTGAGAAACCAGACGGCTAGAAACTCCGAAGCATTCACTGACAATGCAGGAATATGCAGTGCACTTATAGGGAATTCTCTATGTAGATACATGAAAAATAGAAAGTTTAGACCACCCAAGAGAAGTGTTGTGTTTTTATAGCAGAGGAAAACAAGAAATGAGATAGAAACGACTAATCGTGCTAGCCTGTAAGCATGTAATTCCCGTTGATATCTCGCATGTAGTGGATTAGCTATTCTTCACTCTGCAATGCATTCCCTTAGCAAAATAATGCAACTTCAAGTGAGATAGGGGAATTTATTGAAACTTCATGTCACTTCTCATAAACTCGCTCATAAAGAACATTAAATTCTAGCAGTGAATCCAGCCTCGAAAATCATAAACATTTGCCTCAGGTTTCCCTCCGAAAAATGTGCCAATCTGTTCGCACGTATCAAATTAAATGCAGAATGCAAGTCATTTCATTGTACCACATGTCAGCTCAGAAAAGGCGCCACAGGAATAGCGAGCACTTGAAGTCGGCAAGTCGGGCGATTTTGGAACCTTTGAACCGTGACATTGAGAGTTCGAAAGTTCAAAGAACTTCTAACTTCTTGACCACATAGAGCCTTCATAACACAACTAACTAAGACTGATGCACGGGAAGACTTTAAGACATCGGACTCAAAGACAAGTCGGGAAGTCGGGCGGTTCATGAACTCTTGAACCCGCCGACTTTGGTTCAAAAACACAAAGGACTTCTGACGACTCGAAAAATGACTAAGTAAAGTTGAACTGGGGAAGGAAGAAAAAGGAAGTGGAAAACAAAGAATGGAGAAATTTTTGAAGGCACGAGTGCTTTAGTAAAATTTCAAAAATAGGGCAACACCCCTAAAAATGGTTGAATCTAAAAAATGTATAAACCCTATCATGTTTTATATTAGTTAATAAGTTTTGGAGCCTTTTCAACTCAACGGTAAGGTTAGATTTGGATCAAATTTCTTGGCAAGATCTCTCCAAAATTGAGAATGGAAAAAACTTGCAAAATCAAATTATGGAAGTCCTACAAAACCAAGATTAGACTAGGACAAGGGGGTCTGACTAGGCGTGCTAGAATGTGTCATGTTAGATCTAGAATAAAATGAAAGAGATTAAAGCTATATTAAATCCTTATTCTAAATCAAACCGAATAATTCTTGTCTTCACTTACCAAGCAAGGGATCCCCTTTGTTGAATGGATTTGCTCATGGATATAAGTGATGTAGTTACTCTTGGAGTTTTCAAGATTTGAGTAGCATGTACTTATTGAATGATGTGTCATGGAGTGTTGTGGGTTGGATCGAGCATAAAAATATCAAACCAAATAATTCTTGCCTTCACTTACCAAGCAAGGGATCCCCTTTGTTGAATGGATTTGCTCATGGATATAAGTGATGCAGTTACTCTTGGAGTCTTCAAGATTTGAGTAGCATGTACTTATTGAATGATGTATCATGGAGTGTTGTGTGCTTGATATGCTTGGTTGCTTATGTTTGGTATGGCTTGCTCATTATAATGAAGATGTTGTTTGCTCCTTATGGGGCTGTGATGAATTATTAAAGGTATAATTTATAGGTACTTCAATGAAGATGTGAATGGTTGAAATTTAATGATGGATAGATGGAGGAGATACACATGGGGCATTGAATCGTGTGGAAGGGGGCCTTTTAATTTAATATATTTTTTGTGAATACATGATATGGATGTATTTATTTGAATTTTGGAGGGATAACATTATTTAAATTTGATTTATTTAATTTAAGTGAGTGGTAGTGAATTTATTTAATTTAATTTAATAATGAAGTGAATGGATTTAATATATTTATTTTAGATAATTAAGTGGAAATGGATTTAATTTATTCATTTTAGATAATTAGTGAGGTGGAATTATTAGTGAGGTGAATAAAGGGGTTTGTGGACGAAATTAATTAATTATTGTGATGATGGTAGACATTATTTTAGATATGGTGGATTTTACGTGTCTATAAGGAGAATATTGGGAAAGGTGTGTTCTACACCTTACATAATAATATAATATTGTTATTTAGTTGTAATGTATCTTATGTTGTGCATAGTACACTAGGATAGGCATTCTTGCAGACACTGATAAGTTGTATGAATCATTGAACATGTATTTAATGTAGGTGACACATTGGGTAAATATTTTAATATTGAAAGTCTTGATTTAGTGAGCAAAAGGGTTTGGCCTCATGATTTATGTAATACCACTAGGTGGTTTTGTGTAAGCTTGACCTATAAAAGTAAGCACATGGGTAGTGGTATGGATAAGCAATTGAAGCATAGTGAGGTTGCATATGTGGTGAAAGGGAGCATGGAGTGGGATGTGTGGCTATATAGTTTTCATTTTCTTAACCACATGAAGGAGTGCAACTAAGTTTTTTATTGTTCTTAAATTTTTGCATGGAGAAGCTATGTGAATATATTGTAATCTTATTGCTAAGATAATACATTGAGTTGTGTGGTGCTTTGGAGACTAGATTTTTTAGGGTACATATGTTGTCATATTATGTGTATATTTTGATATTATTTTGTATTATGAATTATGCATACTATTTTAGCATCATTTCTCTCAGAAAGGTTATGTAGGAATTAGCATTTGTTTCTTGAAATTTCCAACACATCTTTTAGAAATATAGTGAATGGACTGGAGCACCAACATCGTATTTTTTGTGCTCCACCTTTCTCATGTTTTCTATTATCTCATAACATTATTGGCTTATGATTTGCTTGTTGGTCCTTTCATTCTTCTTTCACCCTCTATATGTTCATCCCTTATCACTTGTCTAATGTGTTGATGTATCTAGTCCCCTTGTATGTCTCTCACATGTCTTTTTCATCCATGATCCTTGCCATGTTTCCCCACTTGTAGAGGGCATCCACTTTATGCTATCTACTTTGTCTTCTTTGATCATGTTCGCTTTGATATAACTTTGACTTACATGACCTTGTTTTACATGCTTACCTTCTATATAAAATATTTGTGCTTACATGTTTACATCTAACACATCAACTACTCTTGCTTGCTCTTTGTCCTCACACTTTGGGGCAACATTGGGGGACACCTTATTGTCTCTTATTACATGGTCTTTCATTATCACATGTTGATATCTTATCTAATGCTTGCCATGCAATGCTATCTATTACATTATTACATGTTTATTATCTTTTCAAATATTATGTGTTCACTCCTCAAATTCATTGTAGTCATACACCATTCTTTTTCAATCATGTGGCAAAATGTTATAGTGGTCCACTCAGCGACCTTACACCTACTCCTTTACTGGTTATAGTGATCCATTCAATTATCCTACACCATTATCTTTCTCAATCTCCCTTTCGGAGTTACAATAATCTATTCTATGATGCTACACTTCTCTTATTATTTTTATATGTTGATTGTTGACATTGCTGAGTTGTTCATGTCTTTTAGTTTATATAAGATGCTACTGATGGAAACATGTGTAGGCAATTCTGAAAACGAAGGTTTCATTATATGGAGCACAAATATGACATCATCCATATCTATATCTTTTTTACATGTGTTATCATTTACTTTCATGTTGATTGTTTGTTTACTTTGAGATGCATGATTCATGGTAGTTCACATGCAAAGTGGGGGCAAAATGTAAAGGTGAAAAGCGCATAACACACTTTTCCCTACTCATTTTAGACTCATTATGACCCTATCTCTAGTGCAAGGTCTAGTGATCATATGGTGTATTTCTAACAAGAGTTGGCATTTAGCTTGTACCCTATTAGAATCAAGGTCCTTAGTCCTCAATGGTCCAAACCTAACCCTCAAATCTGTTGTTTTTAGTCTTGGTTCAAGACTGCAGGCATGGCTTTGAACCTACCACACATGCAACCTTAACCCCTAATTTTTGAAATCAAAATTAATCATGGATCAAAATCTAGTTGCCTCCAACTAATCATTGCTCACAAACTCGAGCATGAAATATTCAAATTTAGACACTCGGGTATTGTATAAAAAGACAAAGCCCTAGTTCATTTAGATCACCAAATAGCTTGAACATTCATAAATCATTATATCACATAGATAGCATTACATTAGCATCTACAATCATAAGGACATATCTAGGCATTTGCATTTTGCTTGGCGTGTCTTTTAACTTGTCAAAATTGTTGAATCAATCAAGGGGCTTGACTAAGGCGTAAGGTGGGAAGCTAGTCAACTTTCATTCTCTAGCATAGCAAGTTTCAACAATGATTTTAGACACTACCATTTTCAAATACACAGGTGAATAGTAATTTGAAGACTCGAAGTGCACAATTCAAGGCTACAAAAAGAGGTTCAAGGCTGCATATTTCTAGATTAGTGCCACACGTGCAAGATTAAACTAAAATAAAGTAGGTCATCTTGCAATTTATCAAAACTACCCAATCTCATGCCTAAGAGCATAAGTTTGATTTAGGTCATAGAGCATGTACTACACTAGAACATCTAGTCAGATACAAAGCTAAACCCTTCTTTGTCAATTTTAATGCTTGTAAAACTTAACTCTTATATCTATGTTGATTGTGAGTGTGATTGTTTAAGTACATCAATTAACCTAGATACCCTAGAGGTTGTCATTTCTCCTCTTCAAATATAAAAGTGAATTCTTTAGCATATAAGGATGTATTTAATTTTCTTAAACTAATCATTAATAAACTTATAAAGTTAGCCCCAATGACTATAACAATTCTAGATACCATAAGCCACGCATTGCTCTTCCTCCCACATGTATCTCTTGAAATCTTGAGCATTTTAAACAAGTGCAATCAGCCCTTGCAAGCTTATGACAAATACATAGAAGTAAATAGTGTTTGTTAGGAATTTATCTTAATCATTAGACTTCCCAACTAAAAGAAATAGAAGCAAACTAAAAACAAAGGAATTTAATCAACCATGAAAATTGTACATTGCACCATATATCATCTGGAAAATATTCTCTACATGCATACAACAAAGAAATGTTTTTAGATGAGAGATGCAGGGAAAGATCGATTCAAGAATGTAGGGTAAAACAAAGAAGTTGAAGCAACAAAGATAAAACATATTATAAAGCTATGAAACTTTTAACAAATAAAATAAATATTAATATGACCATCAAATAGTTGTAGCATGCAAGTTCACTCTATATTATTTTGTTTGGACAAATTATAACAGTAGATAGACTTCTTCTAGCACATGCTTTATACAAGCATCCAATCTTTTGCCATTGTTTTTCCTTGAATTATCAAATATATACCCTCTTCTTACCTTTATAAATTGAATCATAAGGTATATATGAGTATGTGTGCATGCTAAAAATGTGCATATATAAACTCTAATGTTAGCACCTTAAATTGGAAAGGGTTCTACAAATTTTGTAAGGTCTTGTGAGGTTTTAGGCAATGAGGAGAGGACCCCTAAAAAAGCAAAGCTAATGAATGCAAGAGCTAATATAATGTTTGGGAGATGGAAGATTCGTTTTAAAAGCAATTACATGTCCATTCAAATAAAAAAAAAAGGTTCTTTCATTTAATTGTAAATAGAACAAGATGTAACATAGACACTAAGATAACAATTTCAAGAGAGCAGGAATGTGCGATTCAAATGTGCCTGCGTGTGGGGTTTCCCCTGCAATGGTCGAGGGGCTGGTTGTAGAGGGCGGGGAGGAGAGCTCTCCAGATGCTGCTCACGTGCCTCTGGTCAATGACTCGAGGTTGTGTGGGGCTGGTTCTGAGCGGGGGTCTCCTGCAGGTGATGTTGGTGCTGCGGCTGGGGACAAGAACAGTGAAGAAAAAGCGTCCTTCGGCCCTGTTGCCGGAGAGGATGGTAATGGTGGTGCTGCTGCGGGGCTTCGAGCTCCTAGGGGGCCTCGATCCTTCGCTGCTACTGTGACTGGCTCTGGGGTTCGTCCTCAGAATGGCTCTCGGTCGATCCCTTGTGCCCGGGAGTCTCCTATTATGGTGTGGCCCGAAGGTCACACAGAATGAGGAATACTATTGCAACAAGGGAGTGGTATGCAGATTTAATGGACTTTGGCCCTCTCTGCCTAACCTCCACAAATGGGTCTCGGAGTCATGGAAGCCACTTGTTGAAGGTAAGATTGAGTTGTTTCCTTGTGCTAGAGGGTTCTTTATTGTGACTTTTGCTTCCTCAGAGTAGTGAGACTTAGTGCTCGATGGCAAGGTTTGGTTGTGGGGTGAGCATTCCCTTTCTATCAAACCTTGGACTCTGTCTTTCAATCCTTTTACCGAGCCGCTCAACGTTAGACCTATTTGGGTCCGTCTACCAAATCTCCCTCTCCAATTTTGGGAGGATTCTTGCTACAAGGGCATCGGTAATGCTATTGGTCGTTTCCTCAAGGTTGATTCTACTACTTTCATGGGACATTCCATGAGTGCTCACATCCTAGTGGACATTGACATCTCCAAACCTTTTCATGGAGATGTGGTTTTGATGGTAGGGAAAGGCCTTGGAAACAACTATTAGATTATGAGGGCATCCCTTTTAGATGCAGAAGGTGTTTTGCTACCGGCCACTTGGCCTCTAGCTGTCCTCTCACGTGTCGCAAGGGTGTTGCTACAACGTGGTGGAAGGGTGCTTTCTTGGAGCACTTGACTATTAGTGATTCACAAGAGGACCGTGCTTCTCGGGCGGGTGAGTCCTCTGAGGAGGATGAGCTCCCTGTCGAGGATACTCCTGCGGGGGTGGTGGTTGCTTCGATTCCATCGCATTCTCTGGACTCTTCTGATCACTCCTCTGCTCCTCTTGCTTCAGGCAAGATTTGTCCTATTCCGGCTCCAAACTTGTCGGTTCTGCCTTCTCCAAGCTCAGCTTCAGCTTCTGCAATCGGGACTTCCTCTTTTGTTGTTGGGGTGCCGTCGGCTGTTGGGACTGCCACTGTGGGAACTGGTTTTCCTCTCCCCTTGCTCCTCCCTCTTCGAAGGTCTTGGCGAATGTTTCTCCGCCTTCTTCTCCTACTTCTGTTGTTGGAGAAGACGAAGTCTTTTGGACTGTTGTCCAAAGAAGGAAGAAAGGTCTTCCTAAGCATGTTTCTTTGACCCATTCTTGGGCCAAAGGTGTTCGACCTGCTAGGTCTGGTTCTGCTTTTGCTTAGTTGTTCCTCGTTGCCTCATTGTAGTTGTTTTGTCTGTGTTGTTAATGTGTTGTTTATGGCCTCTCCAAGGCCTTGCTTAGCCCTAGGGGCTGCTTTGTACAGGGTTCTGGACCCTTTTTTCCAACTGATCTAATAAAAAACATAGACACTAAGTGGAATGGATTATCTACACAGATCTCGCCTCATCACTAAGTTTGTAGAAGCAGTAATTATCTAGCATATTTTATCATAGCATCTATATTGATTTTTCATTAATGCACCTATGTTTTTTTATCAGATCACACGTGGAACTTAAGATGTGACCCTATGGGGTGGAGGACTAAGCATAATTCAAACATATAGTTCTAACAATATAGTGGATGCTAATAAACATGAGAGTGTCTCAAGTACATTGGAGACAATCAATCACAATTTTATTCAACTTGTTAGAAAAAGTATTTGGATATTATTACATGCATATCAAGCTTATTCTATTTCATAGATGCTACATGGAACTTTAGAAAATGAACTTCGATTGGCAATATTTATGAGCTCAATATTCATTGTTCAACTTCTTAACATCCTTGTTTTAGATAATTTAGTGGGGGATTAAACATAATTTCGTGCATCCAATATACCACCTTACACTACCAGAAAGATCTTGTAAACAAAATGGCTACTCTAACCCAACACTTGATAAGAAACAAAAATACATCTAAGCACAATGCTATCAAACCTAAATACCAATTTGTTGCTACACAAAAGAAACTAACAAAACAAAACAATTGTATCTAGGCCACTAAACACTCTAGCATGAACCCTCGACAGAGCCACCCTTAGATGATTCCCCAATGCTCAGAGTTAGCCACTTCAACTTGCACCTCTTCTACCACCTCCTCAACCCAGTTCACCTCTCGAAGAGCTAATCTCCTCTATAAAGAGCCTGCCAATGAAGGGAAGCAGAGTCCATGGCAACTTTTTCATTGGCATCAAGCCTAATGCATAGAGCTACCACAAAGTACTAGAATCATGAACTTTTTACCCACCTCTAATCTTCCATGAGAGTGATACATCGTGACAATAGGCATGGAGCAACCCTACTTCTAGCTAAAATTCATCATATTTTGGCATTAGTGAGGAAGCTAAAGCCACACTTTACTTAAATCCAGCATTCTTCTGCTTCACCATCCTTGTAACATCTTCTACCTTTGCCATTGCCCTCTCCCCAAATTGGTCAAGAAGAAACAATTTTAGAAGTCAAAGCCATAATTTGATGTCAACAATATAAAATGCTAGATTGGTAATGAAGTCACCTCGTATTGCCATCTTTGGCATGTAACTTGCTTCCAACCATTTTTGCCTAGTATGCCTTTGATAGAACTTAAGGCGGACTAGAACTCACAAGAAAAGATGATTTTCAATCTCATGTCAAAGACAACACCGCATGCCTTCAACTCCTTTCTATTTCCTAAAATTTGTTTGCTTGCCACCCTACACAAAACCACAACCAAAGTGCAAAGCAACCATGCAAATACCCATCAAACATCCTCACAATACATGTCCCATCTCCAAAGCATTTGATTCCTCTAAATGTCAATTCCTTGAAATGCTTGAGCTATTAACACAACTAATGTTGACGTAGTTTGAAATGGTTCTTGCTTCGACTCCCACGCGCACCCCTAGAACTTCCTCACCCTCACCTATGGATCTATTTGTTGCAACACTAGATAGAGGTGCTTCAGTGAGGGTTGGAGCAACTGCTCGACCTCCCTTTTGGTTTTGTTGCTCGCTCTAGTAGTCTTGATTCTCGCCCTTTTGTGGAAGTCCCTATTGTCGACGAGATTTTGAACTGCAATTTGGAGGGTTGTGTATGTCATTCTTTTGTTGGCGCCCTAACAAATGGACTATCGTACACTGAAATGACTGGTTTTGTCCTTTCCTCTCCTCACCCTCCTCTGTTGGCAAATTCTCACCTTGTACCATGCTCTCATTCTGCCCCAATTGTGGTTTGCAAACCGGAAGTATAAGATAATGAAGATTTCTTTGCATGGCAAGGTTTAATTGGAATTTAACAAGTTGTGGCCTTCTCTCTTGGACCTACACAAGTGGGTTTGGGAATCATGGAAGCCACTCACTAAGGGCTATATCGAGCTATACCCTTGCGCAAGGAGTTTTTTCATTACAAGATTTCAATCTTCTAGGCATAGGGAAGTAGTGTTGGATGGTCGGCTCTGGATGTGAGGAGAGCACTCCCTCCTCAAGTCGCAATTCCCCTCCTTCAACCCTCTCACAAAGCCATTAAATTTCATGTCGATTTGGGTTAGATTGCCTTACCTCCCCCTCTAATTCTAGAAAGACTCCTGCTTTAAAAGTATTGGCAATGCTATTGGCAGATTTCTGAAGGTGGATTCTTCCACGTCCAACATAGGTCATTGTACTTATGCTCGTCTTTTGGTGGACATTGACACCTCAAAGGCTCTCATAAGGAGGTTGTCCTCATGGTGGAATATCGACCATGGACTCAACTATTAGATTATGAGGGCATCCCTTTTCGCTACTGGTCATCTAGCCTTAGATTGCCCCCATACTCGTCGTAGGAATGTTGGCTCGGCTACATGGTGGCAAAACACCCTCCCTAAACACTTGACTATGGATTATGGGGACAACACTCCTTCGAGTCCTACTGCTACGAATACTAGCATGGCCCAAGTGGCTCTTGAGTTAGCTCCTCCTAGGATTGGTGCATCTCTAATCTTATCAATGGATTTTGTTCGGATTCCTTCTTCAGTGCCAACACAGTTTGTTTCCACTGTTCCCATTGCCCCCTCAGTGGACCGTGGTGGGGCCTCAATTCTTCCCTAGCTTTTTCTTCAGTGCAACCTCAATCTTCCCCTCCGAAGAGGGTGTCTCATGTGGTGGCATCTATTGAGGAGTTGCCTTCTCCTCGATCTGATGATTTTGGTAATGACATGTCTTGGACTATTGTGCATAGAAGAAAGAAAGGCCTTCCTAAATCAGTTTCTAATTCCCAGCCTCAAGCATCAGATGTGCGAGGGTAAGGAGTTGTGTAGCTCACTGGCCTCTAGGTGTAGCCTATTGAGGCAATTTGCCTGCAATCTCTTCATGTTTTGGCTAGCGGTCGATACTCCATCTATGTTTCATCTCTAACCTTATTGGTCTTGGTTGTTATATTAGTTCCATTCCTCATGGAACCTATTCCTCTTGCCTATCTCTTTGTAAAAGGGTCCGAGCCCTTTCAAAACCTGTTTTTTATCAATATTTAAAACACTAACGTTTCCCTCCATCGTACCAGCGCTAAAGGATTTAGTGCCTATGTGCCTAGCAATCCCCAACATTTGTAGCATAATTGAGATTTCACACATGGCTCACACATAGTGCAAGCTTTTCACTAGGTATCGGTATATGATGAGCACAAATCAAGTACTTAAAACAATGGTTTGGCCTCACGCCAACTTACCAAGTTCAGTTTATCCAACATTTTCATGGAGGCTAAAATCATAGGTGTTTGTCTAGTTCATTCCATGAACTTTGCAATTGACTATTATAGTTGTTATAAGCTCTTGTGAAATCCTTTCATTAGCAAGATAATCCACCACAAGATAATGATGACAGTTGATAGAAACAAATTTTGCCTTTAACCCGAAGACCACTTTCACATATCTATTTAGCATCCAATTCATATTGCTCCCTTTATTGATAACATTAATTACCACCATCGAGTCGCCTTCAACTATCACTTTTTCTAGTTTTGAGAAAGCGCTACACCTAGACCTACAAGCAACACTTCCCATTCCACTTGATTGTCTGTCCTTATATCTAAGAAAAGTGAGCCTCCATGGAGCAAACCTTCTTTAGAATCTCAAAACAAATAACTCCCCCCCACTAAACTTGGTTTCCCTCTGGAAGCCCCATCAAGATTTAGTTAAACATAGGTTTCCTCTAGAGACACCCATTGTTCGCCTCTTGCATGCTCCACTGCTTTATCCCTTCTATTATTCTTGCTTGCATTCTTTTTATCCCTCATCCCTTGAACAAGAACTTCTCTTAACATCTTTTACAACATTCAAAAAATAAAATAATAATTGTATATTTATTACAAGTGACTGTCTTAAAGTTCCATTTTTAATAAAGTTATTAGATGTATCAATGTGAAATGTACTATTTAAAAGCATTGCCATCTCTTCTTTTCTTGCTACAATTTTAGAGCCATCTCATTAAAGCCAGTGGTAAAGAGTATGGGATGGGTCAACCCGGGCCATGAGTTGGGAGAAGGGCATGCTCATTTCCGGAACTTAATGACCAAAACATGTTACTTGTTATGCTTATCAACACATTGGGCTCAAGCTTACAATTTCAAATTTCTTACAAGAGATTGGAAACTATGTGAATGGAAATGGGGTACAAGGAGAGAAATTAATTATATAAAAAGAACAAAAATATTTGGCATCATAGACATCACATTTATAATATGGTTGGCATGCTGTTTTTTCTTATACAAGATACCTACACACATACAGGACCCGTAAGATTACTCAAATATACAGTAAAGGGGCCTGGCTTTTCACCAACACGAACCAAACACTCAAAACAGGCAGATAAATACACCTTCAAGATCAAACTACCTGCCACATCAATACAAAAGTTAGGTCATAAATATCTAAAACCTGAGAATTCCACCAAAACAAATGCTGAAAACATGGGCACCTCAAAAGCCTAACGGCACACCACACCAAAACTCTTACACATAGAAACAGGACAAGTACTACAAAACAACTTGAAAAGAAACATAGTGCCAGGGTACCAAAACACACCAGAAAGGAGTATGGCATATTCCTCTCCCTACTGGAGACTTCATGTCTCGATCTGCTTGCTGTCTTGACATTTTTTCTTAGCACCAATAAAACTTCATCGTTCACATCCACAAGTATTATCCAGGATCCTTAATATATTCATGTACTTATAAAGCTGCATCCACACAAAGGCACACACCCCTTAGAATCTACAAAGGGTTCTCTTCTTAGCAATGGGCTAAACTTCTGGCTTCACTACCATACAATTTTATACTCTACTACTTTTCTTCATCTGCTCCTGTTGGACTTCCACTTTATCAGTACTCGCCATCTCCTAATGCCTCGCCCATTTCTTCTAAAATTGATTGTTTAACCCTCTTACGGGACTGTCGACGGTGTTTCTTCGACTCTAGTCTTGGTTCTGCTTGTTTAACACCCATTTCACGTACCTTGTATCTGTAAATTCATTAACACTTTCAGGAGGATATAATTCAATGAGTTAAAACAAAATACAACACAAGAAAAGAAAAGATTACAGACAATAAATAATAGACGATGCCATATACAATTCAAGTCAAAGAAAGAAAAAGAAATTTATAATTCAAGTTTGTTGATCATTTTTTGTTGTCAGAAAACCAAAACTATTCCCAATGTTCATAATAGACAATTTTAAAGTTGATTCCCGAGTTGGACAAAACAAAACAAAACACATTTCTCAAGTCGGTTGACATATTTTGTGCAAGAGAAGCCCAAATTAGTTCCAATGCGCTGAAGGGGACCATGTATTAGCCACTGGAGAAACATATAGCAGAAGAGATAAGTTTTGGTATGACAATCTACTTTTTGGTCAATCATTTACATGCAAACAGTTTTACAGTGTTACCCTGCATGCCAGCCAGCACTCATGTCAAGAGTTTTTGTTGAATATTTGGTCATATATGGACTAGGTGAATGTGGTCAAATCTTTTATCCACAGTGCAAATTTATTCCGTATTTATATGAAAGGTATGACTCCAGATAGATCACTAGGTTTCACGAGACCTAATCTGCTTCCCAATTTATCACTTTTGCAAAGGCATTTTAAAACATTTAAAAAACTACAAAAAAGCAGTGAAGAAAGAATGATGACTTGGCACTTTGGAAAATCGATGGCGACAAATATTGTTTGCCTATTTTAGGGACTCCACTTCATGGTAACCCGGGGATGTGGGGCATGGCTCTCAGGACAGGGATACCATCAAAAATCAGGCAATAGGAGTAAATGAATAAGGGTACCTGGCTATATTATCTATACAGATATGGTCATGAGGAGACATAGGTATGGGGGCAGGTTCCTCATCTCTATACTGGAGTTTCCAGGTGACCGTATGAAGTAACAGATAAGGCAATAACAATGAGCAACAATACCCTGCACAATTGAGGCCAAGGGTTGCAAGAATTGCACACAAGGATTGAAGGAAAGAGAAAGCTTAAATGGGCATTTAGTTTTCTAATATTGCTCCATGATTTGACTACTCTAATTTGTGTTTAACAGAATAATCATTGTTTATTTGTAAACATGATCATTTCTATGAGAGAAGCTGGGACTAGGTTTTAATTCCTACCAAACAAACTGCCTCTTCAGCCCTCACCACCAGAGAGAACATTTTTACACAGTTTACTATTGCAAGCATCAGAACTCCTTGAAGCTATCATTTGCACTTCAAACCACATTTCGAATGCTTTGGCGTGGAAGTGATTGGAAAACCTTTCTGACCATCCACTTAGAGGGGAAATTGTGGAATCTATGTGATGTTTAACTGCTCAGATCATTTTTTAGAATGATAAGTCAAAGGGAAATCTCTCACACATTTCTCTAAAGCATCAATGAGCCTCCTATAAACTACATAAAAGATTGCCACAGTTGTCCTAGGATGAAATAGGTCGATAAGAAAAGTCATCATCAGGACTTTTGCACAATTTCCTTTCATGCTTTAATAATTTCATATAAATAGAACAAAACAAGTTTATGCCTTGCAGTTCTGATTTCTTGTATGATGAATCAAAAAGGTAGTAACAATGAAAATTGTGTAAAATGAATGCAAATACACCTACAGACTAAGATTGGGTGATGAACATGCTAAAAAGGAAGTTAAGATGATATTCCTAAAGTTGATGATTGTGAGCGGTTACCTTGAACAACTCTTTTAGCCAACAAAAGTCCCACGCAACATAGTTGTAGGGTAAAAAATAAAAAATAAATATTCCTAACAAACAACCTGAAAAAACTATTGTACAACTTTTAGCATATGCCAAACCGTGTGAAGGTAGCTAGTCTTGAACAATATTTTAACTCTAGTAGTGCAAAAGCCTATAAATAAATTTAGCATTCATGGCAAAACGCAGCTGACAACAGCATTAAACCCATACCTGACATCACTTTCTCGTTTTGTACCAATCAACCTTAACTGTATCTCTTCCCGTATTTTGATCTCATCAAGCAACTGAAGATAGTAAGGATACCTTTCCCAATCAACCTTTACTGCACACCCTTTTTCACCAATATGCAGACAATCATTGAAGAGACATCCACCAGAATCACTGGATAGCATTTGCCTGATCTGATATGCATTGAAATTTGAAAAAACTAGTATTAAGATATTGCCAATATGCATGACTAGCATGTAGGAGTTACAATAAAAAATCATTAGTGTCAGTTGGAAAAGAAAAAAAGAAAAATAATTGTTCATACTTGCAACAGATTCACAAGAATATGCCAACTGCCATGTCATAAGTTCACAACATACATGGATAATAAATAAGGACATAAGAACAAAAAATTAGGGTGTACCTCAGGGAACATCCAAGCTAATGAATTCTTTGTAACTTTTTGGAGACTAGGTTGGTTGAATCCAGGTGTGTCAGTAAGATAACCTCCAGATGGCAGTGGAAGCAATGTTACATTCCGTGTGGTGTGCTTTCCACGACCACTTCTCATAGAAATATCTCCAATACGTAATTCTTCAAACCACTTACTACCTTGACCCACCTGAATATTTTATCACATAATAATAGGAATTAAAAATGTCAACTAAAGCTGCACTTTAAACTAGGAAAGCTCAGTAAGAAAATAAAGCAAGACTTTGTGCAATGCTAATACTTAAATCATTGTAATATAAGTGAATTGCATTTCAAATATAATGCCACACCTGTATAAAATGAAAAGCAGACATATGATAATAAAAAATACATCAATAATCAACAAGAACACAACATATGGTATCTGATTGTATAAAATCTTTTTGTATTGTTCCTTACCTTTATGTGGGTTGACATTGTCTTCAAACACAGAGGTTTAAACTTTAGGGTACTCAATCTAATAAATCAAGCAAAACACTATAAATCCTCAAGTAAAACTATTGGGAAAGGTGTTGTACACTTTGCATAAAATATTTGATATTTTGTAAAGTGTGGTCCATCTCAAAGTGGGGTGCCACACTTTAAGGAGTGCAATTTTTCCTTGGAGTAGTTGTATGGGACATTGGAAATTCATTTAATGTGGGAGGCACATTGGAGAAATGCATTTAATATTAGGGGTCATGATTTAATGAGCAAATGGCTTAATGGACTTATAATTTAATGTGAGGCACATTGAAGAAATGTATTTAAGTATTAGATGTCTTGTTAAAAACATTTAATGTGGGGTCACATGAAACAAATCATCTTGGGCACTTGGATTGGAGAAAGCATTTGCATTTTTTTCAAGGTTGTAATGATTGTTGAGCCTAGAGGCAAACTTGGGCGCCCACCTTGGAGACGTACTAGGGTGCATTGATTATTGGTGCTTGGATGCATTGATTAAGGGTGGCTTAAAAACTAAGCAGGTTTTCCCACTCTTGTTGCTCTCTTGCCCATTAATAGAAGGCTTGGAATGGAAGTTAGACACCATCTTTTGGTTGATCATCATCTCCTACATGCTCATTGTGAATAAAGCTTGGTGTGCACACATGGAGGCTTGAGTTGCTTGTTGAGGAAATCTTGAGGATCATGGAGTGGTACATGTGGATCTCATTTATTCTTGGATCAATCTCATGAGGAATGCAACAATGGTTGCTCACTACTTCTGAAGAAGGGCATATCTTGCATGCTTTCCTCATTGATTGAGAGTGTTGATCACCTGTGAAGGCTCAGACCCTGATATTGTATTTTAACTATTTTGTTGCTGAGAATACATTGGTTTTGACGCTTTTGAGGCTAAGTTTTTTCCGAAATGGTTTTCCTCAGGTATATCTGTCTCTCCCCCTCCTAGGAAATTGTTCTATTCTTTCTTTCTTTCTTGTTCAGATTTGTGAGAGGAAGATCCTGTGAAGAAACATACATCCATTGAAGGATTAATAGGTTAGAGCCTATCAAATAGAGGTTGGAGCTCAATTTGTGTGGGGGTTGGAACCTCCAATAGGTTGGAGCCTATCAAATAGAGGTTGGAGCCTCTTGTTAGGTTGGAGCTCAGTTTGTGTGGGGTTTGGAGCCTATAATTCTGTCAAGTGGAGATTGGAGTCTCTAGTAGGTTGGATCCTACAAGAAGAAGAAAGAAGATATATATACGCAATATTGTGCCATGGTTTTCTCCTAAAAGGGTTTCCACGTAAATCGTGTGTTCTCATTGTGTACTTAGTTGCTAGATCTTGCATATGTGTAGTTGATGTAAATAATTGAGTTTGAAAGGTAAAAGTTTGTTAGATACCGATTCATCCCCCCCCCCCCCCCCTTCTAAGTATAGCCATGTGCTCATCAGCCAAATTGAGGATTTGGACCACTTGACACCAAATTGGTGCTACTGGGAATTTCCCCCAATGGATGCTAAATCGGGAATTCCATACCTTGAATGCCAAAAACAAAAGTTGGTGCTCATCAGGGATTTTCCCTGATGGATGGCAACACCAAGAAACTAATGACTTGGATGCCAAAACAAAAGATTTTTAAAATGTGATGCCAAATATAAACAAGGCATGTGTGCTTGGAGTGCTTTTAGATGAGTTTTCAAATGATTTTACGGAAACTTTTAGTCTTTCATTAAAATTGCTCCATTTTTCCATTTTCGAACGCTGCACCATAAAACCTCTAACTTCAATGAGTTTTCCATCATTTCGCTGCCTCTTGAAACCTTTTTCGCTCGATGAAACTTGAATCTGTTCTATTGCCCTTTTGCCATTGCCATCTATTGCTTTTTGTCAAGAAAGCAAAAAAGCAACTTTCTAAAACTAGAAAGTTGTGATTTTCGTGCTTATCTCCTCAATCCAGGACACAACGAAAAGCAACTTTTTCTAAACATATAAAGTTTGATCTCTGGACTTCACTAAAACTGCCCATCTTGAATGCTAGACCCTCCAAAATGACAACTTTATGCTTGGAAGACGATCCTCATATATGATTCTGTCTCAATGTGCCAAGAAGATTTGTCTTAGCCTGAATCCTTCCTGCCTATGCCTAGTATCTGCCACCATAGTCTTTCTTTGAACTTCACCTTTTCTTTCCTCCTCTGGTGTTAGAGCCAAAGTCTCCTTCAAGATTCATAACTTGATAATCTTCGTGACAAGCAACCTGCATACATCATTGATAGACCAAGACAGACCAACACCTAAGGACTTAAAACATTTTGATAGGAAAGATGACATAGTTGATATTGATGTGACAAGAATGACTTGACATTTGGCTATAGATATTGTTAAACACAAAAAAAATTACGGGTAGCAAATTTGGCTACCAACAAGACTATGTACAAGATCTTTTAGTACTTTCCATCCATGTTTCATCAGTTAACCATCTACATTTGTTGGGGAAAAATTAAGTTATACATTACTAGCTAAAATAGAGGATCAAGTACGAAACACCAAAGGGTTAGTGCATAAAATGATCGATATCATCCAATTAGCCACTTAACACCAGACTTCATCCTTTATCGGTTGGATCTCTTACCATGATCAATAAGTACCTCTAGTGCCTATTCCAATACAATGGACCTTGAAACGCTGCACTCTCAACTGCAAGTCTTGGAAGCTGCCCAACAAGGTAGTAAAAATGGAGTCACCTGGCCAGAAGGATCTTGCCAGTCACACCACCCATGATTACCTGCAGCTATATCTAGTTCCCAATTAGTTCTTTGGTCATCAGTACATTGTTCCTCATTCTGTCTAGGATATCTTATGCTCTTTTTGGATGTCTATCGACCTACCCACCACCAATGTGAATGTTATCAGTGGTTGGCTATTAGCTTTTGGTCTTTAGATTTAGTTTATGCTGTGTTCCATTACTGTTACTTTGGTTTAAACAAAGCTTATTATGCAAGCTTTGTATTTGATAGTACAGTGTCTGACTTAATAGTCTTATATCTGGAAGATTTCATACAGCTCAGTTACTATTCACATTCACTTTTTGTCATATCGTTTGTATATCAATATAATTCATACCTTTGGTTTATATCAAAAACACAAAGGTATTCAGACCGAAGAAGACAACACGTGCACATTTCTACCACCTTCCAGAATTGAAGATGACAAGTTCAGAAGACTGATCTCACATTGACAGTGTAATAAACTAAGAGTCTAAATTATTTACTAATTGACAAAAAAGCTGTTTCAATAAAAGAAGAAAAAGTTACCTGTCCAGCAAATAAATCCATCTCACTTGTAGCACATATATCTAGACCACGGCGCAAAGCATTAATGAGGCTAGACTTACCCACTCCACTAGGTCCAACTACTACAGATGTTCTCTTTTCCAAAACATTAGCAATAGCTGTCAGTCCAAGATTAGTATCAGCGCTGCAATATAATGCCTCATAACCCCAACTTCGAAGTCTATCTTTCCATGCATGCACAAACTGCATTGCAAACATCATCAACAATTAATTGTCATTGTAACACGTGAGAACAGTTTAATCTACAAGTAAAGTCAAATTATATATATATATACAAACACACAAAGATATAATGCATCTATGAAACAACTCAGGTACACAGTCTTGACTATTCCTCTATAAGTCATAAATACATACTACATCAATCAGATTCATGGTAATGGAAAAGTCACATATTGGTAGCCCCATATTGGTAGCCCCGAATACAAATGCTAATGTCTAATTCCTGGCTATAGATCATAGTAGCATTACACTCAAAAAACCCAAGTAATTGTGTGTAATGTCCCCTTTTGGGAAATACCTGATTTCTTGACCTGCAAACAATAATAACTACTAGAAAAGGACATTTGAAATATTAAAGATCAATAAATTATGATAATATTCAGTTCATAGCATCATTCATATTAAATTCATCTATCATAGCATAATTAATAATGAGATCAAGACATCATAGCATAAACAATATTTGGTTCAATCCATCATAACACAATCCCTCAAAGCCAATCACATAGTGAATTCCTTAGGAATACTTGCAAGTAGCAATATTAAGGCAGGTCATCCTCAATATTGCTGACAGCATGTAAGGGGGCCATCCACCTTGCAGCTCCCAATCCACCTTGGAGGGCCATCCTCCTTGATCAAGCTCAAGAGGGCCATCCTCTTTGATTAAGCTCAAGAGCATGGAAGGGCCATCCTTGCAATCTCTTGGCCAACTTGATAAAAGCATGAGGAGGGGCCATCCCATCCTCTCATCTCTCGTGAACTTGGAAGGGGCATCCTTCCGACTTGCAAAACATCTCCTTGACTTCAAACTGGATTGCTCAAGAATTTGTTAGATGATTGATATAAAGTACCTCTTGATGGATTGACAAGTCTATGATCAATGGCTGCAATGCATTCCTCTTGCCAATGTCAATTATTTATTTTGCTGTAATATATATTTATATCTCTTGCTGATGTCTATTGTTTGTATTGTTGTGATATATATAACTTGCTGCAGATATATTCCTTTTTATGAATTGCTTGCTTGATCGATGATGTCCTTAAATGCTTTGGCGGTTCCCTTTTATATCCTCCTTTGGAGGGAGTCGCTACCCTTCATTGTACCCGTTGCTTTTCAAAGAGGCACATTCTTTTATGGATGCCTCTGCTGCCCTTTGGAGATAACTTTTAGTTTACTTTTATTTATCTTAACTATTTCTTCAAACAGCCAATTGCATATTAATTGCTTTAATTCCTTCTTTATTCATAGTGGTCGTTGGGAGAGGATATGCGATTGGTAAGTACGGTGATTCCTTTATACTAAGTCAACCAGCAATTACATGATAAGTGTTCTTTATAGAAACAAGGTGCTGCCATACATAGATGAAGTCGGCCATCATCGATAAAATGAATGCTTCACAAAGTCGGCCAGAGATTATAGTTGAAGATATCTCTTTTTTTTAATTAAATTCAGCACTGCCATAGAAGATGAAAACGTCCATCTTATTATCTCGAAAGGGTGAACCGATTAGTGGCCTTTGGCCATTGCAATTTCTTCTTCTTTGTAATGTCCCAGGCGGGGCATTACATTGTGACCCACCACATTTGCAATGTCGTTTCCCAAATTATTCTCGGAGTTTTTCAAAAAGTGCTTCTGGACATTTTTATGTATTCTTATCCTTCTTTGGCCCATTTTTATAATTATGGGCAGAAAAATAAAAGCATGGGAAGGCTGGAAATTTTTAGTTTAGGGTTAAGGCTTAAGGCATTTAAAATTTCTTTTTTAGGTTATACTTTGAATAGATATATATTAGAGATAAAATTTTAATATTAATGAAGGTTTTTCTTATAATCTATAGCCTAAAACCTAAGAGGATTTAGATAGAAAACATTGCATTGCTCCTAAAATAGTAGGCTGTGCTCCATGATGGTAGCACCTACTACTTAAGGACCAGCCCTTTGTTTTTAACATAAACCCTCTTAGGTAAAAATAAATTAGGTTTTTTAAAATCCTATTTTCTTTTTATGATTAGAATTCTTTTATGTACTAAGTTTATAATAATCTCTATGCACCATATTTGGCGTGAAATAACAAAATCAAAACTTTCTCTATTTTTACAAACATTATATTGTTTTGTTAGTTTCCTAAGTTTTTGCCAAGTTTTTCCTGTTTTTAACCTAAGTAACTAAATTCCATTTAAACTTTTGCCATGTCGAGTCAATGTTGTGTAACTGAAATGCTAATGTTATATAGACATCCAAGCAGGGACTCGGCAACATCATTCTACCTTGCATCATCCGGAAATGGAATCTATGGATAAAGTAGGTAGCCTAAACCCCCACAAGACTTCTTACCATTATTTAAAGTTGGTAGAACATATTTTGGAGGAGGTATCTTTATCTTTAAAAATTAGCAATCCATTCTTTATTTTCATTTTTTGCAATATTTTGGTTTTTCATTAAGTGTTGATCATATAGAGTGCATCTAGGATTTGAAATTTTGAATTTGCATTTCATTGAGTGTTTGTTTGGAATTTAGGAATTCGAAAACACAAGTCACAGATAGGATAGTGTAATCTCTTAGTAGACTATAGGATTTACTCGTGTTGTCTTTATTGCAATGAACCGGGACAGAAGTTTCTCTTTGGTTGGGACACTGGTTTTTGCAAAGGCCAAGGATCCTTCACACACAAAAACTAAAATTCTATCATTGAAACTAATCCCAAGACTTCTCTTCATTTCTTCCTTTCTCTTGCTAAATGCTTGGTTGTTTCCCTTAGGGCCCTTCCATCACACAGTAGTTCATCACCATCAAAATAGAGCCTTTGTCGTTGCCATATCGCTTGTTCTTTGTCATCACAGTCTTTCTAGCATTTGCTCCAGCCCTCACACTGGTGCCATGTGATACCCCATCTAAATAATTTTTGTTGGGGAAAGAGAGTAATAATTTTAGCTTTAAGGGTTTATAAATGGTCCTCAACAGATTGAAATTGGAGAACAAGAATGCAGTCTAGAGTCATCCAAGCTTTGCCAAGAGAGACGTTTATGAACTCCAGAATTATATACAAAAAAGCATTGTAACTTAAAGGGGATCAACATTCTTAAGAAGCCTGCAAACTCCAAGGTTGAGCAACTTGGACTGAGGTGTTCTCTTGTCTTTAAATTTCTCTTGGATCGCCGTATCAACGACTAGAGAATCATTTTCTCTTTCACTGCTTGTACCCACAATGTTTGTTTCTCCAATTGTTTATAGTAGACTATTGATAAGCTGTAGTTTCCTTCATCAAGTGCCCGTGTTCAGTACAAATCTCCTATTGTTTATTTTTTATTTTAGAAACTAATTGTTAGGGTTGTTGCATGAGTTGGATCTCATCAATGGAGCAAATTGATGTTGCTCTAGTATACTAACCTTGCCTTAATATTGCCAATTACATTTTCTCTTGCAATTGTTGTACAGCAACAAGAGTTCCCAAAAACTGGATCCCAATTCTCCAACTTCAAGATCTGACCAAAACACGTCGCATTTGGTCTTTGGCATCTTAATTGTCTTAGCCTCATAAGACCGAAGAGTTCTAAGAACTTAAGGCCAAGGAATTTCAATGTTCAAGAGCAGGAAATTCAAATACAGTGGGAGATTTATATTTTTTTCCTTCCTACAACTGTTGCCTTGGATTTCTTCAATGTACTATCAATATAGTGTATGGCATATTACAATGTAGCATGGAGGTCAATAATTAAAACTCTGCAACTTTCCATAACCAGATTGCAAAGAATGTGAAACACTAAGCCATAATAAGCCAAAACTGTACGACTTCCCATAACCAGATTGCAAAGAATGTTGAAACAGCCAAGCTGTAAATAAGCCAAGTTACAGAGAGTTTGGTGAAACCACTTCAATTCTTGGTTTTGGTGTCACTGTGGTTCTTGGCATGACTTCAATCTTTATTGGCATATCTTTTGCGCCAAAGAAGACTCTGTCCTTGGCCAGTGACATTTTTTTGCATTTTGTTTTGGTGTAGATCTAGTGCCAATCTTGTGCTTAAGTCCCAACGTCAACCTTCCCCTTTGGTGCTAGATGTTGGAGCAAGTTTTGTGGTCTAGTCTCATTGTAGGGTCTCACATTAAAAGAGTGACATGGATTTTGCTATGTTCCACAACGTTCCGGGGACGGGGACGGGGGGACGGCAAGGGACATGTTTCGGGGACAGCAGTCCGAGGGCCAATTTTTGGGGACGGCTGGGGTCGGTGATATATGAATTTTTCAAACTATCAATATGAAATAGAGATATCATATATGTTAATAACTTAACAACAATATCAATATGTGAATAAATCATGACAGCAGTATAAACTTCAATAAACTAGTATAACAGCAATCTAAACAACAATAGAATTAAAATTTAATGATAATCATGAGATTGAAGATTCATAACAGCAATATTAAAGCATTTTGTTGTTCAAATTTTAAAATTAAAGTTCAAAGTTCAAACTTTAAAATTAAAGATAAAGTTCACTCAAACTGTTAAACCCAAAGTCTCAAACTTCAAAATACAACAATCTAAAGACTAATATCTATGCCTCATTCGGAGCTATCAATATCATGATCAAAAGAACTATTTGTGTCACTGTCACTCTCTGCCTGAAGTGGATCATCCAATGGAACTCTAACCATTCCTGGTTGCACCTCCTCCTCGTCAATCTGCCTAACATCTTCAGGATCAACATCCCAACGTGTTGCTGGAGTTTTGTTTTAACTTTAAACTTTTATGTTTTAGTCTTTTAGACTTTAGCGTTTTTACTTTAGGGTTTCCGTTTCTCATTTATGATTTCTGGAGTTTAAAATAAACTTTCTATAGTTTTTAATTTTTATTTGATGTATAGTTTTTCATAGCAATCGATAGTTTGGCGTTTAATTTTTTTTTTTATTAAGTAAAACCATCGGGGACGTCTGGCCGTCCCCGATACACTGCTATCCGTCCCCACTGTTTCATAGGCGTTTCGAGGATGTTTCCAATATTTCTGTTTTGCAGGGGACGCCATGGGGACGTACCCAGCTGTCCCCCCGTCCCGGAAACGTCACTGGGGACGGGGACGGGGTTGGAGGAGGTGGGGACGCATCCCTGTGTACCCTTGGGATTTTGGCATAAATCCAACAAAGCAGAAATTAGTGACGCAAAACCTCTTTCACCTTGTCATGATTTATCCCTCAAACATCTTGAGCATTGAGCACAAAATTTGACTGAATTTTATTCCTTTATAAATCAGGCCTCCTCCTTTACCCATTTAGTCCCCAATCAGATTTTTTACTGGCATTCAACAGAGATGAGGACAAAATTCCCTGTCCCTAAGCCCCCTCCCCCAACTGGAAAAAAAAAATTTATAGTTCATGTCCCCAAGCTTTTAGACACCCTCATATTTTCTGTGTTCCATCCCTAGCAAGCAGGGAATATTCTCATCCACTGTCCAAAAAGACCCTCCTCTTTCTTGTATGCTCCTCCTTTTATAAGATTTTTGGATGGCTAACTTTGGCATCTGCATGATGCCGGTGTGCTGCATGTCCTTGATTTAATTTTAAATCCAAAGCTTTAAAAATAAAATCCCTGAAAATAGAGCTTTGAAGATAAAATATCTCAAAAATAAAGCTTAGAAAGAAAGAGATTCTTATTTGATAAAGCTTTTTTATAAAAACAACATGAATTGCTTTTATAAATGGCTTCAATTAGCTTTTATGGACCTTAAGTAAGCTTTTACAAAATAAACTTTTACATTCAAAATATTTTGAGCCATCAATCTGATTTTCATTTAGCAACAGATAGTCTATCTCAGAATAGCATAGGGAGTGAGTATAAACAATGGTCATCGATTGTGCTTGCAATCCAATGGTGAACAATCTTTGGCGGGGTCAAATGTAATGAGCACCCAAGTTTTTTTTTTTTTTTGAAATTCCACACACAGAGAAAAATGCAATCGTTAAGTTCTTCCACACTCTTCTGATCACCCAGATCCCTATGCGGGCAAGGTGAGAGCATACAAATGCTTCCAAGTTAGCATTCAAAACCAACATGCAATAATAACAACTTCCACTTATTCAGTGGGCATCCGCTTATGAAGCGAGCATCCACTTAATTGTGGGAATGAAGCTGAAAGGAAACATCCACTTATTCAATGGAAATCAAACTGAAAGGAAACATCCACTTATGCAGTGGGCAACCACTTATTCAGTGGGAGATACAGAAATGTAAATCTGGGCACATCCACTTGTTCAGCGGGAAGCCCTTAGCAACAATCCTCTGGTGGTACTACCATCCAGGCTTACAATCCACAATATTGCAATTAATAACAGTTAACACAAGGGTTAGGGCACGCTGCAATAATTTACTGATTCTAATCAAAACTGAAACAGACTGTTGTAGCATTAAAAATCAGAATATGGAGAGTTAAGAAGTCACCAAACATCATTCTGACGCATACCCATGAAGCCTTGTTGCTTATTATGGATGTAATGAAGCTCAAATGCTGCCAATACACCTCTGAAGGTACTCTAACAGCCAAATACTCAGGTCTGATACAAAAATCAAAAATCTGGAAATGTATAGAAGCTCACCCAAAACACCACAAAATACTCCAAAAATATCACTGAAAAACATCTCAAACCTTCACATCAAAATACATTAAAACTATTCAACCCAAAATCTCTGCATGATGACTCCACTGAAGCTCCTCGTGATTTTTGAATAAAATCACCAGATATCCAGCTAGGGTTGATCTTCCACAACCGAATCCAGATGAGAGATTGAGGCTAAACAACCCCAAGTAGAAACTCTGCTCAGCAGCACAAGTTTTCAGAAGAAATGAAAATATATTCAATAGCATAAATGTTACATCCCTAACTTTAACTATGTTTTACTTTTTACTTTTGAAGTAATTAGTAGATGATTGTGCGTAATTCAATGATTTGACATTTAGTAAAATGTCGGGAAAAATCAATGTTTTCATGAGTTATGTTTATTTGACTAAAATTGACATGTGTTTATAAGTTGTCAAGATGTTGTGATTTCATAAGGATTATGAAATAATTATTGATACACTAATCTCAAGTTGGTGATTGCAAGTTGCATTCAGGGAACGGGTTTCCACCCTCCGAGAAAGGGAGGGAGAGCATCATCGGAGATAAGGGAATAGATACAAGGAAAAGAACAATTTGTTGCCATCTTAAGTCTTGTGTTGGTGCAAAATGGTGAACCTAGTTGAGTCGGGTAAGTGATACTCGACCCGTTTTGGTTTTAGTTTATTTCTCGACTCGACAAGTTGTCGATGTCGTCTCGAGTCCTAATGTCATTTAATGTCAACCTAGTCGTTTTGGAGAAAACGACGTCGTGAAGGTTGTACGTTATTCGTTTTTCGACTAAGACGACTCCCTGTCAGAAACGTCGTTCTTTACGTCGTAAATGAGTTTATGTTTGCGACCTCAATAACATAATTAGTAAAATTGATAAAGCGTTCTTGTTAATAATCCTTAAACGTCAAATTTATTGTTATTAAAACGAAAACAACGTGTTGAGTCAAAATACGTGACGGGGAGACGAGCTCAACATAGTCACGTTTGCGCATAAGATTTATGCCACAATATTATAGTGTTTCTATATGGATAATTCACGTAAACTAAGTCTAATATTATGTTTTCATTTTATTAAATAATAATAAGAGAAGGTTTAAGCTTACCATCTTCTCCAATGTTCAAGGTTTAATTCATAAATTTAATCTCTTTAGATTATTATTAGATATCTAGAGGTAATTATTTATCTCATGTCCTTTTTGAGTCATGAAAGACTATATTTATAGAAAGGTCATTGTTTAAAGTTATCAACTCTAACCACTTTAAGAGTCGATGAAATGGATAAGTCACCTTTCTTAGAGAAACACAGGTGTGAGTGGGGAAGTTGATTCAATCACGACACCCTAATCTTCTGCATGTTGTTATAAAGAGCAAAAGGTGGCGTTTGTTGTGGGAGCACGCATGACAGTTAACTTAGCGCTCCTTTACTTTAGGGAGGCATTGGGTGATCTCTGTGCGTTTTGTATTGTGCGTGAAATAATGGATAATAGGTATTTAAGCAACTCTAAAATGCTTCCTGCTCTATTTTGCTGGTTGCAGCTTGCTGGTGTGCCTCAATAGATGCGCTGCTCACGCTACACTGCTTCCCCCCAATTTAGACAGGAAGAGGTTTCTTTGAGCTAGGAGATGGGATTTAGCATGAAGCAAGTGGCTGGGAGAGTTCAGTAGAATCTCGAGACTTTTTGAGCTTGTGTAACAAGTTCTTTCGAATACCTGTAGTATTCAATTTCATTCTTATTGTATGAAATCGAGAGCTCATAGATGTATAATATGATTTTATTACTCTATGTATTCTCCTTGATAAAGTTCAATAGCCTAATGTCTACATGTGCAATATCTTGAACTTTTGTTGTAAGGCCGATAATGGTCATTATTCCCTCACCTGGACGGCACTCTTGTTTTTCTCTGGGAAACTATGTTGAGTCAGGCTAAGCTTTGTGTTCACAAAATCATGATGAAGGATGTAAAACCACACATATTAACTATTGTGCTCGTGGGAACCAAAGGATAAATTTCCTCAAATCTTCTTAAATGATGACATTATAAGTCTTAAGTGAATATCATTACAATTTTGAAGTGACAAGGATGTATCAAGGGTATAGATTTCCCTGTTTGAAATAGAGTTCCTATTGCCATAAATACAAAATCAAGAAATGAGTGAACCAAGATTATGGTAACCTAAAAAGCCTTTTGTTTAGCAACTATTGTTATGTCAATCATCTCAAGAAAGAGTATGTTAGGAGATATAATTAAACTTCTTCATTTCAAGCTTGAAACTATTAAACCGACTCAGGGATATTTTACTAGGATTTGGGAAACTATAGTTTTTATATATCTGTTTAATATAACTTATTTTAGTGCCATGTGCATAGAAGACAATGATAACCTAATGCTCAAAAACTTGTTATAACCAACTCCGAATAGGGCATGTTGGAAGATTCTAGTTTCAAACATTTCTGATGATTGTGCATGGGATTGTTGATATAGGTTTAAGTGGCTTATATACAAAGGACGTTATATAAGAGTTTATAACCTATCTTAAGTTGAAAGTCGGTAGACTTAAGCAGACAAAAAGGTCGAAAGTTTTATTATCTGTTATGATTCAAACCTATTAAGGTTGATGGATTAACTTAGTCAAATACTAGTTTTGAAATGAAAGTATCCATTAAGGTATTATATGGATGGAAATATACCTCGTGTTCTATATTTACTCATGTTATGTGAAATGTGAAATCGAGCAATGTCAAGTGGTCTAAGGAAGACTAGAGATATTGTTCTCATGTTTTGTTATTATCTTTGGAAAACCACAATGTTTGATATTTCCATGTTCTGGGTTAGAGAAGCTAAACCCTAATATTTAAACAAGGAGAATTTAGGAAACCTATAACTCTTATGTCGGATATGACATTGTATATCTACATATATATATTGGACGACAATGAAAGGTCGAGAAAAAGAGCAAGATAGGAAGAGTCTTTATAGTACTTAATCAAAATTAAGTGATTTTATGTTAGAACTGAAACTTGTTATAACACATCAAGATATTTGATATTTGAGTCAAAGAAAAGAGTGACAGAAGGTCATAGACCCTAGAAATTGCAAGTATGCAAGAGGGGATCTCTGAAAGGTTAGAATTACCCAAACCTATTTATGTTGCATGTATGTCCTAGATTGAGGATTATTTCTAAGTCAGACTGACTAGAATGGGTTTGCAGTATAGACAAGTTGTGTCTAGAGATACTAAATGTTGAAAGTCAAACTGAAGGGTGAGATAGTCTTTAAGTCGAGTCAGAGGTGTGTGTCTAGATGGCATGACCAATCAATATGATCATACTTAGCTAGAAGGGGTCTAGAGTTGTATGGTCGATTGAAGTTATGTAGGACACAACACTAGGACTCAAATGACAAACACTTGTCATTCCTTATATCTATACCTTCATGAAGGTAGGGCCACTTCCAGGAAGGAAGGTGTGCGGGGGATCGCCGGTCTGTGGTTGGAGGTAAAGCACTCGGATGATGCTCTCCCTCTAAAGCAGAAGACTCGCCAAGCTCGTGAAGACAAATGTTAACATTCCAAATGCAGTATACTCCATGTTATGGCTTATGACAATCAAATTATGAGGTAAAACTATTCTTTATGCCAAGTGCAATTTATGTTTTAAAAATGATAAATAAAAGGAATTCAATATGATTCTGACTTTGAGTATGTTATGATTTCTAGGTTGAAATTATATAGAAAGTTGTACTTTATTTCTTGTGATAATGCAAATGTTTTTTTTTTTTTAATAAATTCTCACATGATTACCAAGTCTATTTACTTTTTTGTAAATTCTTGAGTTTATTCCAAGTATTATGAGAAGGGTTATTACAATAAACCTCCAAATGAGCCCAAAACCCCTTTATAAAGACACTTTTAGGGCAACAAGAGGAAATAAAAATAATAATTTCACTTTTCTTTTAATTTCCTCCTCACATAAAAATAAACCTTTTAATTGCTCACTTTATGTCTCCCTTGCCTAACATTCCTTTTATGTGAGCATCAAATAATACTTTTCAACACCTTTCCAAAGAGCTATTACACTTAAGTTATCTTTTAATATTTCCCATCCTTAGACAACTTAAGTGAATAAATAATTAAATAACTCAATAATATACCCAAGTTGCGGAAAGCATCCAAATGATATAATTTTGCAATTTTGATCATACCAACAGGATATTGAAGACTTGGAATGAAAATCAAAGGCCGTCGGGTGACTGTCTAAAAATAGCATGTTTCTCCAAGAAAGTTGGAGAGCACCCGAGAGGTCGGAACTGAATTCCGAAAGCATCTATGAACTCCAAATGACTAGCCGGACTTAAAAACGCAAACAATTGCTCTGTAAGACTGAGCCACAACCATTCTAAGAACGTTGGAGTTCTTCCAAACATGACGAATAGCCTCCGGAAGACTAGGAACAAGCATAATGCGCACAAAAGGTCTATGCGCCAAAAAGGGGACATTACATCAAACTCTCCATAAGAGCCTTAAAGGTTGAGAACCATTGATTTAATCTTTAAAAATCAACGGAACAGATCAAATTTGGTGTTGAGTCCATTAGAAAAGCTTTTAGCATTACCTTTGGAAAGACAGGTTGCATTATTGAACATAGGGATTTAGCTTTGACCTAATGCTGAAAAAGCATTTGAGGGATGAAAATGTGAGAGTGGAGCAAGCAAAAATGCTGACCTGACTGTGGATTGATCTTTTGATTGAACGGTAAGTGGGCTCAAGTTCTAACATTTTAAGATGTCAGAACTTGTGCAGCAGGACTGCCAATTGTGAGGTGATCTAACACTCAGGGAAGCTTTCCAATGTGAAGAGAACAGGCATTTGTGAATAAAAACTTTTATGGTCATGGAGGAATAATAGCCTTTGATCATATAGTCAGTGTTGTCCATTTCTGACATTTTAGGATGTTAGAAAATATGGATCCAAGACCATCCATGTTACCCGGGGATGCGTCCCCAACAGAAGACGTTTTGGGGACACGGGGATGCATCGAAAACGTCTCCGCCCACTCTCCTTTTTTTCTCCACCTCCGTAAATGTTACCAGGACACCTAGCAGAATGCAGGAAACAACATGGGACGGCTAGCCATCCCCAGGATGGCTAGAGGACGTTCCCAACGTCACAAGGATGGCTAGTTGTCCCTTATGGCCCAGCAATCAAAAGTCCCAATTATTTTTAAAAAACACAAAATTGATAAAAAAATAAAGGGATGTGTGGTCTTACAGGCTTTAATTTGGGCTTGGTGGCTGGGGCTTCGTCCAATGACTCTGCCCTGTATCACGACAGAGAACGTGCCAAGGGTTCTGCCCCTAGACCCCGCAAGAGGTGTTGCACCTCGACCTTGCTAGGGGCACTGCCCCCAAACCCCACAAGGGGCACTACTCCTCGACCCTACTTACAACTTCATATAGTCAATCAAGAGGAATAGGCTTACCTCTCGATGATTTGAGAAGTTGTGCATAGTGCCTTGTGACTTTAGGACCGACAAAGTCTTGAGTAGCGTCTAACTCCAACCACATGTTGGGATGTTAATCCCAAAGATGCCACACAAGGTGATGAGGAGACATAAAAGGGATTGGTTGGGGTTCCATTGGATGAGGCAATCCCTCATAGTTATAGTGACCTAGACTTAGACTTCGATTTTGATGCAATATTAGTAGATGTTGATTAGGGGCAGCAGCATATTTTCTATGTTTTTGTCATTTTGTAGTTGAAACTTGTAGCCTTTGGGCATTTTGTTGTAATTTTTATACAATATATATGCACATTGATAATGAAAGTGTAACGTCCCCTTTTAGAAAGTTCTAGATTTCTTCACCTTGCACACAAATATATCTTCTTAAGAGAACATTAGTAATTAATAGATTAATAATGAGATCAAATACAATAATTAGGGTTAGTATCATCAATAACATAATTAATAATAATGAACAATCACATATATTCAATGTATATTTTTTCATTCTTTACCATATTGAGGCCTCATGATATACTTTGGGTATGATGACTATCATGCCTGGTCGCTAATCTAACCTAATCGTTTATCCTAGTGGAAACGGGGAATGTATTTGTTAGGGCGTTGAATAACAAGCTCCACTGCCATAGGCCCAAGGGTTTCATTGCTACACCCGGCAATTCTTCACCACTTGAGGGTCACCTACCGTGTGAGACTATTAATAATAATGAAATCGCCGTTCCTTAACGATCACTCGTTAAGGCGCTGAATAATATCACCGTTCCCTAACAATTCACACATTCCTATAGGATGATAGATAAGATTAATGGCGCGGCATCGTGACACTCATCCCTAGTATATCATGGGTAGGGTTAGGAATCATACCGTTAAGGATCTTGCCTTCTCGTTTCTAGTGATCTCATGGATCATAAAAGTAATGCTTCTTATGTATATATTCCTCTTATAGGAATTGGACTTTATCCCATCATTCATGATGGATAATCCTATGGCACTTGATGGCCACTTATATATCATCTTATCAATGCATTATTTAGATATATTGCTGAGATAATATTTATTCAAAATGCATGAATTATACCTTATAGGTTGTTTGAGTATTGATAGGCTGTGCTAGATCGCTTTCCCAGAAGTTATTATTCTTTGTTTGATGCTGCACTGATTTGTATGACAGGAATATGTATTATGATTGATTGATTGCTGCCTTTGTGTTTAACTTGTATTGGGCTGATTAATGCGCTGCAGATGAGTAATTCCCTGATGTTCTGAACTGGATCGATGAGGATGTGTTAAGTGATTGAAATCTGAGTGAATGAATTGTGTGTGGAATGTATAATTCGCTGATGTTGTGTATTGGATGATTGATTGTATTCTGAGTGCTGGCATCCTCCGATTGAAGGCCCCCGATCTCTTCATATACCTTTGAATGATTGCATCCCTCTTGACTAGTCACACCTCTTCCTTAGGATCGCCACCTTTAGTCAAGTTATTATCATAATCGGCACCCTTAATTGTTATTTGTTTTTATCTCATAATCGTTGTTTTTGTCTTTATTCATGTAATCATTGCCTTAGAATGCTTAGTTGATCTTTGGCAAATAATATTAAATTTTATTTATTATTGCTTCTCTTTATGCATTTTTCCTTTGTATTAATTTAATGTCATTGCTGCCTTTAGTAAGGGCTGACCGTAGTTTATGGTTTTAATATGACTAATGACTTTGACTGCTGACCTTTCATAAAGATTTGCTACGTAACCACTTATTTATGTGAATCGCCTTAATTAAGGCTCTCCTTTAGTAAAGGGGTTAATCACCCTCCTCTAATGATATTAATATATTTATTTTATAATATATATCCTTTTAAGTATATTTAATTTAATTTATATTATCCAATTTACATATATCTACTGTATAATATAATATATGTTTGATCTATAATATTTATGATATTCAAATCTAAATATATTTAATTTATAATATGATTTTTTTTTAATGGTAAGTACTGTCAAAGGGGACAGTTCCCTTTCAATATAAAGAATAATGAACCAAAATTAAGGTGCATGCCCTAAAAGTTAGGGGTGCCAATTGAGACCTTAAAATGCATGCCCTTGCCACAAGGGGTGCAGCAAACACCTAAACAGTCTAAACTTTTGATTCTAACTTGTCCACCTTAACCTGGGAACGCAAAATCATCTTGCATTTCTCATTCTCTACTAGTTTCTTTCTCCTCCTCACCGTAGTCCATTGATTGTTGTCATCTCCAATTTGCTCTGTAGAGGGAGCCCTTGTGCTTTTTTTTCTTGGTTCTGACCGATCTTGATCTGATTGGGGTTTACTGTTGTTTTCGCATGGACTTTCTTTGGTGCATGCAGCCTTAGGAGTAACCGGTTGCTCTTGAAAGATCTCAGAAAGTGAAGATTTTGAGAGTGGAGATATTGTAGTTTCACCCAAATCTAATTTATTTGCATGTACATTCCCACTTGTAGAGCAGGGACGGGATTTGTCTTTTGAAGAAACTTGGGTTGAGATCTTTTCATTTTCTGAGTTAGAAGGTATGATATAATGCTGGGGCTCAGCCCCAATCCACCAAGTAGGCTTGTCCCTTGAGACCTTTTTGCTTTGCTCATGAGCTTGCAATTTTTGACATTGGGGTGTGAAATGTTCTGTTGAGAATCATTTCCTACAGCGAAAAGCAATTTTCCAATAATCAATTGGCTGGTTCCAGCAGCGGTCTCCCACCTTCAACGAAATCTCTGCTGGGAGACCCTTGGAGAGATCCATTTCCACACATATGTGTGCACATGTGGAGCTCTGGTAATTGATTGTTTCCTCTGAACTGCATACATACTTGCATAAGCCATTGCCTATGGCCTGCAAGCAATCTAATTCCCAGAATTGAAAAGGGAGGTAAGGTGGTCTCACCCAAAAAAATGTGGAGGAGAAAGTCTCAGTTTGCGGATCGAAGGAGGGAAACCAGGGTTTCATGCATAGGAAGTCTCCTTGAAAAGCCCAGGGACCATTTCTGAGCACCTAATCCTTGTTTGCAAGAGACTCATATTCCTATATAAAAAACCCTTTGGCGCAAGGGAAAAGGCATAATTCTTCCTTCAGGAAATTTCTCCAGTTTTTTGAAATCCAGGCATGCAACTCGCTTAATTTCGGCCATAGTTTTGTGAATCTACAAATTAGGGCGTGCCTCCGCAAAAAGACCTCCCTATCACGAACCAAACCATCCAGACTAATTTCTGGAATGGAGGTTGACCGCCTTACTGGAACCACGGAGCATGTTTGGGCAGGTTCAAACTCCAGATCATGGCCCCTATCACCTAGGTGCCGAGCCTACAAGGATCGTTGCCGTGGAGGAGGGCAATGGCAATCGCGTGCCCTAAAATCTGAGCTCAAAATCTTTTTAAAATCTAGAGCTTTGCTTTGATCTGGCCGCAAAAACCTCTTGGCACCTATGCCAAAATCGTCATTGTCCGAGCCAATAAACTCGCCAGCGGAAGGAGGAGACGAAGCTATGGAAGCAAAGCGAAGCATTCTAGTGGGAGCCTTACCAAATTTCTATGTAATTATTCATATATATATTTAGTCTATATATTTTTCCTAAAATATATAAACTTATATAATATGATTTAGAATATATATAATTTATATAATATTTAATACATTTTATGTAAATATATTAACATGGATTCATATCTTGCATTTGAATGAATACATAATCGGTCCAATTACGAATCATCCATATGGGGACATGACAGAAAGCAATTGAATTTTGTTAATTTGTTATATATTAAGATTCTATATGTATATGATCAATGCCTTATCAATGTTATCATATGAATATTTGAAATTTCCAATATTTTTAAATTTTCCCATTTTTTTTTATAGCCGTCCCCTGTCGTCCCCTAAAAAATGTCCTCCTTGCCATCCCCATCCCCAAAATGCGTCCCCGCATCCCCCGCCATCCCCATCCCTGAAACTTGGGTTAACATAGAAGACCACTAGATTATAAACAAATCTATAATCAATAAGCTTTTTAATATTTGAAGCTTTTAATATTCAATGGCATTGATGGGAAAGATCAGATGATGGAGATTTATCCTGCAGTTTCCTAGAGCTTTAAGGCAAGATTGAATCAAGGCCATTGGCTTTAGAAAGATCAAGTAATTAGAATTGTTAGTTTCAAGTTTTGGAATTCTGTATGAGTGAGAAAACCCCAGCCACTAAATTGATTTTGGATCAACAGCAAGAGCCTGCTACCCCTTGACACTACACTAGGTGGCCCAAACATTGTACCCATGAGAGCAAGTGCGCTGAATTCATCCTTCTGGGAACCACCAAATATAGAACAGATCATTCTCTTAAAAACCATGATGAACATACAATTTGTTGTAACATCTTACCATGTATCTACGTGAATATTGCACCTTGCTATTATCTAGGAAAATTATTCTGGCTACTATCATTGATCACTGGAAACTTGTACAAATTCTCAACATAGCACTGAACCATGGTGGAACAAACCTAAATCCCCAAGAACAAGTTGTGCCTTTAATTGAGCACACTTTGTTGCGAGCACTTTATACTTATGTGATTAGTTATCTGTTAGTGTAGTCAGTAAGGTTGTTACCTACCAACAGTTGGAGTCAGTCGCGACGGTTGGGCCACCCAGGCAACCGTCGGCTTAGTATATAATTGTCATCAGCATTGTATGGAACATTAGTTTTTGTGGTGATTATGAATAGTGCATACAAGTTCTAGAGTAATATGTAATTTTGAGTTCATTGGGCAATATAATGGAATATGTTGTTCTGATTTTTCTTATATGTTATGCAATGGATTTCTGCTCACTCTGTCTACTTTGAATATTCAATTAAACTACATCGACAGCAAACATTTGGCGTCGTTGCCGGTTTGAAATTGGATCGAAGGGTGACAACAAGTCGATGACAAGTGAGTCATCAGAAATATTCAGTCGATGACAAGTTGAGTCGTCAAAGACATTCAGTCGATGACAAGTTGAGTCGTCAGGGACAAGTAAATCGGCAAGCATACTCGGGAACGAAGGGAAGACAATGATGATGGCTACATAATGGGTCAACCGATCCAATCAGAGGAGGAAACGTACACCAGATACCAAGTAGAAAGAACAGAGGAAGAATTACAAAGAATACGAGAGGAAAGTGACAACGAGTGAGAACCAAATGATCGAGGAAGACGATCTGACACAAGATCTGGTCTTCCTGTGGGGTTTATCAGTGAGACAACACGTCACGAACGAAGCCATCCGAAGAGACATCCCGGAGGAAATCATCAAAGAAAATCTAGAAGTCAATTCGGAATTGGACCGTCTTCTGGATCGTATACCGAGGTTGTTGGTGAGGAATTTGTTGATCCTGCAAGACCTCCGAGAGGAGAGGGATAGAGAACAACGGAGACAACAAATTCTTCGGAGATGTGAGGAACGTATGAAACAAGAGGAGCAGCAGCGCGACGAGAACTGCCGTCGCACGCCACACAATTGATAACATACGAAGTGTTGATTCATGCCCATACAGCTTAATAAAGATAAAAATTGAATACCGAGTGGGCAAGAAACACCGGAAGAGAAGTTAAGAAGATCATTAAGATTAAAAGAACAAGAAGAACGAAGGAAAAGATTAAAACAAATTGTCGGAGAAACAAGTGAGAATCATGAAATAAACCAAGATACCACAGAAGCACACCAAAGCCTCGTCAAAGAAGACGACGAAGGAAATTTTTGAACACCAATAACCAAAGAAAAAGAGAAAGTTGATGAAAATGAATTAACAGAGGAACTTGAAAATAGTATACGCCGAATCAGGGAACTGTCAATATCAGAAGATGAAGAACCGAGAAGTAAAGGACCCAAAACCCCCAGATAGGAGTACCGAAAGGAACCCGAGAAAACTCAAGGTGCAAGGGACGCTAAAGAGGGATGATGGAAAGACCCGTACGTGGCCGAGAGTGCATGGAAGGCACTGGAACATCGAGGGAGAACCAATCCAGTCAGGTCGAACGCATAAGGAGGACGTCGGGGAAAGAATATGGTGACTCCACCGGGAAGTCCAAACATGGGGAGTCCGAGTACGGAGAAACAAAAACTACCGAAATTCCTTGGCAACAAATCGGAGGACCCGGTCCGACATTGCAAAACATGCGAGACCATATGGGTAGCCAATGGACAGGACGACATGTCCTACTGGCTGAGATCATTTCCAGCCACATTGAGGGGAATTGCAATAGACTGGTATACAGAATTGGATGCCACATCAAGAGCCAGTTGGGATGCACTGAAGAAAGCGTTCCAAGAAGAGTTTAAATTACTGCGGGATGACAATGAGATAGTGGCCGAAATATATAATACAAGACAAGGTAAGCATGAAAACGTCCGAGCATTTAACCGAAGATTGAAAGAACTCCTGGTAAAACTAGAGAAGGAACCAGTCGACGGGTTGAAAAAAAGATGGTTCATAGAGGGTTTGATACCCTCCATCAGGAAGAAAATGAAGATAGTCCCGCCAGCATCGTACGCTGAGGCTTACAATCGGGCGATGGACATAGAAAGTGAGGACAAGATGTCAAGCCGAGGAAAGAAGAAAGAGGACGACGACAGCTCGGATGACAGTGGCGAAGAGGAATCAAAAACCGTACAAGCATTAAGAAAAGACATGCTCAGGATGATGAGGGAATTTAAAGCCGAGAAGGAAACAGCTAAGGAAAACAAGGAGTTATGGTGTATGGAATGCAACAATGAGGGCCACATCAAAGCAAACTGCCCCAGGAAGATGTTCTGCGAGATCTGCCAGGTAATGGTCCATTCTATCAAGGAGTGCCCGTACAACTTGAAGACAAGGAGCACCCAAGTACTGTACACTCAGGGGGAGCAATCTACCCCGCCGAACACACCGCCCAAGACAAACAATCAAGATGCATCACTTGGCGGATACCGCAACAACCGAACAGGAGGCAACAACAGTAATAGATATAATGGCGCAGGAAGAGGTCGTATCCAGTATGATGCAAAGGGACGACCGATGATCCAATGTCGACAAGCAACGAGTTGGGACATTTTGCAAGGGATTGCCCGAACAACAAACAGAATAAACCAAATGCACTATGCAAATGGTGTGGGCCCGGTGATCATGAAGACATTGACTGCCCGAAACAGAAAGGTACGGTGAATCTCATCAACATTGAAGAAGAGGATGATGAAGTCCTTGCCGTCACCCGAGCGCAAGCAAGGAAGGCACACTATCTAGACCCCCAGACGGAGAAAGAAAGACTCCGCGATGCAAGAAAGGAAGTGGAGATTGCCATGGAACCGAACGGAGTAACTTAGACAAAAAGGCAACCACGACCCTAAGGTCGAAGTCCGATAGAAACATTGAAAGCCAGGTACTACAAGCTACCGTACCAATTAAAATGGCGGATCTTCTACAGAGCTTGCCACAATTGAGGGTGGCAATATCCAAAGTGGTGGAAGAGAACTCGAACGAAGGCCAAGCCGAGGCAGCAGATGACGTCATAATAGAACCACCCCTAACTGATGAACAAGTGCTAGACCCGAGGTTACTGGCAATCGACATGGGGAAGACACCGGTCATAGTGCATATGGAAATCCTTGGAAGGAACCTGACGTGTACGATAGTCGATGGTGGATCTGGAGTGAATGTGCTACCAGAAGAAACCTAGAAGTGCCTCAGCAAGCCCACCCTGTGGCCGCAGAACTTCTAGTTAGTGGGAGTCGACCGGCACGAAATCAAGGTGCTGGGAGTGCTAATGGCTCAGAAGGTAAGGATTGGTACTCAGCTATTCTTGTTGAATTTCGTAGTCATAACAGCACGGAATGCGTCCTATGATGCATTAATCGGCCGAGGATGGCTAATAGCCGCTAAGGCCAACCACAACTGGAAGAAAAACACTCTATCGATAGAAAATAAGGGTAAGAAGTTTATCATTGATTTGAGAACACAAACCGTCAGTGAGGAGTTGGCGTCGGAATCTGACTCGGATGGAGGGGAGTCATCAGAAGGAGAAAGAGGGCCGATGGAGCCCGATGACGAAGGAGTACTATAATTACATGAATGCTCAGAAGACGAGACAAATTCCTTCAGCGGGTTATTCCATTGGCAGATGGAGGATTACGAGTTTTTTCAATCGAAATGTAACATGATTTCAATAAAAGAAATTGGTGAGTGCTCGGGGACAACTAGTGAACCACTGGACAATTTGCGGCCGATGACGAGTGAAACACTTAGCGACATTGGAATAGTTGGTAAAAAGGAACTAACGAGTGACAAGGGGAAAGAAGTGACCCAAATGTTTCCGGCCGCATATGGGGAATACAAAGAAGGGAATGCGGAAATAGATAGCACACCAACACATCAGTTTGAACCGGAAGAGAAGATTATGTACAAGGAATCAATGACAAAGAAAGTTAATCTCGACGAGAAGAGTACCCGCAGGTAATTCTCGTCAAAGATGACTGGGAGCTAGTATTGAAGGCAGCAGCGTTCAAAATCTTTCTAGAGTACAAAGATGTTTTTGCTTGGACATACAAAGACCTGGAGGGGATACCAACAGAACTATGCGTCCATAGAATTCCACTGATACTAGGAGCATGTCCAGTGAGGAAAAGGCCATATAGGATGAACAAAAATTACGCCGCCAAAGTGCAAGAAGAAATAGAGAAAATGATGGAGGGCAGGATAATCTTCAAGGTGGAGATAAGTGAGTGGGTTTCACCAATTGTCATATCACTCAAAAAGATGGGGGACAAATCAGAATCTACGTCAATTTCAGATGTCTCAACGCAATGACGATCAAAGATCCTTTCCCCATCCCATTCACAAACTCCATCCTGGAGGAAGTGGTCTAACATGGGATATATTCTTTTATGGACAGATTCTCGAGATATAAACAGATTAGCATTGCCGAGGAGGACAAACTGAAGACTACATTTGTGGTAGAGGATGGTGTATATGCATACAACCGGATGCCGTTCGATCTGTGCAATGCACCAACAACATTTCAGAGAATTATTCTACACATATTTGATAAAATGTCAGTGGGCAATTTTAAAGCATTTTTGGACGACTGGTCAATTTACAACGACCAACAGACGCATCTGAAGGCTCTCACCGAGTGTATGGAGCGTTGCAGGTCCGCACGGCTAACCCTAAATCCAAAGAAGTGTCAATTCATGGTACCGCAGGGGAAACTTTTGGGCTACATTGTATGCAAAGCAGGACTAAAGGTAGACCTAGACAAGATTTGGGTAATTGTGGAGATGGAAGCTCCAGGGGATGTCACTATGGTAAAGTCATTCCTCGGCCATGTTGGCTACTACAGAAGATTTATAAAGAACTTTGCTCAGGTTTCATACCCATTGGACATGTTGACAAGAAAGGGGGTGCAGTTTGTGTGGTCGGACGAGCAACAGAAAGCATTTGAAGAATTAAAGACGAGACTGATCAATGCACCCATTTTGGCCTACCCGAACTGGGACAAGGAATTCCATATGCATGTCGATGCATCAAACTTTGCAATTGGTGCCACTCTAGCACAGGTGGGATCCCATGGTCTTGACCACCCAGTATACTTCACCAGCCGACTATTGTCGAAGGCCGAACGAAACTATAGTACGACCGAGAGGGAGGCTTTGGGGATGGTCTATTCAGTTCAGAAATTCAGACATTATCTCCTGGCAACACCATTCACCTTTTATGTGGATCACCAAGCCTTAATGTACCTGGAATTATGTGGTTGTTGTTATTGCAAGAGTTCACTTTTACCATTATTGTACGACCGGGGAAGAGTCACATAATTGTCGACCAGTTGTCACGTATCAAGTCAGGAGAACCGGCAGATGGAGTGAATGAAGACTTTCCCGATGCCCACCTGTTCCAAATAGTAGCCCTCCCACCTTGGTACAAGAAGATTGGTGAGTACCTCTCCACATCAACATTCCCTCCGGAGATGTCTGCGAGCGAGAGGCAGAAGATTGCACTCGAGCAAAACATTTCAATTGATAAATGGACTACTTTACAAAATGGGGCCCGATCATATTCTCTGAAGATGTGTGATGGAAGAAGAAATAAGAAGTGTGTTGGCGGAAGCCCATGAACGACTCGCAGGGGTCCCGATGCCACCGCCAGGAAGGTTCTACTCGCCGGTCTATGGTGGCCGACGTTGCATACAGACGCCCAAGAGTGGGTAATCCAATGTGACACTTGCCAAAGGGTAGGGAAGCCATTAAAGAGGGATTGCATGCCCCTGTGGCCATCACAACCTCAAGAAATGTTCGAAAGGTGGGGACTCGATTTCATCGGGCCATTGAAGGTCAGCCAGCTGCATCGATGCCGGTATATTGTGGTGGCCACTGAATATTTGACGAAGTGGGCAGAAGCAAGGGCACTGGAAGATAACATTGCACTGAGTACAACAAGATTCATATATGAGCAGATCATGACGAGATATGGAATACCAATCCAATTGACAAGTGATCGTGGGGGAAGTTTCGTCAACCACGTCATTCGACTCATGACCTCAGAGTTCAAAATCTTCCACACACTATCAAGCCTGTATTACCTAAGGGCAAACGGACAAGCAGAATCCACGAATAAGGTGCTCATTTCAGTGATTCACAAGTCGTGCGGTATTGAAGGGTCTGATTGGGAGGAAAGGCTACTGGCTGCGTTATGGGCCTACTGAACAACCTATAAAGTGACGATTGGACATACTCCCAACTAATGTATGGTCAAGAGGCAATAGTGCCAGCGGAGTACCTCGTACCAAGCCTCAGGATAGTAGTAGAAAATACATTGGGACATACGGAGAGTTTAAAATAAAGACTATTTCAGTTGAACAAGTTGGATGAGAAGAGAATCTTGGCTCAGTGGTCGACAGAAGTTTGCAAAAACGCCGGAAATATTGGCACGATAGACACCTGCGGAAAATGAAATTCCGACCGGGACAATTAGTTTTGAAGTATAACGGTCGTAACGAAATCAAGCCAGGGAAGTTCAAAGTTCGTTAGTTGGGACCGTTCAGAGTATGGGAATTGTTGGACAACGGGGCTATAAAACTAGACAATCTAGATGGAAGCCCGATCAAAGATGTAGTAAACAGGTCGAAGTTGAAGATTTACAAGCAAAGAAGAGGAGAAACAGTGCAAGTAAATATGCTCGGATACACAGTAAAGAACCAGTGCGAGATGGAAGAAAGAGGCGAACGACCTAGTGAGGCAGGAAACAAAATCGATGGAATGGTTTTTTCAAGTACCCAATTTGAATCAGTGACCGGGTTTTTTGCACCGAGAACACTGCAAATAGGATCCCGACAGGGCATAATTGATGAAGACTACGGAGGTACGTGGATAAACAAGGATAATCAAGAAGAAGATGAAGATGCCTAGAACAAATAGATAAAGGAATGCAATAAAGTGCGAGACAGATTTGAGTTTTTATTACCAAAGGAAGTAAGGGACCCGCCAAAACGGAAATACTTTGCAGAAACCATGTTTATTGTGGAAAGATCACCATATTGTGACGAAATTTGGGCGCTAAAGATGAAAAACCGGCCAAACGGGGTACCTCATACACAACTCCCAAAGAGTCAGATCTGGAAGGCAAAATACAGAAGCAAGAATGTCAAAATGAACGACGACGATAAAACATTTCAGTGGGTCCAAGAACCAATGGAATGGAATTTAATAAGCATCAGAGATCAATCCACGATATTTGATCAAATATGGGAACTTGAAGAGGTCGACCGATGCTGCTCCAACTACTGTTTACGACGGAAAGGCTACCTGGAATGTATTTGCCGCCACATGTCCGAAATTGAGGTCCTGGACCAGAAAGAGGAAAACGACAACGACAAGGAGAAAGAAAATTGGGAAAGGGAATGGACTATGGCGGAGTCCGAGAAATCAGAAACTGCCGAGTCATTGAAGGGAAAAAGAAAATTAGAGTAAAAGTGAAAAATAAATATATATATAAGGGGGTCGTACGACTTAGGCCGTACGACCCCCCCCCCCCCCACACCCATTAGATGTATGACTAAAAAGAGGAACAGCTTGTGCGATAAAGGAGCATAATTGAAAAGGAAGGATCGAAGTTTTTTTTTCTTTGGAAAAAGCCATACTATAGAGGGGAAGGTCGATTAAAATTTGAGGGCACAATAGACACATAGGATCTCAAGCAACAGGAGAAAGATTCAATCGGACTCCTCTCCATAGTCGACTAAGACAAGATAAGCATAAACGAAGTCATGAGAACTAAAAATATAAGTGATTCTCAACCTTAATCGACATACGTCAGGGGAACAAAGCAAATAAATGCAATCGTACACAAGCCGCCGTACGATACAAAGCAGCCATCGACAAGATACTAATCGACAAGTTTTTGAGCATCAAAGGTAAAGAAGCCCCATCGACAGGAGTGAGTAAAAAGCCAGGCGTATAAAGTACGAGGTTTCCATACAATAAAAACCCTCGCACCGTACGATTGATGCTAGTAGTCGGTTGAAGAAATTTTTCACTTATCTGTAAAGGCAAATCATTCCACTCAAGCAATCGGCATCTCCTAACTCCAATCGACCAAGACAGTAAAAGAGGAAGTGGTACGATGAAGAGGAGTTGGTAAAAGTTTTTTTAAAGCAATTGCACTTGTGAATGGGCACGACACATAAGTCTAGAAGGTATCAAGCAAAAAGTCATACGCTTAACATCTACAGGAGTTGGTCGAGACCGTACAATAGGAAATTGGAGAAATCAATAAAATCCAATCGACCCGCTCCTCAGTCGACATGGCCCCATATAGTCCAAAGACATGTGATCAAAGATGCTAGGCAGGCATTGGGTCTTGCGAAAGTAGTACATTACCGACAAGTAAATGAGTATGGCACAGTAATGAGCGGCTAAGGCTAAGCCGGAAAGAAAGACTCGAAGAGCTTTTATTCTTATCATTTAGAGCAATAAAAAGATTCTACGCTGCCGCCATCACACAGAAGTGCAGACAAATGGCAAGTAAAGAAATCACACAGGAAGTGCCGAGCAAATTCAAACCGAAAATCTTGTTGAAGGATTCCAAAAAGAAGAAGAAACCCACCCAGCCAACCACGAAAGAGAAACCCTCCATAGACTCCATCAGTTGGGAGAGTAACAAGAAATGAATGCCGAAGTTGGTGGCAGAAGCACGTAGCAGACCACCCGCTGAAGGAGGCCCTCATTGATTCAAGAGTAGACAAGGTAATTCTTGCTCCGATATTCAATTACAGAGAGTTCAAACCCTTTTTGCGAAGTATGTTAGCACACTATAATAGTCTCGAAAATGAAACAAAGGTTCAGTATATGGATACAACAGTGAGAGTAACTTTTAAACCAGAAGATTTCACTAGGGTTTTTGGTATTCCCAGCTAGGGAATTGATGTAAGTAAACCTCCTGCAAAAATCACGCAAAAAGGGAAGGAAGCATATATTGATAGGTTATGCAAACCCGATTTGTCAAAAGAAGCCAGGGCAAAAATTTGGGGCAAAGGCAATAGGGGGATAAGGAAAGATGACCTAGCTGATGACGAATGGCGGTGTATCATGGACGTCATAAAAGTAGGTTAATGGCTCCAACCTCGGTCAATGGCTCATCACATGCAACACTGGAATCAAGAGACGGCTCCAATCTCTAATCCCAAATCACTAATTGGGTAGGGCCTCTAGCAACCTGCTCTGCAAACCCAACCACAAAATCTCTATGAGGAAACATTGTAGTCAAAGTACCTACAATGACTCCCACGAAACATCTGATAGCGCATGAACCATGCATGAGAGTATCCCTCGAGACCCCAAATGGACCCTCTTGAAACTCCGGACTCTCAAGCAAGTACTCAGCAAATGTATCGGCGCGGTAAAAACGAAATAATGTTGAGTCAACCTTATCCTCTGAAACCTGCAGCTGATCACTCTGACCCTAAGACGCAACAAGTTGTCCACCCCCATCAGCTGCATGGGATGACATGGTACTGATCTCAAGAGAACCTGATGCAACACGTGGTTCTCTGCTGCTCCCCAAAGAACTCATCCCATCTAAATCAACTGCACCTGTATCTGTGATGGATGTAACCACATCCTCAATACATCCATCACCACAACCCGTGGGTATAAGATCATCACCAGCTGCTGCTGTAGGTAACTGAACTATATCTGTAGTTGGTGAAGACTGTGCCAAACTCAACTCCACGGTTAGCTCCTCAACTCATGACTGTGACTCCTGAAGAGCTATTTGGGTGCTCGCCAACGAGTCGATAGTCACCTCAAGCTCATGGGTGAGCTCATCAACCTCATTTTCTTTCTCCCTAAGAACTCCCAAGTAAATCTTACCCAACTGAAGGAGATGATCCCTATCTGAAAGTAACTGCAGGTAATTGGATTTCATTGCCACCAAAGCTTCTTTGAGCACCTGCAAATATGCAAGAGATGATTCTCCCTCAATTCTTTAATGTCTCTTTTCAAGCTGATCCTTCCATATTTGTTTTTTAATCAGCTTGTGGGTATCATCAAGGTGAGACAAAGCTGCCACAATCTGATCTTCACCAACTTTGAGTTGGTTCACCAAAGTATGTGAGCATTCTGGCTTATCAATCTCACATGATGAATCATCATTATGAACTTGAACAACTTCACTCACACATGAGTCATCCCCTGTGATAGATGCTAAACTATCATCCTGGTTTGGAACTGGGGCAGCGGTAGACCTAAACTGAAAATCATTATCTGATAGTAGCTGGTCACAAGAGAGCTCATCATGTTTTTTGTCCCCATCCTCCAAACCAACCAAATCAATAGATTGTGCATTCAATTTCTCATTCTGGTTTGGAACTAGAGCAGCAGTAGTTCCCAACCCAAACTTCTCATCATCACTCCAAAAAGTAGTCTCAATGGATGATGAATTGCTAACCTCATGCAGAGAGGTAAGATCACTCCTAGGACTATCAAAAGAGTCCCCAATCATAACCTCCATGTCACCAACTAAGAGACTCATGCAACCTTGTCCTGTAGGATCCACTGTTTCTTCCTCTCTACCTTCTGTAACATTAACTAGGTGAAGATCAACTGAAATAGACCCGGTCTCAATACTGCTGGTCAACACTTCACCTATTACCTTTCCCTCTGGATTTTTGTGAGTGCATTTAACATCAGCCCCAAAGGAATCACTAAGGGACTCATCATCTTTGTCCATTCTATTCTCCATAGGATCAGCTGTATGCTGGTCACTAACCGCTGAAAATTCATTGTAGAGGGTTCTAGATACTTCACCTATAGAGACCTCTTGTTCCTCTTTCTTTTTGTTTTGTGATATAGACCCCTTAAAAAAGGATGCCATATACCGTGCTGCTTTGTCTATTTTTGCAGGGTGTGAAATCAATTCATTCATCCTTTTCTGGTTTTCATCCAACTTATTCAAACCTTGTTTAAGCTTCTCCATATTCTTGTCCCACTGCGTCTGGGTACTTGAAGTAACCATGATTCTATAGCTGATTCAATTGAATATTTTTTTAAAAACCACACATGCAACCATTAAAATTGACATGCAAGCATATGGGTGCTCTCCAAACTGACATGCAAGTACTGGGTACTAACATGCAACTACAAAAACTGACATGCAAGTGCTGATCACTAACATGCAACCCTCAGAATCGACATGCAAACATCTGGGTAGTCTCAAAACTAACATGCAAGTGAAAATCTCTGACATGCAACTGAATAAATTTTTGATTTCCCAACAGGATGGCAGGAAACCGCTCTGATACCACTGTAATATCCCGCTTTGGATATTCTCTAAAAATTCTAAATGCTCTGATACCACTATAATATCCTGCTTAGGATATTCTCTAAAAATTCTAAATGCTCTGATACCACTGTAATATCCCGCTTAGGATATTCTCTAAAAATTCTAAATGCTCTGATACCACTGTCAAACAGGACCCTCTAAACAACTCCATTAGCCTACGAGGGTCAGGAAATAGGCTAATCCTCCGAAAACTGATTCTCGCAAAAATGGGGACATTACAACTTATGTGATTAGTTATCTGTTAGTGTAGTCGGTAAGGTTGTTACCTACCGACAATTGGAGTCGGTCGCGACGGTTGGGCCACCCAAGCAACCGTCGGCTCAGTATATAATTGTCATCAGCATTGTATGGAACATCAGTTTTTGTGGTGATTATGAATACTGCATACAAGTTCTGGAGTAATATGTAATTCTGAGTTCATTGTGCAATATAATGGAATATGCTGTTCTGATTTTTCTTATATGTTATGCAATGGATTTCTGTTCACTCTGTCTACTTCGAATATTCAATTAAACTACATCGACAGCAAACACACTTTTCAACCCTTTATGATATCACAATTTTCTGCCAAAATTGATTTGACCAATGACTCACAGTTAGAGACCAAAACTTCAAATAAGCATTCCACAAATTTTACAATCTGAAGCTTTTGAAAAAGGACTATGAGTGAGAATGAGCACACATGACCTATAGGCTATAATAATGAAAAAAACTAGCAGGTGTTGTCCCAAGCGACAACATAAGGTAGACTATTAGCATTTGCAAGTCACCAACTCAAGGGGCGGGATGCAAACAAGTCAACTAATGAAAAAGAAACAATGACCATCCCACATGCAACCAAAAATTGGTGTCATTATTTGATGGGAAATCACTTAAAGCTTAAAACTGATCATGAATTCCTTGAGTGTTTCTTGGAAGTTGGAACACCTCTCCAAAGGAACAACAAAAACAGGTAAAAAATGATAGGTTATGACTTTAAAATCAATTAAAAGCTGAGGAAGGAGAATGTAGTGGCTGATGCACTGTCTAGGATATGCTATGTCGATTGTTCAACTAGATTGGATTGAAATAACAAAAGTAGAACAATAAGATTATCCTTGTGACCACCAACTTATCCACCTGCTCATCATTTGTGGAGAGGGAGTGCCTTGTAGTTGTAGTATAAGGACCATGTGTATTTGTGCAAGAATTCAGAGCTGAGAAACAGTATCTTATCAGAACTTCATGACCTCTCCAATTGGTGGTCATTTGAGATTCATTAAGACCTATCACAGTCAAGAAGGATTTCTTTTTTAAAAGCCTGAAGAGAGATTTTCAAAAGTTAGTGTCATAATGTTTGGTATGTCAAAGGCACAAGTGGGAAACAGCCAAGCCTCTAGGACTGGTTCTGCATTTGACCATAACGAATCAGTGTTGGGATGTTTCTATGGATTTCATTATAGGGCTTCCAAAAGTTGAGAGGACCTAAATGTAATCATGTTGGCTAGTTGATGAACTCAACAAATATTTGTATTTTTATGGTTTGACTCGTCCATTTTCAGCTTGTGCAGTTGCAAACGCATTTGTGCAGAACATGTTAAAGGTTCATAGCAAACAAAACTAATAGTCAGTGACAAGGATCCAAGATTCAGCAGTTATTTTTAAACAAAGCTTACTGCATCATTTGGCATTCAATTAGCACAGAGTTCATCATGGCACTCCTAATCAGATAGCCAAACCATGGTGGCTAACAAATGTTCGGAAAGACACCTCGGATAAGCAAGCTTAGCTGTCCAAGTAGTTGCCTTTTAAGGAATTATGGTATAACATTAGTTATGAAAATGACATCATTTTAGGCAACTCCATGGGCATCAATTACCATCACATGCAACCTACATCAAAAGTCATTCCAAGGTGGAAGCAATGGAAGTTCATATTAAAGAACATATTTGATCTGCAAACTATCAAGGTTATACCTCAAATGTCACACCCCATTTTATGAACAATTATAACATGCTGTTATTTAAACAATGTCACTGTTTTATGAAACAAGCCTGTAAAAGGAAATGAATATTATGTTTATCATAATTAGAATCTGAATATATTTTGTGATGCCATGTTTTGTAAACATGAGAATGCAATTTGTATTGTTAATATCAAAGTGATATTTGGATAATGATTTGTTTATGGGATTTTATTTTAATTGGATTATTAAGACAACTCCTGTTTAAATAAACAAGCTTCAGACTAACTACATTTTGTCTACTGTGAGGTGGATGCAGGAGTACAATGTACCCTCCCGAAGTTGAGGGAGAGTATCACCAGGGAGAGAAATGCAGATCGGGAATAGATTCTTATGGAACCATGACCTTATGAGAACTACACACACTCACACTGAATGCAGGTTATAATTTATTCTGAATGATAGTAAAAGTTTTATCATATTAGATTGATATGTCCTCCTATATTTCCTTGTGAATGAAATGTTTTCATGGTTGCTAAAGTTTCACGGATATATTGTTTGGTCAAAAATGTATTATTTTTTTAGAACTATTGATATTAATAATAATACCCTCGCTATTAACATTGGAAATTGTTAGTTATTATTATTAATCGAAAAATGTTGATAGTAACGTTTATTATTATTAATGCATAATAATAATAAATGATAGTATCATCTATGAACTTATGTTTTTGTTATTAAGAATGTTATTAATATTAACATTGATAATATTAATAATAGATATTACTAATATTATCACTGCTAATAATAATAATAATGATAATATTATTCTTTTAGATAGTATAGAATTCTTGATTTTTCAGTAGATGCATGACATCTTGAAGAGTTAAATCCACATAGTAGAGTTGCATTGAAAGTTTTTAACAGCTTATGCGTTGGAGATGGCAACTCCAACCACCACTTAAGGTATAGAGGAGTGAATACTCATAACTCCAACTAGAGTAAAGGAGGAAAAAACTCTCGAAGATGTTTTGTTTGAACTTGATCTCTGCTCCTTCGACGCCTGTTTTTGGGGAGATTTTGGGGGTTAAGAGAGAGTATGGTATTGTTTTGGGCATGCCTTTTTTTCGAGTATTGAAGAGGAAGAGGTTTTGGGGGGCAGCGTAGAAAGCATTGGGGAAAGGAATTGGTTCGGCATTTTTGGTGGCTGTCGAGCTCTGCAATTTTTCATTGGGATTTTACTTGCTAAAACAGTATGTTCCTTATTGAGTTTTATACATACAGTTGAAAATAATTTTCTTATTATTATGAATCATGTTTGCTGGTCTGAGTAAGTTTTGTGGAAAAGAGATTTCCTTTGTTTAAAAAGAGAAAGACCTTCGTTTTGCATTAGGGAAAATGTAGAATGAATATTAGGAAAGATGAAATTTCCCAATGAAAATGTATGTCCATTTTTGCAGTCGGTATAGTAAACTGCTTGCAAAAGTGTATACGTGTTCCTTTCCAGTTAAGGGGATTGCATTTTGAATGGTTTTGTAAACCAGGAACTTGGAGACCATTCAGTCTATTATTCCTTTATTCTTCACAGAGTTTAGCTTGGAAAAGAAACTATGAGTAAATAGATTAAATCAATGAATGAAGTTTATCTTTTGGTTTGTGGAAAACGTGTTGGGTTTTATTGAGAACCAAAAGGGTAATATTTAGAATACCCTGGTTAGTTGAAATGTTTATCTCAGGTATAAACCATTGGAAAACTTGATGAATGTCATGTCCCGCTGTTAGTCAAATCAATTTTGTACACTCATTCAAATTAAAGATATGAATGACATGATCAAATGTAGATTTAATATATAAAATATCATATACTAAAGCAATATCATATAAAATATATATATGATTATAAATATATGAATAAATATAAATGTTAATTATATTATTATAATATATATTATATAAGAATAAATATAAATTAAATATTAAACGTCATTATTATTATTATTATCAAATATAAATAAATCGTATTAAATATATATATATATATTTATTACAATTATTATATGTTATAAATATTAACTACATATTATATAATATGTGATTATAATATAATATAAATATCAGTATAAATATAAATATAAATAGTAAATTAGATATTATATAATATATGATTATAAATATAAATATAATTACAAGACCTTTAAGCAGCGATCCAAGACACAAGTCCTAAGTGGATCGAATTACCATAGGATTGAAGAGAATGCAATCTGCATTAAACTAATGATCTGTTATACATAGTAATTAAGAGGGGATACGATTGCATAGTCAACGATTAATAAGACAAACGATGATAAAGTTTAGGGTCACTGCATCTTAAGGAAAATATTAATAATCCTAAAGCTACGGAGATTGGTAAACAACCAATAAACAAAGTGCAATGTTGACCAAAGGAAGCGATTACAAATAAGATTGAAAGGTTATAAAGGATTAACAAGATATAATAGGACAAGCGAATATAATTAAAAGGATGAATGGTATCTCTTGGGTATCGATTCCTTGAAAAGTCACAACCCTTCACAAAAGGCAACCTTCCAAAGCATATATGTAGAGGATCGATGGAGACCATGGAATGAAGGGGGAGAGCAGAATAGAAATTTAGAAAAGACATATCTGATTTTGGGAGATAAAAATGGTTCTGAAATTGGAGTCTACAGGATCAGCGACCAGGTCAAAAGCAAACATTAATAAAAGACAACACAATTGGTAGTGGATTAATGTGTAGTTTAATGAATTACTTAATATATAATTTATTAACAATTGCTTCATTGTTAAGGATATATGTTAACAGTTTAATAAGCATATCAATAAGGATTAGATATTAAGGTGTATATAAACTAATTATAAGATATCTTCATAATTTCATATATGAGTGAACTAATATGAAAATTTACTTAAATGTTATGATTTCTATGATGGATGAAATGCGGTACATGAGGGATAAGAAGAAGATCTGATATAGAATGGAAAAGAGAATATACTCAAGATCATATCCTTCATCAGCGAATCACTCATACAATAATAAGGTCAGCGAAGACATTATATCAGCAAGCATTAATATATATCAGATCCAGCAATCAATTACACCAAGGTATGTCACTTTGCCATAAGGTAATATGTCTCATAATAATAAGTTTACGAATGATCTCTCTAAGTTAAACATAATAGAATAAAAATGTTTATAACAAAGGAAGGACAAGGTCCAATTCCTCTAAGAAAGAATAATGTATGATGTCATAGTAATATGTATGATAAAGATATATGGCAATCAATGTATTATAATTGACCATCATATGAGATCATACAATGATAAGTTCCCATAGAGGAACACTGTGATCAAATGTACTATCTCGTGATCCATGGGATCACGAGATGGTAATGATAAACTCCTATAAGGGATGATTCATAATTCTAAACATGGAATACCCGGGAGAGAGTAAGAGCCTCACCATTAATCTATCTACACACCCTACGAGTATGGGAGTGGAGTTAGGGAAGGGCGGTTAGGATCTAGCACCTAGGTGACTCTCAAGTGGGTGAAGAATTACCGGGTGTAGTAATGAAGCCCCTTGAGCCAAGAAGGCGAAGAATTACCGAGTGTAGTAATGAAGCCCCTTGGGCCTAAGGTAGCATAGAACTAAATATTATTAATGGCTTAACGATAGGTGACTCTCAAGTGGGTGAAGAATTACCGGGTGTAGTAATGAAGCCCCTTGAGCCAAGAAGGCGAAGAATTACCAGGTGTAGTAATGAAGCCCCTTGGGCCTATGGCAGTGAGTCTTGTTACACCAGCACCCTAACGTATCCAACTCATATGGGGTGAGTGGCGGAGAGTAGATTAACGATCAGGCTCATGGATAACTCTTCCAAGGTATATCATGGAAATCTCTATATGATAGAAATGAGAAAATGTGAAATGCATATATGTAATGAACTTTGATATTGATTATGATTATGTGGTTACTAACCCTAATTGCAATATGTTGATATTATAAGGATTATTTTGTTACTAATGTTCTCCTTTACAAGTCAAAATTGTGTGCAAGGTTAAGAAATTTTGAACTTCCTAAAAGGGGACATTACAATGAACTTGACATTACTTTGTTTTTCAAGTGTAGAAAAATTTAGTTATAAATCAGACCATTGTTCTACCCAGCTCATTATACAGTCTGTATTATATTGAACTAATGGGCGAAAACAGAGAGATACCTCTATTAGCCTTTCTTTTTCAATTCTAAACTTTTAGTGCACATACTAATGCATGTATAGGTATGTGGGTGAGATTGTGAGCACCTCATAAGGGCTCATTAGTAGTTAAATCCATTGTGATTATTATTATTATAAACACACCATTGTTGTTAAAACCCAAAGGGTTCTAAGGACTGTTCCAGTCGGTTTATATATAAATATGCTTGTTTTTGGTAATGTATGACCATGAGCGGCCTATGTGGTGGTTGATATCCAAAGGGGAATTGACTTGATAAGTTTTGAATAACCACACAATCATATTCGATCTGTTTTAAAAAGTCAACCCAAATGGGAATCAAACCTTGAAATTTAGAGATCACTAATTTATGATTATGAGCCTTTCTATGAATGGTTTTTAAATAAAGGAGATTTTTGTTTTGATGTTAATAACAGTAAAGAGTATTTTGTTTGTATAGTAATAGATATACCTGTGAATGTATATAAGGTTATATACATTTACAAATACACGTATAAATGTGGTCAAAAGACAGTGGACTTCAATTTAAGAAGAGATTACATGTATCTTTGATTGAAAATTATCCTCCGCCATATTTTAGGCCGATAGCTTGATGATGTATTTTAGTTGGAAAATATATATAGATTTTATTGGTTGTTAAGTATCAATAGTTTGATAGAAAAGAGTTGTCAAATCAGTTTCAAGTTTAAAACAGGGAATTTAGAGAATGATTCTCATATTTTGAATGAATGGAACATTTTTATGTTAACTAGTAATTGCAGATATTATATGGAGCAATGTATTAAATAATCTTTTATCTTAATGGAAGTAGTGAAACTTTTCCGTCAAAGAAACTTAGTGAATATAGCAAGATGATCTTGCAGAATTCATAGAACTGAATTATAATTTCTTTATTTAATTATAAAAGTTTGAGAAATATGAACAACTGGATCTGAGTTGAGAATGATTTACTTGTTTTGAAGAAAAAGTTGTTTTCAATGAATGAAAGATGACTTAGTAAGTTAGTATAGCAAACTTATGAAACTCTAAAGGAAAGATTGAGATAGAGGTGTATGTGATAGATCGATGCATATATCTAATATAGAATATGTTTTATATATGAATCTTTGGCCAAAGTAATGCATTGACTATGTGCATTGTCGAATCACTATGTCTTAGATTTACATTTCAGTCAAATCGTTATACTGAGTTAGAAGGAATCTTTAGTTGTATAACATATTGAATGTAAAAAGCACATCACTAGTTCTCAGATGGCGTGGTTCCTAAAGGATACTCTTTATCTGCTTTTCTCGCAAAGGGTTTCTCTAGATTAGAGGAATACCGGGGAAGTGAAAGCTTTGTGGTTAGGCGGAAAATCACTCCGGTGATGCTCTCCCTCATGCAGATCAAATTGCCGAAATCTTAAACTGACAGAGTTAGAAAAGTTACATTATTATTTTGTTGTAATCAGATAGAAATCTGAAAGAAAAAAAACAGTATCAATCATCTATGTGTTAAGATGTAATCAGATAGCTATCTGAGAGATTGTAATGATTATTCATTTATGAATTTGTAAGTTTGGAAAAAGAAATGTACTCTTCCAGCAAAAGTAAAGTTTGTTGTTCTTATTAAATCTTTTGCTTGATTCATTATAATTAATGGTTATGGTATTTCTATTGTTATTATTACTTTATTTTTAAAAAAAAATATACTAGTGGTTTTTAGTTCAAAAACATTCAATGAACCAGTGGGTTCGTTACATCATATTAGTTAGCAATTTACAGAAATTAAATAGAGTAAATTTAAATTATGAGGGCAATAATTGACTAATTCTTGCACAAAATCAGATTGCAATTAAGAACAAGAAATCAAAGAACAATACCATAACAATGGAGACACAAGAAATAACGTGAAATCCCTTGTGGGTTAAAACTTAAAACTCCACCAATATTTGAGTCACGCTCACTTAAGTACTCCAAAATGGCAACATACAAACTATCTCAGCCCTTAGGCTGTCTAAGAGTCCTCACAAGCAATTGAAAACTTTCCCAAGCCCAGTTTGCAACTCTCCCATGAATTCCCTACTCCAAAAAAGTCAAAATATGAGAAGAAAACTCACAAATAGCTCCCAACAAATGAAGTTACAAGACTCTGCGAGCTCCGTCTTTGATTAATTCGACTTATAGATTTCCAAGCATAAAGGAAGCTAAAATGACTGCCAAGGAGGAAGAGGAAGCCCAAAAAAGGAAATTTGAAATGCTAAAGGTCGCTCACAGCTGTGCAAAATGAATTTGCTGCTTTCACCGGTCCAAAAATGCTGTAGCGAACTTGAATCCACCACTTCCCATGACAAATTCACCACTTTCCATGATGAATTTGTCGTTTCATCAGCCTTCTTTGATCTAATTCCTCTAGAGGCCATAACTTTTGCATATATACTTGAAACAAGGTGTCCTTGTTTTTTAAATTGCACAACTTTTCAACAGGAATCCAAATATGCAATCATATTTAGCTTTTGATTCCAACTAATTACTATTTTAAATTTTTGCCCTTGCAACACAACTACATTGATGAGGCCCATGGTGACCAAAACCAATCCCAGAAAGATCTTTCCTCTGCCAAAGAATGTCCCACACCATCCCCAAACCTTCTCAAGCATCAAAGAATGTCCCAAGATGTGTCCTCTGCTGACTGGGAAGTATTGTCTTATTCTGTGATTCGTCCCATTCACAAAATCCATTCTTTTTGTCTTTGGCAACAGTAAATAGAAAGGACAAATATTTTTATAAAGTGCATTGTATGAGTGCAATTTCCTTTTCTTTTCATAAGCGCAATTATCTTGTGTTGATCGCCACTTCATATGCTAGCAAAATATATCACTTGTCCCTGTGCCAAAATACTTATGAAATCAGCTTGCTGGCTTCTTTATCTCTTGAAACTTCTATCCTCAGACGAAGTTTTTCCCTATCATTGTCAAGATAAAAGTGCGCCTAAAGACATTCTTTTACTTATTTACCAATCTATCCTTCTCCACATCCAAGCCTTGGCTACCTTCTGTTAGGAACTTCATCTTTAACTCAGAATATTGCAACCACAATCAATTTGCAAGACTTCAATAGTAGAAATATTGGACTTTGACACAACAACCTTGCCACTTGACTAGAAACAACTATTACAAACCTAGTCTTCACACACAAATGATTGATAAATCAATGACAAAAACAAGTATCAAGTAGTACCAACATTGAGTTTCAAATAGGTACAACAATTGACTCTATCTGGGGGCCATGGCATGTACTTGCAGTGTAGAACTACAAACTCTCTGGTTTTACAATAGGCCAGTGTTTTTTTAGCTAGGCAATAGAGTCAAACTACTCTAAATCACCCCAAAATACACTGTAAAGATTGTGAATAGTGCTGGCTGCAAGTACATTTTGTGCAGAGTAGGTTAGATTGTGTTTTATAGGGAGCCTCCCCTTCTAATTCGAAGAGCGGTTCTACTGCACATTTGTTTCATTTTCTATCGCACCGTGCAAATCAAAATGCTAAAAATCATAATGGCTATTAACTAAGTGAAAATATCCTCAAGGGAAAGGAGATTGCTTTTCATTTAGGTAGATATTGCCTTACATATTTCTTGTTCTCTTTGGTCCCAAGTATACCATACATTTTGACATCTAAGCATACCCCATCTTGGAGTTCTTTAAGGAAAATGGTGTAACTCCTTGTGCAAATTGCTTTCTCATATAATTTGAAGCTTGATAGCAACTAGCCTAAAACCAAATGATTTGCAAAACTAGCTCTGCTACCAAAAGTGTTTTGATTGTTGAAGTTGAATCAGCATTTGCACAACTTACAGCTGAAAATTCAAGGAGCATATTATTTACTATTCTACATGAAATTGCTCACCAAACATATACTGTGCTAATGATTTAACACGGACCTCGAGGACAATGAAACAAATGGGAATTCCAGACAATGCTATAGACAAATCCGATGCTGGTTGTGTCCTGCAATGTTTTCACAACTCCAAAGTTTGAGATTGGCATTCACATTGTTAAAAGATTTGCATCTCATCTCAACATAGGATTCAACACTGGCAAAGTAATTGGAATTTTGGTGCAAGGCCAAAGGTGCAGAAAGTGATGCCACTTATCTAATTTCACCATCCCACCCCCCCCCCCCCCCCCCCCCCCCCCGCGCCCCAGCCCGACTTAGGAGCTGATCATGCAGTTAGAATTATTTTTGCAACCTTGAGCTTGAAATTTGATGAACAGACAATTGTGGAACAACATCTTAGATAATGCATGACTCTTCCAGAAAACGAATTATTTGAGCCTATAATATTTAGGCTAACAATGGACTTACAAAAAATTAAAAATATGGCATGACCTATAGCTCCTATGCATGAGGGCTGCTGGTGTGTCTTCTATAACTATGATCATAGATTTTTCTTTGTATTGTTGCCACTCACACTGCAATACTATACCATGTAAGAGAAAGAAAAAAAAGTGCTCAGAGAATATACCAGAGAGGTTATAATTAGCAGTATATTAGCCCCTAGAGCTTTGAGCTTCTTTAAGTTCATAACAATAAACATTTTCGAAACTATTCTGTTGGATAAACTCTTTCACCTATTTTTAGCATCTTGCCTATTTGAAGATGTTGTAATTTTATGACTATTTACAACAGAAACTAATTTATATTTTATAATGTACATAGAACTCAATTGTAAAAGTTGGCTATGAAGGTAGCCACCAAAAATCTAGAAGCTTCAATGAAAGCACAAGAGAGACCCAAAATAAAAGAATTATTCTATTCTATCAAAGGACGCAAATACACAATATACATGATTATACATGAATGATGAATTACAATGAAAAGCCCTTGATTATATAGGTCAAGGTGAAACATAGGACAATATGGGATTATGAATCATATGACTTGAGACACAAAAAGATAACTATCATAAATATACCCTAAGTATGCCCTAAGTAAACTTAAATAGATAAGTGTGAATAGGACCTAATGTGGAACCAGTTAAGTAATATACCCTGTTCACACCAACACCCCCCCTTAAGTGCAACTTAGGGAGTATAAGAAAATATGCAAATGATGCAATGATGGATGATAGATGGGTCCTGACTACAAGTCCTTGTTAGGTACCCATGTACAAACAATCTCTCACAAATGGAGTAAAGAAGAAAAAACCCCTCACCAAAAGAGAGAAAATGTGAAAGATGTTATGGAAGAAGTGATAGAAAGAGGGCTCAATATGACCCTCCAAGGACTACATCCAACACAAAGACATGATCAATAACCCCCCATAGAAGAGAAAGAGTGAGACGATAGATACCCCCCACAAAGAAGTAGCATTGTGCCAATGATGAATGCCTAAAGACGAATGCTGAAGAGTGTCCAATACCTGTAAACAACATTTCTCCCCTTGGGAAGAAACAAATCCAATGGCAGATGTAGAAGAAACTCCATCTCCAAGAAAAGAGATAAGGAAAGAAGTCTCATGATGCATGCCTCTAAAAACTACTCAAATGTCCACTGTCAGAATCAAAGGATGTCACAATGCAATGAGGTGTAACCAATCCAAAACCCTGTGTAGACTCATGAAGGACAATCTATAAAGACAAAGAGGATGAGATAACAGTTGTGTTGTAACTGTCATCAAAGAGGAAATGAATATCCTCAAGTGTGTCCTCCAAATCTCAATATGAGACTCACAAAACAAATCTAATATACCTATCAAGAAGGCATCCCACAAAGCTAAATCTGAAAGACTAGAATGACCCTACTCACTTGAAGTAGAGGAAGCCATGACAATGCTAATCTTTGAAGAGGCAGAAGGTGGAGGAGATGAAAGCTCAGCACAAGTCTCAAGAACACCAAGGTTCAAGTGACCAAATTCTCAGAAATATGATTCACTTGATGCATGAGTGTGAATATCAATCAATGGAATTGCAACATCATCAAGGGCAAAATGGGAAAAGGTGTACAAGTGAGACGAATGATCAACCATCCCAACAGCAATGATCTCTCTACTCTCCAAGTCCCTAATGATCATTGAATTAGGGGTGAACTCAACAATCTTCCCTATGCCACTATGTGCAATCTGATAGATGGAAAGGAGATTGGTTGACAAGGATGGAACACAAAGTACATCATGAAAAGTGCCTTCTCCCATGTGAATAAATCCTTTCCCACAATCACGCATATATGTGTTGTTCCCCATCAAGATGTGTGGTAAAGTACAAGGCTCAAATGAAGAGAGCATACCTTGTGATGAATCCATATGATGTGAGGCTCCAAAATCAAGAAGCCATCTCCCTGACTCAAGACTTGTAGTGACAAGAGTTTTTCCTTTCATCTTATTTATCCCATTTTTTACTCTAGCTAGCCATCTCCTTGACTCAAGACTTGTAGTGCCAAGAGTTTTTCCTTTCATCTTATTTATCCCATTTGTTACTCTAGCTATCCCTAACTGTGAAGATGATGATGTTGTCGAAGAAGAGGATGAACTAGATGACATTAATGAAGGCAATTGGAAATTGTGCTTCTGAAGAAGGTGTGTTAATTCATCAATCCTTTTTTCATAACACTTACGCTCATCATGTCTCTTTTTTTGCAATATGCACATGTGGGCCTCTCCTTCGATGATTCCCCTTTGGAAGAGGAAGAGGACTTAGGGGTATTATTTAATGGTGATTCTTTGGCTTACTCATTGTCCTTGAAGTCCTTATTTTTTTGTTTCTTGCCTTTGTTATTTGAAGCCTTTTGATCTTTTGTGCTTTGATTGGCAATAAAAGCCTATGGTTTTAAAAACTTCAATGCACCCATGTGTACTAACTTTACCTACTCCCTGGTGAGTGATGTAGCAAAATCATCAAGTGAAGGCATTCTGAATGTAGTACTAAGAGCATCCATAGTAGCATAAAATGTAGAAACAAAAATTGAATAATCAGGACCAAGTTTGGCAAGGATGGAAAGAATCAACTGAATGTCACCTTTCTCAATACCACATTGTTTCAACTACAATCTAAATGGTTTGAGTCTGGTGAAGAAGTCTTGGATGTTGTCAAAGTCTGTAGGATTCAAACCAATGAGTTCATTCTCCAATTTAAAACCTCTCATAGTATCTTGCTTCCCAAATAAACTCTCCAATGTAGGCCATATTTGATTTGGTGTAGTGCAAGATTCAATGTGAAAAAGGAGATCAAAAAAAATAGACATGCATTGTTCCATAGGCTTCATCACATCAATTATACCACTTTCTCTTTTATGCTGCAACTGTTGGTTTAAGTTTTGTACCCATTGTAACCTAGTATAAACCTAATTTCTTTAGATGTATTTCTATTTGTTTTTCCACCCATGATAATTGTATGGGGTGAGTGGAGCAATTTAGGTTTGATCCATGATGTATACAAGAATACAGAAAATGAACAACTCAAGTACACCCCCTTGTAACTAAATCAATGAGATCTCCCCAGCAATATATGATTTTGGCACTTTATACTTAGTGCGGTTACAATTGCCACTAGCCAAAACAGCAAAGTGGTCTTGATCTTAAGACATTGTAAATGCCAAATTAGATCACAAACTGAAAATACATTTTTATGCAGAATGAGATCAATTTGATTACATCACTAAAAAGTACACGAAAAATTATGCACTTTCAAAAAAAATTGCACCAAAAAATATTACTGTATGAGTTCAAATGGAGCCCCGAAAGTTCCCAAAATGAGAATTGCTCAACAACAATTGTGAAAATCTCCAATTTCTGAAAAAACTAGACACCAAAATCAAAAAATGATTGCACCACTACAAAGGCTGCAAAATTCCACTCCAAATAAAAAAAAATTGCTTGCAAAAAAAACTCGTATGACTAAGAATGAAGCCTCTAAAGTCTAAGTGTCAAAATAAAAACTCAAATGGAGAGAGGGCTAACTGGGAGGAGGAGAATGCTGATGTCAGAATGACGTAGGATGATGTCCCCTGACGAAACATGCTATCCTAGACGGAATATTCCTCCAGTTGAGAGATTATTCTCCTTGTCACCAAAACCGTTAGTTTCCTACAAAACCGCCCTGAAAATTGAAAATTGCCTTCAACATGCTAAAACTGCATGTTTAATGGCAAGAAACCACTTTTGGGGCACATAAGTGGTTTGTTTGGCATTGCTAGTGGTTTGGGTGACAGAGAGCTATTTGAAGACTATCATGGGCAGTTTTGGAGATCGGCAGGCATTTAAGAGACTATCAACCAAGCCCGAGAGGGCCAACGCTTTTAAGCCACCCCTTGTGGTCAACGGTACCACGGGGGATAGGTGGCCCACATGGTCACGTCTATGGACCTACCACGATCAGGTACCCTATACCCTGCTCCTCCTTTTATTTTTTATTTTTTTAAATAATCCATAGAAAAAAAATATTAACTCGTACAAAAATAAGAATAACCAACAAATAATAATATTATCTAACGAATAAACACACGTGCCCGTACGCCGATGACGCCTAGAGAAGGTTCGCCTATGCCAACGATGCTGTAATATCCCCAATGGGATCTGCCCTAAATTCTGAGTTTTTATTTTCTGATTTCTGCTCTAGTTTTCTGCAGTTTAGAATTCTGCTCCAAACCCTAGAATTCTGATTTATTTTTCTGATTGCAAACAAGTGTGGACAGCAAACATATATGCATCCAAAATGCTCAAATAATATGCCAATAATGAACCCTTATGATAATAGCTTCAATCAAGAACTTAACCACAATATATGAACATCCAAGATGCAAACAAAATGGAAACAAATCTGATTTCTGAATATATCAGACTGCTGCTACAAATCAGAATATATGAATATGCATTCACATCAATTACATAGGCTAAAACATGCCCAAATATAGCCCAGAAATCTGCCCTTACAATTCAGACCTAATAATAGGTTTGTACATACCAAAAATGATGAACAAATGATGTCACAAACAAACCCTAGCTGGGCGAACTTCTTCAGCTAGACAGCGCTCCCTTGAAGATGACAAACATATGCAAATTGAGGGCGGCTAGGGCTAGAACTAATCAACAATGATCCCAAATGAAATCGCCCACTTTGGCGCTCAATCTAGGGTGAAAACCCTAGCTCCAACAATGCAAAAATACCTCCAAATGGTGGTGATCCAAGTCTGATCTGAATATCTGATTTTTCCTTCACTTCTCCAAATTGTGTTTGGCACAAATCTCACAATTTGGCCTCAGGGTTTCTGCAAAAACAAATGTGGCTTTGTCGCTCCTTTCTTCCTTGCAAATCTCCAATGAAGCACAATTATGAACTCCGTTAAGTCCACCTCCAAGATGTGATTGGGTTTTCATCCAATCCACCTATATTCCTAAGAGTTTTCGTCCTTAGAATAAGCTGCTCCAAAAGTTGCAGCCAAAGAGATAAATCTCCAAAAGAAGTGTATGAATGAATGATGATGGAATGAGCTCAAAACACCTTATATTTATAGATGAATCCTCCTCTCTCCTCAAGCTGGCCGACCACCCTTTGAAATCATGTTTTATTTCACTTTTTCCATTCTCCTAGGGCCGACCTCATGCTAAGCACCCAAAAGAACAAAAGAAATATTATATTTTATTTTTCTATTATTTTATCCTTCCATTCTCCAAGTGGGCGAACCACTTAGGCATAATATACATCATGAGTTGACCTCAAATTGAGTCGTCCTTCCTCAAGGGAATTATCATAAAATATTCTTATTTTTTCCAAAGGCATTTTTCCATATTTTCTTCTATTTTCCATTCTCCTCCTTGGTCGCTCCACATTTGGGCAAATTATTTTATTAGTATTGACTTCATCAAAAATCCCACAAAAATATGCCAAGTCATCTTCCATAACCATTTTGCCCTACAAAATGGGTAAGTGTGAAATCTTGCCAATTAGGTCATTCCCTGAGCCCTCTGGCTTAGCCTACGGGAATAGTATAGGCTAGCCAACTCCACTAGGTGATCACTCCGAAAATGGGGACATTACAAATCCAAAATATTCTGCACAAAAATCTGTATGGTCAAAGGAGATGAATTTTTTTCTAAGGACCTTGGAACAAAAGTATCCAATTTTGACAAATGGACAATCGATCCTTAGATTCTTGGGCCTTCTGAATGCGATGGCAAAGTCAAATTTGACCCAAAATACTAACTACCTCCCAAATCTGGCAACCACCTCCCAACTTCAAACTCTTGTAGATTTTGCCTCCAATGTTCAATTTGGACAAAACAAAAGGTAAAATGACTCTCTTTGACACCCTGGACTCAATGGTAAGCTCAGATTTGCACCAACATGCTCTAAAATTAACCTGCAATGCAAAACCACAAAGAAGAAACCCTCTCAAATCTGATATTTTTATCAAGTTTTTCTGACTCTCCAAATCATCATATGATGCAAGAGAAGAGCATACTCAACTTTTCAAGATCAACCAAGATTTGCATCTTAGATCTCTCAAAAAAAGACTAACATAAAACAATCCTACAAGCTCTAATACTATGTAAGAGTTGGTTGTGAAAGTAGCCACCTAAGATCTAGGAGCTTCAATGAAAGCACAAGAGAGACCCAAAATGAACGAATGATTCTTTTCTATCAAAGGATGCAAATACATAATATACATGAATGATAAATTACAATGAGAAGCCCTTGATTATATAAGCCAAAGTGAAACATAGGGCAACATAGAATTATGACAAGTGTCTTAATCATATGATTTGAGCCACAAAAAGATAACTATCATAAGTGTACCCTAAGTATGCCCTAAATAAAATTAACTAGACAAGTGTGAATATGACCTAATGTGGAACCCATTAGATAATATACCCAGTTCACACCAACATCAATATTGATAAACCAAGTAAACTCCATAAAAAATAATGGATATATTCAATGTTTTTAAAACATTTAACCAAAGTAGTGACTAATTCTGGACGTCTGATTCAAAAATGCTAAATCTCCCAAGCACACTAAGCATATTCCCAAGCGCAAGCCACTTTTCCTAGAGGCGATTTCATGCTTACCAAGCGCAAGCCACTTTTCCTAGAGGCAATTACATGCTTACCAAGCACAAGCCACTTTTCATGGAGGCAATTTCACACCCTACTTTGAAGAGTTAAATATTTTTAAGATGAATCTTGCTATGCACGTTAAAGACAGAACTAATGGTTTTCAGAAGCATGTCAATCTTTTGTAATTTGGGACAAGGACTCAAATGCTCACCTTTCTAGCTTTCATGGGACAATATTTCCCATGTACTGCTGATATTCAGCTGATTTAATACTGATGCTTTTGATGTATGTAAGATGCATTTATTTCAAAAAATGAATTTAAAGTATAGCCTGCACACTCAAATTCTATAGTATCCTACATATTAGAAGCAGAGAAAATGAATGAGAACTATAAAGTACAACCTCATTCCCCCACAAAAATGCAGCATTTTACATGCATTCAATTGGTCATCAACTCCTCCAAGAAGTGTGCAGTGTTACTGCTAACACAACAATGGAAATAAAAACTGAAGATTTTCCAGGCATTTAAATGAAGGATTTACAACGTAATCATTAGTAGACATAGCGTATGGTTAAAGGGACAGGGACATCGTTTAAAAATAGGGCATGGGAGCGTATACATAAGGGTATGCCTAAATTGCAATTAAATATAGTAACCAGGAGATGTAGACATGGGTGTGCAAACCAGGTCCCTATCCCTGAACCTGAGATTCCTGGTAACAATGATTTACAGGTCATTAAAAACCCAAGTACATGGCAAGTTACAATATTGGCACATTGGCAACAAAAACAGTGAACGTACCTCTTCCTCTACAAGATCTGTTTTGTTCATAACCAATGTGAAAGGAATATCCGAAGACTCTGCCTCCACCAAGAATCTAGTCATAATAAAGGGCTCCAACTTGGGTTGGTCCATGGAGAAAAGTACAAGCATATGATCAACATTTGCAACCGGAGGATCTGTTACCTCTGATTTCCTCTCAAATACATCTTCTATCATGCCTCTCTTATCTGTCCAGTCAATACTCCCAACCAAGACCTTGTCACCGACCAAAACTCGCCTCTTAATCTTCTTAAGCAACGCCCTCACCACACACAGGAGCTCTGTTCCTACTCTTTTATCCACACACCCCTTAATATTTTCCCCTAAATCCTCAGTTCCTTTATGAACATTGTCACCGCCTTCACTCTCGGTTTCGTAACTCTCTGACCTAATACCCATTGCAGCTCTGGCTTCTATTGTATCATATGAATCTAAATTCCTATCCTTATCACCCTCTAGAGTTCTACTTACTTCATCTGCATTAACAGCAGAAACTATCACTGGAATTCTACTGTGACTATTATCATCTATACCGCTTACTTCACCACAAGTTTTCAGGACACCATTTACAGTTTTCTCATTGATTCCTCTGATAACTTGAATATTTTTACCTGAGTCAACAAAATTGCCCGGGGCACCATTATCTTGAAAGGAAGGTTTTCCCTCTTCACCAAAATCCCCAAACCCTCCTGCCTTTTTCACAATGACTCTCATAAAATTAGCCTGAGCAGATACAGCCACACCAATGGCCTGCCTCTCTGCTAATTCTACATCTTCGTCAGAACTGAACTGTTCAGATAGAATTGAAGGTTCAGTGGCTTGCTTTACAGAATGCTTAGCTTTGAGCCAATTCTTTTCAGACTGGGTTCTAATTCTCCTCCTAGGGTTTGCAGGACTTTTAGACGCCAGAATTCTGGTTAAGAAAGCATTGTGCTTATGAAAAAACCCAGGAGGTGTTTTTTCCTGAATTGGGTATACTACTGTTAAATGAGTATTAAATTTTCTGCTGAAATTACAAAATGAGAATTTGTGAAAATGGGGAGTAGAGTGATGGACACTCATTTTAGAGCAGCTGGCTATCAAACAAATATTAATGGGCATGCTACTAACAATCTTCAGCAGATAATAACAAATTTAAAAATCCATGCATGCTGCAACTTAAACCCCTGCCCTCAATTGGGCATAAGTGAATGTCTGAGCACTGTGTATCTTTCTGCTATGAAATGAGTTTGCTGCTACCTACAGAATGCTTCAATCCAACCTGCATATAAACTTCTGGCTCCTCGATTTTGATAAGTATTAAAATACTAGCTGCTTTATCCACTGTTTATATATACTTAGATCAACAAAATAACGATTTATTTTCGACGGTAATTTTGTGTTTGGTTCTACATTACCAATAACCTATTTGGTCATTTACTTCTCTCCTCTCTGGTTCTCTCATTCTCCTTGATGATGGATCACTGAGTGTGATCCGAAACGTGGTAAAAAATTGCTAACACAGTCAAATCGAGAAGCATTCGCTACCAGCATCATGGACTGTGGAAAACTAATGATTTCTACAAAAAATATGTGTCGGGGTTCTTCCCCTTTTATGTTCAAGGTTTTTTTATTACCAAAAGTTGTTTTACAATGGCATCAAGGATGAGGTATTTATTAGGAAAAAAATAGAGTTAATATTTTTTTAAATTAAAATTATAAAATAGTTTTTAAAAAATAAAGTAATATAAAATAACTCAAGTTAGATATATGTATTCAGGATATACATACTAGTGTAATAATAGGTATATAAATGGTGAGTTTTTAGGTAATTTGAGTTTTATTTATTTTTAAGGATTTGTCTTGATTTTCAAATTTATATCTTTCTTGTTTTAGATTAAATTTGAAGTTGTAAAAGTGATCACGATCATTTTTGCACTCATAAAAATGATCCCTTTGTTTTTAAAATTGTAAATTCCAATCGGGACTAATTTAATCTATCCTTATGATTGTTGTGTTTTGACTTAAGGTGTAAAAGCATTTCATTTGTGACTCTTGGTGTAACATTTAAAGGAGTAGTCATAGATCATTTTAGACATCACTAGAATGTCAAAACATACCTAAATCTCTTACAATTATTTACTACTTGCACACATTATCAAGGTCATTTATCAAAGTAGTTGCATTGCACAAGCATTTAAGGCATATTGCATGTTTGAGAGTGGTGTTCTTGATCTTATATCTAATCATTGAATCAATATCTTTACATAGTTTGACACAAGGGAAGCAACTATCCTTATCACATGCAAACTAGAAAGCACAAGAACCAATTTTTGTGCAAGAATAGACTAAGAACATCAAAGCGAGCTAGAAGAATTTTTTTGAAAATTAGCAAAGATTAGATCTACAAGCACATGTATCAAAGTTTGCCAAATCATATCTACAATTATGAGATTGAATTTGCAGTGACAAAAGTGACCTAGAGTGCAGGTAGACCATTCAATTATTCTAATGTTGTATCCTCTCATCTTCCCACCTACCCCTTATCCTACTCTAATCCTTCCTCCTCTTGTCATATAGCTACCACTTCCATGGACTCTACCACCCATGTTGTCACTCCTAATTTGACCTCTTCCTCTTTCATTCCTACTTCTAGCATCACCACCACCACTCCCTCCACTAGTATTCCACTAACCTCTCATCCTTTTACATCTACTTGTACCCATATACCTACTAGAGTCACCCCCTACACATATACCCCTCCTCCTCATTCTATGACCACCTTAGCTTATAATGTGGCTTCTCCTCCCACCACCATGTCTTTACCTCTTATCACTCGTCCTTATACACTTCCTCCATTGTTTCCCATGCTTCTCACACCATTACTATTCGCATCTACCTTGGTTGCACTACAAAAGGAATTTGGTCAACTTAAGATTAAAGTGGATGATATGCCTACTAACAAATTTTTTTTGCATAGAATCCTCCACATCACACACCTCTAACATTCAAATTTGTAACATATCCATTGCTCATTAGCTTTGTAGCACCTAGATTTGAATTATATTATGGAAAATGAGATCACAACATTCATCTACAACCTTTTAATGTTGCATGCTAGATTTTGCATATGAAGATAAAGTCTTAGCTAAATTGTCTCCACGAACCTTATGGAACTATGTCATTCAATGATTCTACTCTTTAGCTTCTAGTTATATCCATTATTTTAATGAGTTAGTCATTACTTTCTTGCAACACTTATGTGTCAATATAGACTTGAAAACAAGTGTGGTTGATTTTATCAAACGTGCCAAAGGACATAATAAACCCATCAATAGCTATGTCATTCACTTTCAACTCTTGTGTGATAAAACGAAGCATCAACTAGACGATGATGAATTATAATCCATCTTTCTTGAGGGACTTCTTCCTCCCATTAAAATAGTGTTTACTTGAATATTTTTGCTTATTTCATAAATGTGTGCTCACATGTGTGAAATGTTGTGTATACCCTAGATTTGGAATCAAAATAATAGGAAGCTAATGCAAATCTAAGATCTTTGTTCCAAACCTAAGAATACCTCAAATAGAGCATAGGTAAGGAATGTAAACATAGAATAAATGCTCAATACAAATAGAACATTATACCTTCTTTGTTGTGGGGATGTGCTCTTTGATGTTTGATTGATGTAGTTACTCCAAGGTTGTGCAAGATTTTTGCAGCATGTACCTGTAGATTTTTCTTGATCCTCCTCCTTTCTTGGTTGAAAATGAGGGTTGATTTATAGATGTTTGGATGAAAAGATGGAGAGTTGAGATTTGATTAGAATGGATGGCTAGGATTGGATGAGATAAATTGGGGCAAGATTAGAAGCTTCTAGGGCATTCTATAAGGATAGGTGGTTGAGATTAAAGATGAATGGATGGTTGAGATTGAGTAAGAAGAATTAGGGAAAGGATGGAAGCTTCTAGGGCTTATCCTTATGTGAATGGATAGGATTAAAACATGTAGTATGGAAATGGATGGTGGAGATATAAAGTTAGTTTGACTTTTGTGAGAGTGTGTAGGTTCAATGAATCTAGACAACCTTTAGTTAGACATATGACTAGTTGAATTTTTAATTCATTTATCTGTGGATAATGGATAAGAATGGGATTTGATTAGGATAATTGATGGATTAGAGTAGGATTTAGGATTTTAGACTAATTAATCAAATAATGAAAATTATTTAATTAATTAGTGTAGAGGGATGTGGGAAATTAGGTTAATTAAATAAATATAAATTATTTAATTAATTTGATGATGGATGATGCAAATGTGATTATGATGGCTTGAGATGGTGTAAAAAATGGAAGTATACGTGTCATTAGGTTGTGGTCAATTTTAGATGTCTACATTTTTCCCCTCTTTCAAATGGTGTTATGACTAGGAGAAGCAATGTCGTTTCAAATAAAGTAAATATAGGCACTTGGTGGGATGACATTGGTAATAATATGCCTGAAGCATTGTGATGTTGATTTTTAAGATTGATTGATGATTTGGATTTGATTGATTGATTGAAATTGATTCATTGGATTGATTAAAGTTGATTGATTAGATGACTAAGATTGGTTTTGATAATTAAACACTTGGAGGGGTTTTTGGATTCAAAATGTCAATCTTGATTTTAGATGATTAGGTAGAGGGGTGCCCCCTCGAGAGGACAAGTGGGTTTGAAGAACACAGGTATTCTCTCAAAATGTATGAAATAGACAGTTAGTAAAGATGTTAGGGATGAACAAAAAGGGTGGATATTAGGAGGGTTAGTTGTGAATGATGGGGTAGGGGATTAGTGATGAGGAAAACGAGATAGTTAGGGGTGGATGGAAATGAAAGTCATGCAAATTAGTAGACGAAGGGGGATAATGTATGATGAATGTTAATGATAAAGGGATGAAATATGATGAAGGGCTAGGTGGAATATATATGATGGGAGGATGAATAGTTGGGATTATTGAGGTACATGCTATGAATCTTGTACAAGATGCCAACTATTGTGAACAACCTAATGTTTGTTGTAGCATATGACAGGATGCACTATGATTTGGAAAAACCATGATGACACGATTGTCAAATGCTATCGGACTAACCCAAAAGAAAAGGTCACAAGTAGGCATATGATGTATGGCACCATGATATGAAAGACCATGATGTCATTATCATGAAATGCCTGGAGGACTATATATATGCAAGAAAAATAAGGAACATGCAAGCAAGCAAAAGAAGAAACATGGAAGCAAGCAAAAATAGAAAACTACAAGCAAGCATGCACATAAACAAACAAGATTTTTCCCCTAATCAAGTTAGAAGCCAAAGATTGATTTGATGATGATGATGATGATGATAGCATTGTTGATTTGAGAATGATATATCTTGAGAACAATGTAAGGATTGGGAATGATATATCCTAATAGCAATGATAGGGTAATGATTTGATCTAGACTCGTAGCAAGATGAGGAATAAAAATGATGAATGCATGTGGATGAGTGTTGGATTTCTTGGCTAGATTTGGTTAGAATTGTATAAATTGTTTTATTGCTATGTTTGGATTGCAGTGTTAGGAGGGTTATGTTTGGTTTGCTCGCACATGGTTGGATTACTCATGTTGGATGGATTTCTCTTGATTAATATTTTGTTTTGTGGTGATATGGGATTGTTGTCTCAATAGTGGAACCAAGGACAAGGGAAAACCAAGTCTAGGGACATATATGAAGGGAGAATTGGAAGGATCAAGGGATTAGGATTTGGGATGGGATGGATGGGGGATGGATAGAGGGAAGGATTTAGGATGTGACCTCCAAGGACTACATCACATAAGAATCATATGCCCCAACTTTGTATATGCTACTCAATGACTTTGTGCTACAATGTGAATAGATTGTAAGATTTGTTGCAAAAGATGGAATATGCCAAGAAGTGTCCAAAGCATGTTTTAGAATTATGATCCTATCCTTATCAAGATCAAATGTAGGAAGGGAGGATGGATGGGTACGATGGAATGGGTGTGAAAATATGATGGATGGGTGGGATGGGATGGTATGGATGGAAGGGATGGAAGAAGGTTGCCCCCAAGTACAAGATTCACATAGACAATTGATTTACACAAGATGCTTGTGAGCGGGTTTTCATCATGGTACTTGCCTACAGTGCCACGAGAGTGGTTTTCACTGTTGGATGAAATTTTTTCTTTTACTCTTTTGATTTTTTTATTTTTTGTTTTCTTTTTTTTTTAATTATAGCTTCAGGTATTAGGTTCTTGTCAATCTAGTGTAGTTGATCTAGAGGCTCCTGTCATGATATGCCAGTAATAGCTTGCTTTACATAATTGTTTGGCAATGATCATACCACTAATGTACAATCTACATGTGTTGTGATGCTCTTTGATAGTTGGGTTGGCTTTATCCAACTGTGAACATCTTGATAGGGTGCCATCATAGCCCTTATGGTAAAGTGTTGTTGCCATAATATGACAGATTCAAGATTTTGGGTTCTTAGATTTAGGATTAGAGCACTTAGATTGGGATTTATGATTTAGGTGTTTGGATTCAATAATTTTGGATTGGGATTTAGATTTAGATTTAGATTTGATATTTGGATAATTGGATTGGATTGAGGGATGTGGAGATTTGAATGTGGGGTTGCATTTAGGAGATGAGGATTTGAATTTTGGGTTAGTGTTAGGATTAGGACCAACAATCTTATTGTATCGTAAAGTTTTGCATACTGAGATCGATAATAATTATGGAGGTGGTGGCACCTATTGTATGCAATGTGTGGCTTTTGATTGATTGCTTCCTTGTGACATTTTGCATTGATTAGATTCAATGCTTCACTTTTCTTTGGGGTCCATATCATGTTGTGGCTTCTCTATTGATGATTGAATTCATGTCACCTTTTGGATTCAATTGGATCTTTTTCTTGATTTTGATTTTCTACTTGTTTCTTATTTTGTGCTTGATGTTGGTCCTTTGCTTCAATGTGACTCTTCACTCAATACGATGTAGAAGCTTGTTCGTCCAAATTAATGGGTTTAGGATGTGGGAGGTGAAGGTTGATGGGATGGTTGGAGGTAGGGGTGAAAAGATTAGTGGCAACAAGATTATTGTGGGTGTTATGAATGGCATCTATTTTGATGTTTGCATGGGATGAAGTTGCCCCAACAATCACTGAAGGATCACTAACATCATTAGATTGCTTGTTAGGAGTTTTATAGATAATGCCTTGATATCCATGATTTATATACACCGATATTGTAGGTTCAAGAATGCCTTGCTCATGAATGCCCAATCCCTTTCCTTTGTAACCTATGAAGTGACAGATTTTGTTTGCACTAAGCTACTTGTTTCTTTTGAAACAGGATGCAGACACATCTTGAGATAAGCAAGACCCATTAGAATTTTTAACTTGCTCATTTGTGAGAAGTCCAAATCAAATGAAGGTGGTTGGACCAAACTGAAAGGATTTTTGTATTTTCTCCTCATTCACAATTGTGGTATCTTGCTCAATTGTATGTTCAATGTGATCAATCATGACTTAATTATCCTCATGCTCAATGTGATCAAGATCTTATACAACCCAACTGCTAGTATGCTCATCATGATTATTTTTCTTATCTATGTGTTTGATGGGGACAACAATCTCCTCATGGAGATGTGGAGTTGTGGGATGGTGGATAGGATTAGTTGGATATTGGATAGGATTGAGTAGATCATCGAGGGGATTAATTTGGATTTCTTGATCATGGATGGTGTAAATTTGGTTGAGGGGATTGTCATGGTTCTATAGATCATAGATAGGATCTTGATCATAGATAGGAGCAACTTGGAAAGTTCGATCTTGATTTGGTGATGGGCAAGGTTGACCATGCTTTTGGACAAGTTCCTGACATGTCCTTAACCACTTCTTAGACAAAAGGGATGTACATTGTTTGGATTTGATATCCCCATTAGTGATTAGATCATGGATATACTCCTTGATTCTTGCACATTGATTGGTGAGAGGCCTTTGATGCTTATGGGTTTTATGGATCTTGTGGATTTTGGATTGTATGGATTGGCTTCATTTGCTTTCCCACATAGGCTGTCTTGCAAAGATAGTGGCTCTATAGGGATCTTGATTAAGCTTGATAGGTTGTGGATTGATAATGTTTTTGCATGATGGTACTTAACATTGAGTGGGAATGGTTCTAGGGGGCTTTTGGGCAACATGAGTAGTTCTTGGATATATAATCTTATGGCCAAAAACATGCATGTATGGTGGTATAGGATTAGCGGTGTTTCAAGACTCATCAACTTTGTTATGTCCTTCTCAATTATGATCCTTGGTTATCAGTCCTTAGATAACATCTTTTGTGGATTGCTTGGATGGGCTTGGATTAGGTTGATGATTGGATGGTCGATAGGATTGGTTTTGATAGGAGGGGTTAGATGATTTGGATGATGAAGGTTTGGAAGGTGGAGTTATAGCTATTATTTGTTCACATAGGATTTGGAGTTTAACCATAAATTGTTTGATAGGATCTTGTTTGAAGTTGGTGTTCCCTTGGTCAAAGGTACCATAAGGATGGTTGAGGTATGTTTGTTTTGAGCATATAGAATAGCTAGTATTATCATGCTCTTGGTTAAATGGGTCTTGATGGATATAGGCATTAATGAATCTATGATTGGAGCTAAGGGATAATTTTCTCATGGTGATGGCATCTAGATAGGCATTACCATGTTTGGCTCTATATAAATCATAAGGTTCATTAGGCTATTCTTCTAGGTCTACTAGGCTATCATCACCATCAATATGTTCAAAGGGATCATACTCCTCTTGGTTGACAAGACTATCATCATTATCACTCATGAATGGGGGTACATTAGGATACTCTTTTTTAATGGATGACCTTTGCTTGTACTTGGATTTTGGGTTTTGTATGGGCTTCATGCAAGGGGGAAGACATAGGAGTTTGAGGTTCCAAAATGAATTTATCAAACCAATTCATGATGCTTTTTTTGATTAGGCTTTAGAGTTTTGGATGTTTGGATGATTGGATTTGGATTATTGGATAAGGCATGTTTTTTTTGGATTGTGGGATGTGGGATCCCAATAATGGTCTGGGACTTTGGATTTAAGGATTCAATCTTGGGATTTGATACTTGAATGAGGGGAGTTTGATCCCTAAGGATGGCCTAAGGCTTTGGATTCAAGGATTTATCTTTGGATTTGAAGATTGGATTGATTTTGGATAGTTGGATTTGGGACCTAGGAGTGGCCTAAAGTTCTAAGGATTTTGATTGTCAAGGATTGCCTTAATATGATGGTGTATTGGGATCAAGGTTTGGATAGGACAATTTGGATCAAGTTGATTTGATGGTGATGGATAAGGATTAGTTTGATTTGAATTGAGACTAAGAACCTTCGCTCCAAAATTTGTATGGAATTGTTGATGTTGATATTATTGGAAAATAAATAGTGCATAACATAGGTTATTAGACAATAGATAATAAACTAACATAATATTGTTAATTTACTATTAGGTGTTAGTTTAGAGGTTAGTTGTTAGTTAGTTTGAGTAGTTGTATGTTGTATGGCTATATAAAGCCATTGAATGTTAGTAGTTTTAAAGATTTAGGGCTTTGACAAATGAAAATTGCTACAAACAAGGTGTTAGCAATGATAATAAACCCTAAAAAATTAGGAAATGGTGTGTTCAAACAATAAAATAGATGTTATAATGATGTAACTTATGATTTTTTTGATAAGTTTCAAAACAAAAGTTTGTTGAAAAAGGCTTTTGTATGCAAAACTTATGCTAGTTTGAAGTTTGAACATAAAGGTGTAGTTTCAAATTGATAAACCTAGATTTTGAGGAAAAATCTATAGAAATAACCTTATCCACAGTGAAATACATCAAACCAACTTTCCAACACCTATAAATTTGTAAAAATTTGACACATCTAACAAAAGTTATGTGATTTTGAAAAAAATAGCTATGTTAGGATAAACAAAATAAAATAAAGAGGGGGGCTCCTGGGTGGTGTTGAGGTGGCGCCACTAGGAAGAGTGATGCTCGAATGGCATGCCAATGGGGGATGGTTGAGAATGGGTGATGAAGCAGTTGTTTCTAGGTGGTGGTTTAAGTGTTGGGGTCGCAGTTAGGACTGGACGACGTGGTCACATGTCACAACTAGAGGCTAGTGGCTAAGGGTGCAATAGTCAGGGACCACGTCTTAAATCATTTTAGGAATAAGGTTGAGATTAGCTTCCCCTTCTTTTTACTTTCTTCACTGGAAAATTCTATTAAGTCTGTTAGGGAGCTTAGGGCTAGGAATGCCAATCACCCTCTCATTTCTATTCATCAAGGCCTTATTCTGAGGTTGTATCACTTTCATCTTGCTTTATGTCCACCTAAACAAATTCAAGTCAAGATCCTTGAGGAGCCACAATCGGGTACTTGTCACGGGGGTAAGGGCAAAGTGAAAATTAGCATGGGGACCCCTTTAATTATAGGTGGCCCCAATGTGGTGGAAGGGAATCCAGTCAAGGCCTCTGTTTCTGTTAAAAATAAGAAACAGAAACACATCACCCCGACACAGGAAAGGAAGATTGGCAAAAAGACAGGGTGGAGGAAATGGAGGGTACCCTGAAGAAAAAGCTGAAGGAAGGGAAGGGTGTTGCCATGGAGGATACTCCTGTGAAAATTGTGGAACTAGAAACTGTTCTGGGAATTAAGGGTAATAGCGAAGGTGGAGAGACTGCTCTTCTGAGCATTCGCCAATACAAAAGGATTGCTGGGAAACCACTGGTTAACTCTCTGGAGGTGAGGGTTCTGAGGAGTTTGAGTTTGTGGAAGAGACGGTGGAAGAAGGCTGGGAGGAAACCCCTACGGATTCTATGCATGAGGTTGAGGGCACTAGCCACTTTGCCTCAATGAATGAAAGCAGCACTAAAGGCCAGGAGGACCTTGCTAAGACTACTATTGGGAAGGACACTATGGGGGAGGTCGTTGATCAAGTCAGTAAGGGGAATTGTGCTATGTGTGTCAAACATGCGGAGGATATCCAGAACCTCTAGAAAACAATGGATTTTATGCAAAAGAAATGGAAGGTTATGGCTGAATTTGCGGCCAAAGCTTTGCATCAGGCTACTTCCATCTTCATTGCGATGAAGGATCTTGATGACAAGGTCAAACAAGTCGGCATCGATAGCTTGGGAGACTACAAGGAGATGGTGGAGTTCCTGGCCAAGTTTGGGGCGACTGATAGCCCACAGTGTCCTGTTTCTTCTATTTTTTGTTATTTCCGTCGTTTTGTTGGTTTTTGATTAGTTGTTTTGGTCTGTTGTTTATGTGTTGTTAATCTTTTGTTTCTAGCATGTTAAAGGTCTAATGCCCTGGGGGTTGTTTTGTTAAAGGAATCTGTGATGATGTCAGATTGTCATTGATGTCAAAAGGTTCTTCAAGAGGTTCATCAAGAATGTGCATGTGCTTGCAGAATGATATTGTGGAATTATATTCTTGATCTTCATAGATGTGGTCTTCAATTAGAATATCTCCAAGCATGACAAAGTTGAAGTGACAGGTTGAGTATGATGTCTAATTTTGTGATATTTGTTTAAGAACATCATCAGGAGTTAAAAATGTTACATGCAAAGGATGAGAGTGATTCATGATGCCCTTCATGGTAACTTGTTGTTGCACTAATTTTATATTCTCAAGATGAAGAAGTTGAAAGCCCTAATTTTACTTAAAGTGCTCACAATGGTTGAATCAAGATATTGGTACAGTAATGATAATATGCAGTGCATATATGGTTATGCTTCAGACTTTGTTTGTTTGATGCCAAGATTGTTATCATACTATTCACAATCAGGTTGCAAAGTTTGTTTCAGGATGTCTTAAGGATAGAGGAAGCAAAGTGTTCAAAGGAAGAGTTGTTATTCCATCTAATGATAACTTCAAGCCAAGACAGGATGGCATATTATTATAAATCACTTTGCATCAATCTTTATGTTTAAAAAAATCTCTTAAGAATGCCTCAATATGGATATGTTCAAAGAAATTCTAAAGTTTTAGAATGTTGATCTCTATTCACATTTGAAGTGCTCCTTGTTTGTTTTAATTTTAAATTGACCTTTTGAACAGGTCAAAAGCCACTTAAGTGGCAACTTTAAGGGATCCATTACCATGAGAAACCGGCCCCTATCTCAAGGAAGACCGATGGGATCGGTCACTTGCATCTTATGTTGAGCGCCAACCTTAAATCTATGTTCAAGTTTAAATTTGAACATATGTGGAGATCATCGGTCCTCATCCATTTGGAGCACATTCCAAATACTAACTAGCGGAGTATGAAATATGTTTTGTGAAAGCACAAATTTCGTTGGAGAAGTTAAGGCATTGTATGAAGGGGCACCGAATATGCAATGTTTTTTTATACTTGTGAAAGCCCGAATTCGTTGGAGGAGATAGAGCAATGTTTACATTGAAAATATTTTTCTTGATATATGAAAAGTCGATTTCCTTGAAGTTTATAAAGTATTTTTTTTGTTAAGCATCGAATTATTTTTGGAGAGTTTTTTAAGCTATCAAATATTATAAGAAGGGAGTCAAATAAGGTAATAAAAGTTTTTTTTAGAAAATGATTTGTTCTCCTAATTTGATGGGATTTTAAATGACATCGAGTGGATTTGTTTTGAGATTTCCAAGGAATTTTTTTTAAGAAAGATTTTCTTTCTTTCTTGAATTATCTCATGGAGAGAAAAGCAAAAGAGGATCTAAATATTGTGTTTATACAGAGTAAAGAAAATTTGCAGATTGGAGAAGATTTTCTTGTGAGAAAATAAAGGATTTTATTTTATGAAAAAGAAAATATTTTTTGAGGAGATGATTTTATTGAAGGAATGTGAAAAGTTTTTTCAGATGGATTTTTGTGGGAAGCTTCAAATTGGAGAGTCATTTTTTATTTTTGTTTCATGCAAGAATATCAAAGAGAAGACAAAATATGAAAAATCTTTTGCAGGTGAATCAATTTGTGATGGCTCTTCATTTTTGACATGAAAAATTGAAGCAATCCAGTGATTTTTTTTATGGATATGAAGGATCATGCAATGAAGATGAAAGTGAATGCACAAAGGAATTTGAAGAGTTATTGTTTTATTTTTGACAGGGGCAAAATGATTAAATTTAATTGAAGTTGTTTTTGCAAATATATTTTGTTAAATGTTTTATGCAGGGATAAAATTGAATACAGAAATTGTTCAAATTGAAATGTGAAAGAATATGAAGGATCATCAAAAGATTGCCGTATATTTTTTAAGATAGAGAAGAGAATATGAAGGGTTATTGAAAGAACATGGTGATGGGTTGTGAAAATATATTCAAATTTTATTTAATGATATTACAGATGTTTTTGAATATAGAGTTGTGTGGTTTAATAAGATAGATTATGAGATGATGAACTGATAGGGATCAAATACAGATACAGAGATTGACAAGGTGATTAGAAAGACAATATGCAATTGCAATAACAATCAGGTGCATGAATCATGAATTTGATTGATCAAGACATTGAAACTAGTAAGACAGAGATGAAACATACAGAATATGCAGTGTGGTTGAGGGGATCCAGAAAAAGGATTGATTTTGAATAGAATGGCCATTAGACAAACATATGTTTTGTATTGAATGAAACAGAGTGTCCCTCTGAACTTGTTTGTTACTTGCAGTGAAGATTCAGTTTGCTAGTGAGGCCTTGTATTAGCCAGTGAGGCTTGTAGGTCAGTGAGACCTATTTGTTTACCAGTGAGGTATATCAGTGTTGGAAGTGGGTGCTTCTGTTTGGGATTGGAGTTGGTGCTCCATAAGGAGTTGGTGCTCCTAGATACAATTTGTATTGCCAGTGAGGCATGTTTTTCAGTTAAGCCAGTGAGGCAATTCTGGAGTGGTTTTTCTACCCCTGGAGGGTTTTCCACTCGTGCAATTCTTGTGTCTTAATCATCTCTCTATGATTGTATGTTTTACTCATGAGTTTTGTTTATGTGTTTGACAAAGTTATGTGCATATGTGTTTGACAATTCAATGATAACTTTCTCTTCTTTGTGCTCTGCAAGTTAAATATTGAAAAAGATTTAAAAATTCACACAACACTGATTCACCCCCCCTCTCAGTGTTGTCCTTGACTCCTACAATCTGGACCCTCGTTTCAAGCTAAACTAATAAAAAACAATAAGGCTAATACTTTAGTTTAAAATATTTTAAATAAATGCGATTTAAAATATTAAATATAAAAAAAATAAAAATAAATAAAAATAAAAAATAAAAATTATCAATTTTTTAAACTAATTTTTTTATTATTTTCTTACCAGTGATGGCTTTAGGAGTCTGTAGACTACACAACCCATATGGTTGATCTGTAAGGTACGGATCTGTACAATATGGATCCAAATAGGTAATGGCCCTAAAAAAATCAAAATATATCAAGTTTTATATTGATTCATAGGTTTTCTAGCCTTCTGAACTCAACCATGAGGTCCTTTTTTTTGTACCTGAGGCTTCTTGAAAAGACTCACCCCTAGATCTCCCCTAAAAAGAGAGTTAAACATGCAAAAAAAAAGCTTACAAAAACTTACTAACTCAAGGATTAGCTAAGGGACAAGGTCCCACTAAGCATGCCAAAATGTACACCTTAGCATTAAAATCAAAACAATAGGAAACTAATGCAAATCTAAGATCCCTATTCCAAACCTAAGAATACCTCAGATAGAGCATAAGGAAGGACTGTAAACATAGAACAAATACTCAATACAAATGGAAAATTATACCTTCCTTGTTGTAGGGATGTGCTCTTTGATGTTTGATCAATGTAGTTGTTCCAAGGTTGTGCAAGATTTTTGCAACATGTACCTGTAGATTTTTCTTGATCCTCCTACTTCTTGGTTGAGGATGAGGGTTGATTTATAGATGTTTGGATGATAGGATGCAGGGTTGAGATTTGATTAGAATGGATGGCCCTAGGATTGGATGAGATAAAGTAGGGCAAGATTAGAAGATTCTAGGGCATTCTATAGGGATGGATGCTCGAGATTAAAGATGAATAAATGGTTGAGATTGAGTGAGAAGAATTAGGGCAAGGATGGAATATTTTAGGGCTTATCCATATGTGAATGGATAGGATTAAAATATGTAGTATGGAAATGGATGGTGAAGATATTAAGTTAATTTGACTTTTGTGCAAGTGTCTAGGTTTAATGAATCTAGACAACCTTTCGTTGGTCATGTGTCTAGTTGAATTTTTAATTTATTTATTTGTGGATAATGGATAAGGATAGAATTAAAGTAGGATAAATTGGGGATTAGAATAAGATTTAGGATTTTTATACTAATTAATAAAAATTTAATTAATTGGTGTAGAGGGATGTGGAAAATTAGTATTAATTAAATAAATATGATTTATTTAATTAATTTGATGATGGAGGAATGTTAAAAGGATAACCCTAATTAATTAAATAAACATAATTTATCTAATTAATTGGTATTTAGATATATATAGTTAGGATAGGACTAGGATGGTGTTGAAAGGTGTTGAAAGTGTCAAAAAATGATGTTAGATGTGTCATTAGGATGTGGTCAATTTTAGGAGTCTACATGTTGAACTTAAATTGATAACATCTAATGTTTTAAAGCCTAGGGCCTCCCCTACCAATTTCTATCCCTCCAAATTTCAAAAGAATAAAACCTTTCAAAAAAAGAGTGAATAAAGAATTCAAAACTAGTGCCAACCAAGTAGTTCCTACTTCCAATACTATATCTCTCAAGCCTCAAGGGCCTAGAATTTTTTCAAAGCTTAGTGAACCATTATAAGATGTGCATAAAATGTTACTAATAATTAGATCACCCTTCTTCGTGTTCATCAATTTGACCCCTCTAGAAGAATACCTAAAGGTTATAGTGCCAATGCTTTTTGCAATTTCCATAGAGTTAATGGGCATCACACCCAAAGTTGTATGGCACTCAAAACATAAAATTTAATATCTCATTGACAAAAATGTTATACATTTTGGTGGTGTGAATGATGGCATAATCATTTGATTGCTCTATCAAATCAAAATTTACAAATTTATAATAATCATTTTATGTCACATACAAATATAACAATATTGAATATCAATAGGTGCTCAAGCATCCTATGGTGCATACACATATGAGTAGAGATTCTATGGACATTTAATACAAAGTTCTTCTTTCCACACTCCTATGGAAACATTTGTGGGCATGACTCATAATATTTCTCCTCCTTATGTTGCTCCAATTATTTCCTTTTATGAAGAAGAGGTTATTGACAACAACTATTATGGTACACTCTATGTTGGTATGTTCCTCCATAGCCACCCATGTGAGGGTATTCTCATTAACCCAACAAATAAATATCTTTTTATATGTATAGGAAAGTTTCTATATGAGTGCAATCTAGCACAAGATAGTTATGCACATTCAGGTGTAGCATTAAAGATGACCAATGGTGCCCTTGTGAAGACTTTGGGAAGAATTATCTTATCTTTTCAAGTGAGGCTTAAGGAGGAATATGTATTGTTTTATATGATTCCTTCATCAAATTGATTGATTATGTCACTTGGAAGACCACAATTAGAGCAACTAAAGGCAATACCCTATGTGGTACATTAATGTTTGAAATATATTTATGGATATAAGATTGTAAAGGTCAAGAGTATTACCTATTTTTGAATCAATTCACTTCACACTTGACAATTATGTTGAGACTAATATTAAGTACATTTGCTATGACTGCAAGGGTAATTAACATCATATTGAAGCTCCCTATGTCTATAAATTTAGGGTTCATCAATTATATCAAATGCATCTACAAATAAAGAACCAAAATAAAATGGAAAGATATAACAAGTAAGCAATGAAGCCCTCTTCATTTCCTCTTAGGTTACATCAAGAGTAAAAGCCAACTTACAATTCTTGTCCTCCACCACAAGTAAAGTAAAAGAAAAAGAATTTAATTCCTCCATATTGAAAGATAAAAATGAGGTTATATTTCTTTAAGTGTGTGTATAATTAAGATCAAATGAAGTTCATTTAAACATGAATGAAAAGGCCTCAATATTATCAATTTCAAACACACATGGAGCTGGGATTGATAAATGGATAGGACTATATAGGAAATGAGAATAGAGAACTAGAACTATGTGACTAGGAGATAGAAAATGGCCTAAAGGTGGGTCTAGATGCATATGTGCAGAAGAGTGGGCATAACAAAAAGTGCTTGGAATTGTGTCAAGACACTTCCTAGAAGTTTATAGAACTTTTGGAGAAAAAGGACCTAGCTATTCAAAGTCATACTGCCAACTTGGTGGCAATGTCCTGTATGAGTGGCTTAGCCTTGGATGGTGGTCCAAAGCTAAAAAAATGTAGGGAGGTCTCTATTACTATGTAGAGACCTCTGAGAAGTAAGAACCTATCAAAAATAAATTTAAATATAAAACCGATAAAAAATTATGTGTGGATACATTGACATGTCCCTAAAGATTAGACTTATTAACATACAAAAATGAAGGCAAAACACTTCAACAACGGTAACTGAAAACTAAGTAACAAACACTAAAGAGACAAAGAATAGTGTAAAAGAGGATTTGGATGCACTTATGGGCAAAGGTTCACTAATAGGAAAATGCTAAAAATATTGTAAAAAATATTTTTTAGGTAAATTATGGAGGTTTGTGATCAATTGGACCTGATCATCTAAAGGGGGGATGCCATGTTTGACTACCTAGCCCAAACCTTATTACTACACTAGCTACCTAGTCTTATGTGAACTACATAGTTCTAGGTGATGGTTGAGACTTGAAACCTTGTAGTGAACTCTCAAATAGTGTATAGGGGCTCTCAAAAGGTGGGCTTCTATCATAAATTAGTAGAAGATGTGAAACTAATGGAAAACCTTATGTGGGTGTATTAAAACAAGATAATAAAGAGTAAGAATTGAGACCAACTTCACATGGTAATGAAATGGTATGGTCCTAAAACTTGGTGGGAAAGTTGGTAACAACAAATACAAGTGTCCTTGAAGTGTACACTTGATAACTTGCAAAAAATGATGACAAAACCAACAATAAACCTTATATTCTTGGACTAAGGGAAAAAGAAAGGAAAATAGAATAAATGGACACCTTTTATTTGATTTCTGGTCAATTTCTAAGTAGATATGAGACATTGACACTAAATGGGACCCACCACAGTAAATTAAAGGTCAAAAAGTGAATAAATGAGGCCAAAATCAAGAAGTGGTGACCTACTAGGTGGCCTTATGCAATCTAGACAACTTGATCTAATCTAGATGGCCTATAGGACGGGCTGGTCCATTGTTTTAGAATTTCTTGAAATGTTGTAGAAAGGCTCCATTCATGATATTGATCACTTATTCTAACTAAAATTTTGAATTTACTTTGATTTTTTCATATTCAATTTTCAAGCCAAAAATGTATGAAACTCTGCAAAAGCCAGAAAGGGGAAACTTGTTTAGATTTAGGTGTCATATACCTTGTAAATTCCATGTCATTTTACATGGTTCCAACATCCTTGGAAAGTGTCTCTAAGAACTTAGGATGTTATTAAAAAATAATTTATAATATTTAATATCACCTATTATTTGTAATACATTCATAAGGAAGGAGGGGTCCATCGCCAGTGGTAAAGATGACTTGTGGAGACTAAATTAATTAATTAAAGTTCCACCTCTAAGTGGAGAACTTGGGAGAGAGCAGACGACTCTTTAGTTTTGAACTTGTGTCTTTTTTCATTCCCTAAGTTGGGCACTTGGGAGAGTGAAGACAAATAATTTTTAGACATCATATGATGTGTCTTTTAGCATTCCCAAAGTTGGTTGCTTGGGAGAGTGAGGACAAAGACTTTTGGGATGCATTTGTGAAGACCTTTAACATTTTGGGGGGCAATCCAAAGGTTGGGGGCATTGGATATGGGAAGAGGCATTTTGGGCTTCCCTTGTGTTTTAATAACTATAAATTAATGCCTTGGATAGTGGTAAAATGTGAGGAAGAGAGAGGAATGAAATAAATAGGTTGAAGAGGTTGTTGGAATGGGATAAAGAGTTGGATGTGTTGAGATTGTTCACAAGGACACAAGTGATGCCAGATTGGAGGCAAAGAGGATAATGGAAATATGATCGTATTGTAATCTCATTTTCAAAGTTAATACATGCCTATCCTCTCTTCTTGGTGGATTTTTTTCCTGCAAGGGTTTCTCCATGTAAATCCTATGTTATGTGATGCATTAATGGTGTTTGCTAATTTTTCTACTTTTTGATTTAAATTCATTAAATCTCTTCATGGCAATTCCAAGATTAAGAATTGATGCAGAGGACAGGGAGAAACGTGGATTACACTATGTTTGACAGTCCTATTCCAATGACCCACATGTGAATTGGCATCAAGGACTTATTTGCTTGGAGGTAGACCTGTAGAGGGCCTCTTGATGCCCTACAGAATCCATACAACTCACCCAATGAGACCTTGGGCCTGCACACAAGCCACTTTCTTCATAAACTGCCTAATTCATACTAGCCCTATTTTCAGGTCTGTCAGGGAATAACTTGCAGACTAGACACTTTCAAGGCAAGGTAAGCATAGTTCTAGACACCCTTTTGGAGCATTGAAAACATATCAAAAATCTAGCAGGGGTTGTTTTGGAGCATATGCTACTTTCAGTATGACAGGCCTACTTTCAAAAGCCCCAATTAGGCCTAATTAACAAAGCAAGTACCCTTGAATTGGATCACAAAATTTTCTGAACTAGTTGGACAGCTTAAATGCATGACAAAACTCAGGATTTCGGGGGTTTTTGAGACCTCACAGTCGACTATATAGGATTTAGACACTGTTGTTCCCTTCAGGTTACACCTAGCACATGGGTTTGCTAGGTTTCTTCATGAAATCTCCCTCAAAACCTGTTCTCTGCCCCAAAACTTCTCATGACACATTAAAACAAACAAAAGAAGGACCATTCCACCGATCAAGAAGGTTTTAAATCAGTGGAATAGTGAGAAAACCATGATTTTCTGTCAGAAACCCTAGAAGAGGGTTTATCTACCAATTTCAGAAAAATGACTAGAACTTTACTCTACAGATGTTTCAAGACTTCAAACCAATTGCATTGAAATATTAACTCACCCTACTTTAAGACAAGCATCACTTGATTCTACAACACATCCGTACAGAGGACTGGTGCGGCCTAGAACAACGTTTTACACATAAAGGTGGGCAAAAAAATTGTAGTTTGTTATTGATTTCTTCTCCAATCACCTTCATACATGGCAATGAACATGATCAAGTCTTTTAGAAGCCTATCTTCGACCCTCCTAATAGAATGATAGGCAGTTTGGATCGGTGGGAGGGCAAACTGCCCTGCAGCCACCAACTGCCTTTATCTTTTTGTCACTTTCTGTAACTAATCACATTATTTTTGCATATTGATTTGAGTTTACATGATAAAGGAATGTTTGCCAAGTATTCAAACCCCTTCACAAGATTGACAAGCCTTTAACAAGGCATTCAAACTCATTATCATTCTCCTATATGCCATGATTGGCTACCAAGACACAAGACTCCTATGACTGTCCTTATCAACCTATTGTGTTTACAATTATTGGCATCAACATGAAATGGTTTCTAACCTTATTACAAATGCATCAAAATGGTCTTCAAGACCTTATTACATCATAGGACAACATGAACAACATGAAAACAAAGCATGGATCCTCATGATCCTCTTGGTGCCCCTGCACCAAGAACACTTCATTTCATATTGTATACAAATTTAATATTTCCATATTTCTATAGTCTAAGCCTTATATCTCACCAATTGGTATCATAGCTTGATAACAAAGCTTTGATGTTAAACCATTGGATTAGAGATTGAAATTTACCAACATATGGTGTTAAAGTTATTGGACTTGTAAGAAGGGGTTTTTTTATCTTTCTTGGAATGTTGGAGGATTGTGGGTTGCAGAGGATGTTTTGTGTGATAATATTGTTTTGTATATCTGTGAGATAGCATGTCATCTAACTCTTGGATGGATATAGTCAATGGGGTCTCTTTTAGGTGTTGGAAGTGCATGGCTATGGATCTTTATTTTTATGGAGTTCATCTTTTTTGACTTGTAAGTTCCTGGACAACCTAGTTCCTCTATTCCCTTATGGGTTGTGGAGTTGGTCTTTTTGTGACCTAAAATCTCTTGGATAACGTAGTTCCTCCTTCACATCTTGGCACATGTCAGTGTTGGTACAAGGACATGGTTTGATTTGTAGGTTCTCTCCTCCTTGATATATTGTCTTCTTCCTTAAGGTTCTTATGTCTATGGAGTTGAGGTTTGTATGGAGTCAAGTGTTGTTTACACTTCATTATTTTAACAATAGTTTGGTAGCTCCTTGATCTCTTTCTTCATTAGCATGGACTCATGAGAGTTTTTTGAGATTGCTAATGAGAGATGTTTTACAACGATGTATTTTCATATCATTGTATGTTTCCTTGACACTATGTGAGTGGTATATGTGGACTTGTTAATGCCTTGATCTAGTTTTTAGATTTGACATTACCCATACAGTGAGAGTTATGGAATGTATATGTGTTCTATATGAGGGGGACAACTCTCTTGGATTGGTTACACTTTACTATAGTGAAGATGCTTCAAAGGTTTCTTGTTGCATGTCTATGTGTGTTGTTACCTTGGATATTTCTTTTTGCATGATGGTGGATATACATGAATTTGATTGTGGATTTGGGTTGATATGTTGATGGCATGGAGTTCTACCTATGTTGGATTGTATACCCTGGTTTGAGGTATGGATAGATTGGATGAGCTAGCAACTTGTGGTTGCTATTCTAGCTGGTATGAGTGCAACAACCACTCAGATCCTTTATTACCATTTGAATTTGGTTTTTGTGTTCATGTATAGATTAGTGCAGGTTTTAGTGACGATTGGTATGTTTCACCTTAGCATGATCCTTGTCCTATCATGGCTTGGCATGATGGAGGATGAGAGGAGTTCTTGCCTAAGATGGTGATTACCTTGGTTGCTATTGTAGGTATCTTATTGAAGAACGAGAGCATGTTGAAGAACTAGGTATCTTATGGAGAATGAGATCTGATTTCTTGCCTAAGATGGTGGTACATGGTTGGATAAGGGACATTTTTCCCTTGTTGTTTATTCCTATGGGTGTATTTACAATGTATGGTGTCAAGTGGGAGAATGTTAGGATTTAGGTGCCATCTATCTTATAAATCCTATGTCAGTTTACATAATTTCAACATCCTTAGAAAGTGTCTCTAGGAACCTAGGGTGTTATTGGAAATTAATTTGTAATATTTAATCTCACCTATTTTTTGTAATACATTCATAATGAAGTAGGGGTCTAGACAATGGTAAAGATTAATTGTGGAGTCAAAATTAATTAATTAAAGTTCCACCTCCAAGCGAAGTGCTTGGGAAAGAGTGGATGACTCTTGAGTTTGAACTTGTGTCTTTTGGTATTCCCCAAGTTGGGCACTTGGGAGAGTGAGGACAAAGATTTTTTTGGATATCCTATGACGTGTCTTTATGTATTCCCCAAGTTGGGTGCTTGGGAGAGTGAGGAAAAATCCTTTTGGGATGCATTTGTGATGACCTTTCACATTCTAGGAGGCAATTCAAAGGCTGGGGGTACTAGAAATGGGAAGAGGAATTTTGGGCTTCTTTTGTGTTTTAACAACTCTATAAACTAATGCCTTGAAAAGTGGTAAAATGCGAGGAAGAGAGAGGAATGGAAAAACATGTTGAAGAGGTTACATGAATGAGATAAAGAGTTGGATGTGTTGAGATTGTTCACAGATACACATGTGCTACCTTATTGGATGCAAAGAGGAGAATGGAAGTATGATTGTATTGTAATATTGTTTTCAAAGTTAATACATGTTTGTCTTCTCTTATTGATGGAGTTTTTTCCCACATGGGTTTCTCCACGCAAATCACGTGTTATGTTAAGAAATAATGGTGGTTGCTGATTTTTCTATTTGCTTATTTAAATCCATTAAATCTCTTCATGGTAATTCTAAGACTAAGAACACTTAATTTTGTATTTGCATACAAATTTTATATTTCTAGATTATAGTAGTCCAAGCCTTGTATCTCACCAATTGGTATCATAGCTTGATAACAAAGCTTTGATATTAAACCATTGGATGAAAGAATGAAATTTCTCAACAAAATTGACTTGGTTAGTGCCCTTATGGGCTTTCAAACAAAGTCCACAATTACATATGTGATGTGTACCAAATTAAAAAAGCTAATATATTCTATTAGTTTTCTCAAATTCATAGCATAAACAATAAAATATTTGATGGTTATGTAGATAGGTAAAGAGGAAAAGGAAAATAAAGAGGTTTTAGGAGAGAGACTAGGAAGACAAGATAGAAAAATGGGAAAATAGGGCTGATATGGCTTTAAATAGGATTGAAAAAAGGAGGAGAAAACATAATTTTGGAGAAAAATAGTGTGGGTTTGGAGGGAAATTGGAAAAAAACTATGAAAGAGTAAAATTGGGGTTTAAACAGAAAGAGACAATGTAAAAGAGGAAAAAGGAAAACCAAATGACAAAATGGTGAAGTAGTCAAGATCAGGGTGTCCATTAAAGAATGACCCAATCTTGCAACCCACACACATAATACCCATCCACATGCACAACAAAAGCCATCACATAATAAAAATGCTAAACCACAATAACTTTTATTAATTTACTATAGCATAATACAACTTGCAACACAATATAATGGCTACAATAACTTGTAGCATTACTTCTCACTAAGCCATTATCTCTTTACAATCCCCTACTCAACCTTCAAGGGTTTATACTCTTCATAACTCTAATAATAGGGTTTCTTTTTTGACCTCTATTCTACCCTCCCCCACTGAACCTGTCAACAGGGAGTTTTCCAAACCAAGAGTCTCTTGCAACAAATAATTACATCATATAAATAATACTCAATGTGTAACCAAGAAGCTATTACATATTCTATTGCCATCCAAGAAGATGAATAGCCAATATATGGAATAGTAACCATAATTCTAGAAGAAAGAGTTGATTAATAGAAGGAAAAATAATCATGCCATGTTGACCTAGAAAAGATAACTCGAGCAACAACAAATAAGAATAATGACCCAAGGAAGAAATTAGTAATGTGGCCATCAATCTTCTAGAAGTAAGAAATAGATAAGCATGGAGCCATGTAGTTAGATAATGAAGCAAACAAAAGTGGCATATTTGACTATAATGCTAAGAAATAATATTTGAATGATAAATTTCATCTTTTCTACCACCAAGATTGGAAAAGGCAAAAATATTCTTTTAATAAGATAGTTGACAACTGGGGCTTCTATAAGAGTTAAAATATACTAATATATATATATATATATATATATATATATATATATATATATATATGATTATTTATTGCATAGATCAAATAATACATTTATCTAATCAAATAAATATGTTGCAAAATGTACAATCCTCCTATAACAACATGCACAAGTTTTCTGTAGCAGAAAACTACATAGTCCCTTAAGTGAAAATACACAATCCCTGACACTAGGTTTGAAGTAGCAATAAACACATTAAATCTAATCTACAACAACCTTGAGAATCATAAATATTCTTGAGGTATTTAAATAATGCACACATAGTCCTCTAATGTCAACATAAAACCGAGATAAATCACTACCAAATGGAGGTGGACTTAGCTACAAATATTGTACTTAGGAGTGCTATGGAAAGATCTGATTTAATCAAGCCTTTTATCAAACCCTAGGTCAATCAATGCACTAAACCCTAGATTTGTAAAGATTTGATTATAACAAGAGATGTACAACAGATAATCAGAAACCAATTTCACAAGAGTGATCAAGAAGATATCAAAACCTGTGTCTCGGAAGCTAGAATGTCAGAGGACTATTTCAAGGGTGCCCAAGTCCTGGAAGTCAGAATCTTCAGAAACTGTGAATTGGAGAAATGTTACAAAGACTATCGTAATATCGGATCTAAAGTCTATTTAGGTAGAAAGACTATTTTGAAAGCACCCAAGTCTTCTGCAGAGGAATATTCCTAAAATGTTGTCAGATCCTGAAACCCTTGTCTTTACTCAACCTTCCTATGTCTTCACTTTCCTAAATCTCGTACCTGTAACCTGCACACAAGAAGATGAGGAGTTTGGGGGTTATGGTGTTTAGGGACTTGCCTCGGTCAAATCTCGGGATAGCATTCAACCTTCCCAACACCGTTGATAAAGAGAGCATGTCCTTGCAAGGCAGAGGCTAAACACAAATCAATATGATGAAATCAAATGATGATGAACATAAATGATACCACCTATGTGATGAAACCCTTAGGAGGATGAAGGATCTTCAATTCATAAGGAGAGATAGATGATAACTTCAAACTTGCAACAACACACACAATGACAACACAAATATGCTCTAGAATCACAATGAAATGCTTTGAATGCTCTTTGCTCCAATGCTTCAAGTTTGTTATCTCTATCTAGGTTTCAAATGAATTAAAAAACACACCTATATATGATTTCCTACTAACATTCGTGAAATTAACCAAAAGAGCTGACAAGGAGAAACCCTTTTAAAGGTCTTATGCTAACATGTAATTAAATTTGCCCTGACCAAACAGGTGCCTTGAAAAGATGTGCAACCGCTCAAGGGAAGACACAATCCTACCTTCTGCATAAGAGATTTCAAAATGCAACCCCACCTGCATCTGCATATGCCTTACAGTGAAAAGGAAGCATGTGCTCAAAGTATACAACCCCACATACAATGCGTAGATGCCTTACAGTGAAAAGGAGGTATATGTAAAACCAAACAAAGTACACAACCCCACCTGCATCCGCAAACGCCTTATGGTGAAAATGAAGCATACACAAACATGCTTTATCAACCATACCTAAAATATCCAAGCATTTACCATAATATATGCCCCCACCTTAAAGTGGTTGCTCCTGCTTGCCAGTAGCAATCACGTTTAAGGTAACTAAAAACACGCAAGGGAACAAGAGATTTCACAAAGCCCATGCCCCAAAGGTGACATATGCTTACGATCGCTGAATGTTCCCAATAATCACACACTTTGGTATCAGATTCTAATCATCAACAATATTCATGCATAAACAAACCAAGGATACACTTACGGGTTCAGAATTGAGTATAGTCATGAGGTTATACTTCAGGTATCTCAAAACCGAGTGTAGCTACAAGGTGAGATATAAAACATTCCAAAGTTCCTAGAAGCATATTAGAGTATTGCAAAGGTTTGTTACAAGAAATTTCACAACACGAAACATGATCACATCACAACACGAGGTGATTCTACTAGTCAAGCATCAGTAATATATTAACCTCATCTTCATAAATGGACTGGGTCCATTTTTTATTTTCTTGTTGTAGGGATGCACAATCCTTATCAGTATTTATCTGTTATCGTCATCCGCCGACTAGTAAAGAAAAAAATAATGAAAACACAAAAATAAAGAGAGGAGACAAAAGTGATTTAGGTTTACAACATGGGAAAATGCCCCCAAGACATCCTCCACAACGTTATGCCCCCAATGCACGACACATAACAATTTCAATAAGAGAGAGGAGAATAGAAGAATAGAGAAACAAATAGAAGAAGTGTCACAAAGGAGGTGGTCTTCTTGTATCCTTGACCTTACAAGAGTATCCAAGGTCATCCAAGGAGACTGAAACAACATTTAACACAATACGAGGGAGCACAACACAACACTATCAACATATATATCTAGGAGGCCACCCTTGAGAGCAACTGGAATAGGTGCTACATCAAGTGTGGAAAAATGAGGGAGAAATACTTACCTGATTCAATGGGATATTTCTGAGAAACCATCCATGTCTATCATCTCAAGATATATCATTTTGAGTGTTGGACTTGTTGATATTGTATTAACATTAAGAGTAGGACGACGGTGGGCTTTGGTGGGCTTCAAAGAACGGTATCCAATACCAACCGAGTAGTTAATTGCAACAACTTGTAAAGGTACTCTGATTCCTTGTTGGTTTACACCACAACCATTGCCTACGTAGTCGTAATTTTTGTGAAGGATTTGAAATCCATGACCATAGAGAGACTCCATCTTTTTGGAAGGAGGGGTCGCATAAGTCTCATATTTTGTAGTATAAGTAAGAGTTTTGTCTTTGTTTTCTACTAAAGAAACCTTAGGTTTCTTAGGTATTTCCAAAGATTGCTTGGATGAGATCGAGGCAACTTTTGATGGTTCAGAATTAGGGTTAAGTTTATATTTCCCCGTAAAGGAAGGAGTAAAATATAATGAACCCCAATCGTCATCAAGAAGTGCGTTCGATGGCGATTTAGAATCTTACATAGTATTATCTATGACAAGAGGTATTGATGATTTAACTTTTAAGTTATTGAGAAGCTTGTGATTGATAACTTGTTTTTCCACCTCAACTTGTAAACAACTTTCCGAATATGGGTCAACTTCAATGATGTGAAGTTTATTTTCATAAATAAACTTTATTGATTGATGTAGAGTAGACGGAACTATCCCCATGGCATGAATCCACGGTCTACCGATAATCATATTATATGAAATTGCACCAGGCATGACATGGATAAGGGTAGATAATGTCACAGGTCCAACCTTTACGAGTAGAGTTATGGTACCCACTGATTGTCTACTAACGTTATTAAAGCCACGAATGTGAAGTTTTGTCTGATTTGATTAAAGATGTATCAACCTTCATTTTATGTAGCAAATCAATGCCACAAATATTAATGGCCACTCCATTGTCAATCATAACTCACTTTATGAACTTTTTGTTTAGTGTGACAAAGATTACAAGAGGATCATGTTGATTTTGAACTTCAATTGACGGTAATTCATGTTGTTGAAATAGAATATCCATTTTTGTTGCATGCATACAATCTAATAGAGCTGCTACACCATTAAGATTAATAGAAGGTGGTACAATCACCTTTTGTAAAGCTTCCTGGAGCACTTTGTGGTATGTAGGTGATGTTTGTATTAGTTCCCAAAGAGAGATCTTAGCGGGAGTAGCGTGAAGCTGCTCAACAAGATCATAATCCTGACCAATTTTATGAGTAAAACAAAGTGGTTGAGGAAGCATAGGTTGAGAGGTTGGTAAAGTGATCATAATGTTCAATTGTTGTTTACTTTGTTTATTATTTTGCGTGTTATATGTGTGAGCAACCACATTGTAATAGGGTTGTTGCAACACATTTTGATACACTTGATTTCCTTGAGTAATTTATTCAGCAAAATTGAGAATGTAACCCAGGGGTCTAGGTGGTGTTGGAGCACCTTGAGTTCCCTAATCACCAGTTTGAAGTGAGGAGGCACATTATGTGCCCCATTTACAATGAGTTTAGGAACATTAGTACACTTATCCAATATTCCCTTAGTGGGTGGGATAAGTCTATTAGTGATGATTGAATTAACATTCTTTTTACTTTGATTAAGCTCGACATCCATCCCTAAAGGATTTAATGTGAGAGACATTTCTTCATCCGCCGATGATTCATCTTTTGAATGGAGAGCATTGAAATGAAGAGAGGGTAAGGTAATGTTAAGGAATGTATCAATGATTTCATCCTCTTGCGCCAAAATGTCCTCACAAGTGGGAACAACTTTGGGAGAGAGATCCAAATCATAAGGTGAAATAGGCAAAGCTATCTCACCATTCCATGTATCATTATGACTTGTAGGAGAAGTAAAAGGAGAGTTATCACCATCATCTTTCTCATGACAATTCATGGGGATGAAATTAGTAAAATCCTTTAGTATCGAAGGATATTCATTCATGAGAGTTATGAAGTTATTAAAATCAGATAGATAATCAAGGATTTCAAATGAAGAGCATTTAAAGATATCCCTATCATACATGGATTGTATATGAGTCAAAACATAAGGATACATATTAATGAATTTGTAAAAACTTTCAAAATCTTTGATATATGTGTATACACCTAAAAATGGCAAAGTGAGTTAAATAAATATTTATTATTTATTTTAATTTCTATTCTTCTATCAATGAATAAATTCATCAATTTATTTATCTGATTCACGTTCATCTTCAATATTCCAAGAATTAAATAAAAATGTATTTATTTAATAAAATCAATTCTTCTAATGTCATCCCTAATTAAATAATTCTAAATTATTTAATCAATCATCTTGTCCTAAAGTCTTCATTCCATAATTCCACATCATCTTATCCACCTCATCATGTTGCACACATAATTAAATATTTTAATATTTAATTATCTAATTTCCCTCACCAACATGTCCCATTATTCCTCTAACCATCCCTATTCACATGGATATGGTCTCTCCATGTCATCTTGGTCAAAAGACACCTTGAGACACTTGTCTCATAAGTCCCTATATTCCTTCTAACTATCCTACAAATAAGGTCTCCTTCTTTGACCTTCACTCTATGGTCTTGGTGAGCCTTGTGACATGTGGCCTCTTGCTCACGCCTTTCTCTCCACCATGTCAAGGTGAGAGGAACATCCTCCATATTTTTCTCCCTCATCCCAACCAACTAAATCTGAACCATACACATCACAATACTTCTCCACCATTGAGATCGTAACACTTGGAATTGGCCCCTCCTTGGCCCATAAAAGGAACCCTCATTCCCTCATTTCAACAATCCAAGAGCTTTGTAATCTTACTCTGCAAAAATTCTACCAGCGTGCCTTTGGCAAAGTATTCTCATTGCACTTGCATAATCTCATTATCATCACAATCATCTAACCATGTCTCCATATCTCCATTATCCATCTTCATAGAGTTGCATTGTTAGTTTAATCTTCATTGCATTATCCATCTACAACCATTCTCCTATTGTCATCTTCAACAGCAAGGAAGTACATACTTCTGAGAGCTAAACTCATTCATAAGATCAATACAAGATAGGCAACAATGGAAGCTACGAGGTGAATCGGTCTACGAAGGTAATATCTTTGTTTATTGTATTTACATCAATTTCATTGAGTTATTAGATAGTAAGTTGTTTAATACTGTTATTCATAATTTCCTCTAACAATATGCATGCAAAGATACCAAAGAGGAACAATTAGAAGATGCCATAATGAAATATCTTGGGGGAGTAATATATACTCAGATCTATTCATTTATCAAGTACCACCAATATGAGAGACTTTGTACACCACAACACTAATTTGAGAAAACTAGGTTTTTGAAGATTTTTGCAAAGAAAAAAAACACACTAGTGTCACTACAAATGAAGTGACCAAGATGTTAAAAGTGATGCACAAAAGGTAATACAAACAATTTTAATATTTCTTGCAAAGAAATGTTAAAGAGATGTCAAAATTCTTATGTTGAAATAAATAATGTGTAATTACAAACATATGAATTTTCAAACCAAGGTATGAAATGATGCAAAATTTTCAATGAAAATATGCTATAAATTAATGCTAGATTTGAAATGAAATGTTTATGACGGTAGTAAAATCTGAAACAAGATTTGTCTAGGTTATCACAAATGCAACTTTTCCAACAAAATTGTAGCAAATGAGAGCTTCAAATACGAGATGCAACACCATGAAATGATTATATGCTGTAATATGAATCAGATTTAATGTAAAAATTAGACATTTAAATCTTTCTAGGATGATTTATAACATATGCAATAAAATTTGCAAAACTATGTCTTTTTGCAAGCCTAAAATGCTTGATTTTTTTTCACTTTTTTCAATGCAAATATATAAAAAATGTCATGAAACAACAAGGATGATAAGGTACAGCAACCTAAAATCCTTTAATCAATCCAATGATGCAACAAGATTTGCCACAACACGCCAATCTTGAAACCCTAGGTTGAAGATTAGCTAAATTCACTAAAAAATGCAAGGATTTTTTAAACCCTAACAACGAAATTAAGCTATGAAACTATGCAAAATGATAACGAATGGAATCTAATCAGATCTAGGATGGAAAATAACTCAGATCTGATGTAAGAAGGATGCCAAAGTATAAGATCTTCGAGTTCACCAAAATGTTATGTATGAAAAAAATAATGAAGAAGACTAGCACACACATTAGATCAACCCCTCTTCCACAATAACATTCAAGGACAAAACCGAGATAAATCACTACCAAATGAGGTGGACTTAGCTACAAATTTTGTACTTAGGAGTGCTATGGAAATATCTAATTTAATCAAGCCTTCAAACCCTAGGTCAATCAATGCACTAAACCCTAGATTTGTAAAGATTTGATTATAACAGGAAATGTACAACAGATAATCAGAAACCAATTTCACAAGAGTTGTCAGGAAGATATCAAAACTTGTGTCTCAGAAGCTAGAATGTCGAAGGACTATTTTGGGGGCACCAAAGTCCTAGAAGTCAGAATCTTCAGAAACTGTGAACTGGAGAAATGTTATAGAGACTGCCCTGATGCTGAATCTGAAGTTTGTTTAGGCAAAAGGACTATTTCGATAGCACCCAAGTCTTCTGTAGAGGAATATTCTTGAAATGATGTTAGATCCTAAAACCCTTATCTTTACTCATCCTTCTTGTGTCTTCACTTTTCTCAATCTTGCTTCTGTAACTTGCACATAAGAAGAAGAGTGGTTTGGGGGTTATGGTGTTTAGGGACTTGCCTCAGTCAAATCCCGGTATAGCATTCAAGATTCCCAACATCATTGATAGAGAGAGTGTGCCCTTGTAGGGTAGAGGCTAAACACAAATCAATATGATGAAATCAAATTATGATGAACACAAATAATATCACCTATGTGATGAAACCCTTAGGAGGATTAAGGATCTTCAACTCATAAGGAGAGATAGATGATAACTTCAAACTTGCAACAACACACATAATGACAACACAAATCTTCTCTAGAATCACAATGAAATGCTTTGAATGCTCTTTTGCTCCAATGCTTCAAGTTTTCTATCTCTATCTAGGTTACAAATGAATTCAAAAACACACTTATATATGCTTTCCCGCTAACATTTGTGAAATTAACTAAAAGAGATGACAAGGAGAAATCCTTTAAAGGTCTTATGCTAACATGTAATTAAATTTGCCTAGACCAATTAGGGAGAACTTGGGCACAGGCACCCAAGTCCCAAGGCACCTTTTTGGTTTGAAGTAAGGCTAAGCATGGGCCCCTTGTTCCCAATTTGCATTGGTTTTGGGGGATTTTGTATCGGGATGAATATTTAGAATGTATAATGTATTCACAGGGACCTAAGAGATAAACAAGGAGGTAAAAAGGCATGTGTCCACTTTTTACTCCATAACACATATAAAACAAATAGTCTCTATAGAAAAAATTGCATAGTTTCTTGCTACATAAATACATAGGTCTTGTAGTAGAAAGATACATAGTTACTGATGCACTTTGATGCGACAATTTATAAACACCTAAAACTAACTTTTAGTAACAAGATTAGGTCTAAAACAACATGAAGTAGGCCTGAAGCTAGATTCAAACTTTGATATTCTTTTTCCAACCAACAAACTTTCTATAGCATCCTCTAAGTAGCAATTTATCATGAAGCCACAAGACAACTTACACACCCAAAATGAACCAAAAACTAAAAACATAACCTACCATTTTTTGGTTGATGTGAGATTGCACGTGGACCTAGATGCTCATGCATTAGACACATGTTTGTGAGCATGGGATCACAAAATGGAGTTGAATGGTAGAACCACCCTTCTAGATTATGAATAATCTGTAGCAACCTCCATCGCTATTAAAGGTACAACATAATGTTTCTTCCTTTGCCTCTTTCAAATTTTAGTTGGGACAAGTTGTGTCCTCCTCTACCAAGTGTGTTCTTCAATCCTCCTTTGTCTAATGGACCTCCATAGACCATATCCCAACCTCTTCCACCAAATGCATCTCCACCTTCTTCCTCCTCTCGTGGGATTTAACTCACGACAATCTGTCCTCCTCCACCAAAATCCTTCTTCCCACTCCATCTCATTTGAACACAAGTTGATATATTCAACTTTATGGAAATTAAAGATTTACATATTCTCTACACTTACCTCTTTTTCTTCTTCTTCACACTCTTCTACATCTGCAAACACCTCAAATTCAATAGTTTCAACCATACCTCATGTCTTCTCATCCTCCTCTTCATCTTGCATGCCAACATTTCTCTTTGTGTTCTACGACACCACATTTCTCAACACCTCCATGCCTTTAAGAAGACATTCTTGCATGCTTCTACTACAATATAAATCTTTATTTCTTCAACTCCTTTAGGGTTAGCAACATGCATCCCCATATCTTCCTCCACCACATTGGTATCTTCCTCATTATCTTCATGAGGATTTCCTTTTCCATCACTTGCACACAATATTCTACAACTTGAATCTCTATACCATCTACCACCACATTTCTCAACTTTTCATTAGCCTCCTCCATGAGGATTTCCTTCTCTGGATTGCTTTGCTTTGTTCTATGTTGCCTGCAAACAAATCAATATTAGATAAAATACAGGTTTCAATGTTACCCATTTCCTTTTCTTCTTCTACCACCAACACATTTATCTCCTTCATCATGTCATCTACATGACATTCTTTAACATAACCACTCACATTTTCAAAAACTCTATTGTTTACGCACTCTATCACATCCAATCTTGATCAGATTTCTCTCAACCCTTCAAAAGCCTTTCCCATTTGAATTATTTCTCTCCTCTTTGTAAAAGAAAATCTCACATCTTTTCTCAAGGCCACTCTAGTCCTCTTTCGTAAAGACATTTTCTACACACACAATTCTCACATCCCACAATCCCAAAGACACTAACTAACAAAATCTTATTACACTCACAACCCACAACTATCCTCTACCCAACAAGGAAACTAGAAGATGCACAACCAAAACACCCTCTACCTACTTTCTACATAGTGGGGGATGTCAACACATCTTCTACCCAACACTACCTCTATTAGAGGACAACAATACAAAATAAACCCTCATAAATCATAATCTCAAATACTAGATCTCTATAGTTATAGGAATTTCTCTCACACCTACAACAAAATACTAGAGCTTTTTCAAACACAACCTAACGACATACCTTGACACACCTCTCATTTCTCTCATGCAACTTACCTCAACAGACCTCCTAGCAAACTACCGGCTCTGATACCATTATGATCTAGTTGAGGACTAAGAACCCACCAAAGGGCTATCAATCCTCATATCTTTCACACTCAAAACACAAATTTCTACACAAGAAAAAGAAAATACATAACAAAACTAAAATCTTCATCAATCAATTTGCTACTTGTAGAAGCAAACAACATGCATGATAAATATTTTAATTGCTACAAAAATGCTTCAACTCCTATAACCTACAACAATTCTCATAACAAGGCTTCACATAGCCCATCCTTCACTACAATACCCTATTCAAACTTCAGGGGTTTATATTCTTTTTAACTCTGATAAATAGAGTTTTTCTTTTCTAACCTCTATTCTGCCCTCTCCCACTCAACCTGTCAACAAGGAGTTTTCTAAACTAAGAGAGTCTCATGCAACAAATAATTACATCATATAAATAATAATCAATGTGCAACCAAGAAGCTTTTACATATTCTATTGCCAGCCAGGAAGATAAATAGCTAATGGATGGAATAGTAACCATAATTATAGAAGAAAGAGTTGATTAATAGAAGGAAAAATAATCATGCCATGTTAACCTAGAAAAGACAATAGCTCAAGTAGCAACAAATAAGAATAATGACCCAAGGAAGAAATTAGTAATGTGGCCATCGATCTTCTAAAAGTAAGAAACAACTAAGCATGGAGCCATGCAGTTAGAGAATGAAGCAAACAAGTGACATATTTGACTATAATGCTAAGAAATAATAGTCAAATGATAAATTTCATCTTTTCTGCCACCAAGACTGGAAAAGGCAAAAATATTCTATTAATAAGATAGTTAACGACCGATGCTTCTAAAATATACCAAAAGATATATAATTATTTATTACATAAAGAAATAATCATTTATCTAATCAAATCAATATGTTGCAACATGCACAATCCTCCTAAAGCAGCATTTATAGGTTTTCTATAGCAGAAAAATACATAGTCCTTGACGTCAGCTTTGAAGTAGCAATAAACACATTAAATCTTATATTTAACAACCTTGAGAATCATAAATCTTCCCAAGGTATTTAAATAATGCATACACAATCCTTCAATGTTAACATACACAAGTAGAAAACAAACAATACCTGTAGCAAAAATACATAGGTCTTGTAGTAGAAAGATACACAGTTCCTAACACACTTTGATGCAACAATTTGTAAACACCTAAAACTAACTTGTAATAGAAAGATTAGGTCTAAAAAACATGAAGAAGGCCCGAAGATATATTCAAAGTCTAAAACCCTTTATCCAACCAACAAACTTTCTATAGCATCCTCTAAGTAGCAAGTTGTCATGAAGCCACAAGATAGATTACACACCAAAAATGAACCAAAAATTGAAAACATAACCTACAATTTTTTTGTTGATGCAAGATTGCAAGTGGACCTAGATGTTCCTACATCAAATGGGAAAGAAAAATCTATGGGGGAATGAAAGGGACTATAACAAGGTGTAGGAATAAAAAAAGAATAAGAGGGTGATGACGGTTTGAAAGGAAAATGGAGAAGGAAAGGAAGCCGTGGGAAAACTAGGGTTTAAAAGGGAAAAATAATGGTAGGAGATGAAAATATAGAATCAAATGGTCTTTTAAATGGATGAGAATAATTGAAATAGAGAGAAGGATTTCATGAGGTGAAGAAAAGTTTAGAAAATACATGAAAACCTTGATGAAAACCAAATAAGAACAAGCTCACCCTATGTAAATCCATAAAAATCAACCACCTAATGATGAACATCTACTTGTGGCAATGTCCAAGATCCAAATAAAAATTGTTTCAAATCTTAGAAATGAAGCTAACCTATTAGGAATTAAGGTGTCTCAACCTTTTCAATTTCCTAGCATTTATTATTTAATTGTATTTAATTTTTTTCCTATTATTGTATTTTGTATGGAAATATGATTTTGTCACTTTGTGGGAGTTGGCATGGTGATGTGTCATCCTACATGGAAGGTGACTAAGTGTATTTTTGTCCTCATATGAGGAGATAGGCTTTCCACTTTGTGGTAGAAGACTTTTGCCATGTGTCGACATCTTTTGGGTGTTGTAAGAGGTTTATGAGGCATAAGAGTTATGGCAGATTCCTATGACAGAATCTATGACACGTAAGAGCCAGAAATAGAAGATCCTATGACAAGTGAAGACAAGTGTCAGAAAGCATCTTGCATGGAGGAATTAGGCACCCAAGTTTGACTATGACAGGTTGTAAGATAATCTGCTATTAATAGTCAGTTATGACATATTCTCTTACAACTGTAAGAGTTGTCATATATGACAAATTTTATGACATTGTAAGAGCATCTATCATACCTTAATTGGGTAAATTTGAGGTGTCCAAGTTGGGGGGTTGTAAGGGATGAAAGAGAATCTCTTACAAGTGTCATACGCATGTTTTATGGCCTTGGAAATTGGGCCACATGGATTTGGACGAGTTCCTTGTATGACTTGCTCTAGAAGCTACCTCCATTCCTACTAGACTTCTCTTTATATACAGGTGCTTGGATTTGGAGATGTATGGTGTATTGACAGGTACTGTTATGCTGTCGGAATAACTCCAGAAATGACTATCGAAGACTCCTGAGAGCTTGCATTGTAAGTGTATTGTAAACTGTTATTGTTTCAATAATACATTGTGCAGGTTTTGGAGTGTGGGGTTTTTCTCCTGTAAGGGTTTTCCCCATGCATATCTTGTGTCTCTCTTGCATTCTTGTGTTGCATTTGCTGCTATAATCTCTATGTTAATCACATAACATAACTGTAACTATAAGGATTTTAAAGAATTTGCATACTTCACCCCTCATTAGATTGGTGTAGGAAGTCTGTTCCACGTACCTTGCTTCCTTTCAATTGGTATCAAAGCTTGATTACCTTTGATCCTAGTTGTTGGGTAGGGGTTTTTCGTACTGATCTTTGATTGAGTGGGAGTCTGTGTAGAGTATTCTATAATCTTGTTGCAGTAAGGAGATGGTAGGCACATCCAGAATAATAGAGTTGGAAAAGTTTAATGGCAACAATTTCGAGTTGTGGAAACTCAAAATGGAAGACATGCTTGTTGATAGAGACTTGTGGGAAATAATTTCTAGTACAAAACCAGCGGCAATGGCTCAATCATCAGAAAGCTAAGGGTCTTGTGAGACTCTGTCTCACTGACTTTGTCTTATTAAATGTCCATGAAGAGAAGACCGCAAAAGAACTATGGAAGAAGTTGGGAGATGTTTATTAGGCCAAATCCCTGGTGAACAAGCTATTCTTGAGAAAGAAGTTGTATTCTCTAAGGATGGAAGATGGAGGATTGGTTGCAGATCACCTAAATGCCTTTAACATTCTAGTTGCACAGTTGAGTTCCGTTGGTGTGAAGATGGAGGAGGAGGACTGTTTCATGGCATTGTTGTGTTCTTTACCAGATTAATGGGACCACCTTGTGATGGCCATTGGGAGTACCACTACCACCTTCAAGATGGATGAAGTGGTTTCTTCACTGTCATCTGAAGAAATGCAGAGAAAGTCTTTTGAAATGGCTAAGGAGGCTCTTGTAGTTCGTGATAGGTCCAAGGAAAAGGGAAAGAAGAAGGACAAGAAGAAAGAAGACAAAGGTAGATGCAAATCCCGTGGGAGATCAAAGTCTCCTAGAAAGTCCAAGGCCTTATGTTGGAACTGCAGCAAACTTGGTCATTTCTGCAAAGAATGTAAAGAGGAGAAAAAAAGAAGAAAAACCAAGATTCTGACTCCGATAAGTTCTCTCAAGATGATAGAGAAGCATTTGTCGTTGCCTTGGCAACACATGCATCTAAGGATGTGTGGTTAATAGATTTTGGGGCATCATTTCATATGACATCCCATAAAAACTGGTTCTCAAAGTATGAAAAGTTTGATGGTGGGAAGGTGTACCTGTGTGATGATTCTCACATGAAAATAATTGGTCATGGAAGAGTCCTGATTAGATTCCCTGATGGTTGAGTGAAGGTGATCAATGGTGTACTACATATCCCTAGGTTGGCATGAAACTTGTTATCTGTAAGCAAACTGAATGATGTGGGTGTGCAGGTTTTTTCTCGAATGGAGGATGCAAGATGACGAGAGGAGCTATGGTGTTGGCTAAGGGTGTTCGGATTGGCACTTATTTTTAGCTTGATGCATGCGCAGTTTAGTGCAATAGTGCCTATGTTTTAAAGAAGAGAGCTTCAAATTCTTCATCCTTACCATTGGAACTAGCAGCCAAGAAGACTGTTGCATCTACTTCCGATGGTCATGCATTCTAGGTACCCAAGGGTACTCATTCTATGGAAATGAAACTTCCTACTGAGAAAACAATGTTATGGCACCAAAGGCTTGGCCACATTGGTGAAAACGGTTTGAAGACCCTGAAAAATAAAAATCTCATTGAGGGTATGAACGATTGTAACCTTGAGTTCAATTTACTATGAACATTGCATATATGGAAAACAAAATCATGTTTAGTTTTACCATAGTTCTCATAAATCTTCTGAGGTGTTGGATCTTATTCATTTTGACGTTTTTGGTCCTGTTAATGTTCCTTCAATTTCAAAATCTGTGTATTTTGTTTCATTTATTGATGACTAGAGTAGAAGGACATGGGTATATTTCCTTAGGAGTAAATCTAAAGTTTTTACAAGGTTCAAAGAGTTTAAGGCTCTTGTTGAGAATCAAAAAGATAGAAAGATTAAATGTTTGAGAACTAACAATGGTGATGAGTTTTGCTCAATAGATTTTGACAAGTTTTGTAAAGAACAAGGTGTTGAGAGGCATAAGACAACTCCTTATACCCCTCAGCAAAATGGAGTTACAGAAATAATGAATAGAACGTTGATGGAGAGGGCTAGGAGCATGCTAAGTGGAGCTGGCCTAGAACAAAAGTTTTGGGCTGAAGCTGTTGCTACCGCTTGTTACCTGATTAACAGGTCTCCTACATCGATTCTCATTAACAAGACCCCTATGGAGGCATGGTATGGTAGGAAGCCTTCATCGAGACATCTTTGAGTATTTGGTTGTGAGGCATATGCACATGTGCCTAAGGAGAAGAGGTCCAAGTTGGAGAACAAGGCAGTTAAATGTATCTTCATCGGTTATGGTATTGGTGTGAAAGGGTACAAGCTATGAGATCCAGTGGATGAAAGAGTTTTGTATAGCAGAAGTGTGATCTTCAAAGAGCTCAATCCTTCTTCTGTTGTTTTACAACTAGAGAAGGAAGAAAAGAAAGAGATGTGGTTTAGCTTCCTCCCACCCTTGAGAAAGTTGAATCGAAGATACCAGTTGGACCTGATGGTGAGGAGAGCTCTAGCAGCTCTGAAAGTTTAGAAGAAGAAAATGAAGAACCTCAACCTCAACTTGTGACGAGGTCCACAAGAATAAGGCAACAACCTGAAAGGTTTGGTTATTCGTTGCATGATTCCAGTTGTATTTTTTCTTTGATTTCTAATGTTGACGAGCCTAGGACCGTAAGGGAGGCTATGGGTATGAAAGGTACAGGTTCCTGGAAGGAGGCCATGGAAGAAGAGATGGTTTATTTGGAGAAGAATAATACTTGGGACTTGGTACCTTTGCCTGAAGGAAGAAAGCCTATTGGATGTAAATGGGTGTTTAAGAAAAAGTTTGGTTTTGATGGTAGCATTGAGAACTATAAGGCAAGGTTGGTCGCAAAGGGGTATTCACAAGTGGAGGGAATTGACTACGGTGAGATTTTCTTCCAGTTGCAAAGCTAACATCTATTCGGTTCCTATTATCTCTTGTAACAACATATGATTTAGAGGTGGACCAGATGGATGTGAAGACAACATTCCTTCATGGTGATTTGGAGGAGGAAATTTATATGTCACAGCCAAAGCACTACATTGTGAAAGGTAAAGAAAATTTGGTTTGCAAGTTAAAAAAGTCTCTATATGGTCTTAAGCAATATCTTTAGGATGCGGTTCAAAAAGTTTGATGCCTTTGTGTTGAGTATTAGATTTCTGAGATCGAAATCAGATCATTGTGTTTACTTCAAGTTTGATAATGATCGCATTCTCATTATAGCGTTGTATGTTGATGATATGTTGCTAATTGGGAATGGTAAATGTTTGATTTCTGATTTGAAGTCTCAGTTGTCAGCATAATTTGAAATGAAAAATTTAGGGGCAGCTAGGTACATTCTGGGAATGGAAATTAGAAGAGACAGAGCAGATAGAAAACTTTGGTTAAGCCAAAGTAAGTATGTGAAGATTGTGTTGGAGAGATTCAGCATGGTTGATTGTAGACCATTGAGTGTTCCTGTTTCTTTGGGGACAAAGTTATCTATTAATGATTGTCCAAAGTCTCCTTTTGAGATGGAGGACATGAGTAGAGTACCTTATGCTAGTGTGGTTGGCAATTTGATGTATGCGATGGTCTGTACAAGCCCAGATATTGCCCAAGCAGTGGGATTCCTTAGTCGATTCATGGCTAATCCTAGACGGGTACATTGGGATGCAGTAAAGAGAGTGTTTAGATATTTGCGGGGTAAAAAGTCTTTGTATGGTCTTAAGCAATCTCCTAGGATGTGGTACAAAAAAGTTTGATGCCTTTGTGTTGAGTATTGGATTTTTGAGATCGAAATTGGATCATTGTGTTTACTTCAAGTTTGATGACGATCACATTCTCATTATAGTGTTGTATGTTGATGATATGTTGCTAATTGGGAATGGTAAAGGTTTGATTTCTGATTTGAAGTCTCAGTTGTCAGCATAGTTTGAAATGAAAAATTTAGGGGCAGCCAGGTACATGTTCTAGGAATGGAAATCAGAAGAGACAGAGCAAACAAAATTTTTTGGTTAAGCCAAAGTAAGTATGTGAAGACTGTGTTGGAGAGATTCAGCATTGTTGATTGTAGACCATTGAGCGTTCCTATTTCTTTGGGGACAAAGTTATCTGTTAATGATTGTCCAAAGTCTCCTTCTAAGATGGAGGACATGAGCAGAGTACCTTATGCTAGTTTGGTTGGCAGTTTGATGTATGCAATGGTGTGTACAAGACCAGACATTGCCCAAGCAGTGGGAGTCCTTAGTTGATTCATGGATAATTCTAGATGGGTACATTGGGATGTAGTAAAGAGAGTGTTCAGATATTTGTGGGGTACTTCTGAGTCTTCCCTATGTTATCATGGTTATCCTACAGGACCTCAACATTCTATGAGTATTCGTGGATTTGTGGATTCAGATTGGGTAGGTGACATTGATAGCAGGAGATCCACCAGTGCTTATGTGTTTACTATGTTATCAGTTGGACGAGTAAGTGATAACTTATGGTTGCTTTATCCATGACTAAAGCAAAGTACATGGCAGCTACTCATGCTTGTAAGGAAGTCATTTGGCTTAAGAGATTGTGTTTTGACATTGGGTTTGATGCAGGGAAGATTACAATTTCTTGTGACAACTAGAGTGCCATATGTTTGGTGAAGAATCCTACTTTCCATGCGAGGACCAAGCACATTGATGTGTAGTACCACTTTGTACTTTATATGGTAGAGGATGGGAAGGTGAATTTGGAGAAGATTGATACTTTAGTGAATGTTGCAGATTCCTTGATGAAGCCCGTGAGCATAGAGAAGTTTAGATGGTGTTCAGAGTCTATGGGCATCTTGGACCCTAACAGTTAAATCCTGTCATTCTATTGGCTCTTGAAAGGTGTTCGACAAGTGGGAGAATGTTGGGAATTAAGGTGTATCAACCTTTGCAAGTTCCTAGTATTTATTATTTAATTGTATTTAATTTTTTGCCTATTATTGTATTTTGTATGCAAATTTGATTTTGTCACTTTGTGGGAGTTGGCATGGTGATGTGTCATCCTACATGGAAGGTGACTAAGTGTATTTTTGTCCTCATACGAGGAGATAGGTGTTCCACTTTGTGGTAGAAGACTTTTACCATGTGTCGGCATCTTTCGGGTGTTGTAAGAGGTTTATGACACGTAAGAGTTATGACAGATTCCTATTATAGAATGTATGACATGTAAGAGCCAGAAATAGAAGATCCTATGACAGGTGAAGACAAGTGTCAGAAAGCATCTTGCATAGAGGAAGTAGGCACCCAAGTTTAACTATGACATGTTGTAAGAGAATCTGCTATTAATAGTCAGTTATGATAGATTCTCTTACAACTGTAAGAGTTGTCATATATGACAAATTTAATGACATTGTAAGAGCATCTGTCATACCTTAATTGGGTAAATTTGAGGTACCCAAGTTGGAGGGTTGTAAGGGATGAAAGAGAATCTCTTACAAGTGTCATACACATGTTTTATGGCCATGGAAATTGGGCCACATGGATTTGGACGAGTTCCTTGTGTGACTTGCTCTAGTAGCTATCTCCATTCGTACTATTCTCTTTATATACAGGTGCTTGGAGTTGGAGATGTGTGGTGTATTGACAAGTACTGTTATGCTACCGGAATAACTCCAGAAATGACCATCGAAGACTCTTGAGAGCTTGCATTGCAAGTGTATTGTAAACTGTTATTGTTTCAATAATACATTGTGCAGGTTTTGGAGTGTGGGGTTTTTCTCCCGTAAGGGTTTTCCCCACATATGTCTTGTGTCTCTCTTGCATTCTTGTGTTGTGTTTGCTGCTAAAATCTCTGTGTTAGTCACATAACATAACTATAACTGTAAGGATTTTAAAGAATTTGCATACTTCACCTCTCATTAGATTGGTGTAGGAAGTGTGTTCCGTGTACCTTGCTTCCTTTCATAACCCACCCCTAAAATTTTCTAATTTGTGTATAGGCCTCACCTAGTAATAGAGATAACTCAAATAGCATGACCATGTGAAAATTTTGCTTTTCATGTGTTGAAATGAGGAAGAGAAGGGAATGTTTTATAAAATTTCAAAGAGGTTTCAAATATAAAATGTAGTAAGTTGGAACCACCACTTATTAATTAGATTGGAATTTAAGTTTGTGGTGAGAGGATGTAAGGACCTAGCCACCACTTCTTGAAGGGGGTGTAATTGTTTGGTCTCTAAGCCCTAGGAGGTCTAATTTTTGAGAAAAGGTTAAGTTCAAAGGGGCCATATGATGGTTGGGGTCAAGATTCAAGGTGAGCTTTGAGGCACAAGAATTATGAAGAATAAAAGGGGATTTTGATATAGGTTAGGGATAGAGACAACACTAAAAGGTTTAATTAAAAGGGGAAAAAGGGAAAATTAAAATTAAAACAAGGGGTAAAGGAACATGGGAAAGGGGGAGAAAATAAATAAAAGGAAAAGCCAATAAATAAAAAGGGAAGAGCAAATAAACAAAGGGGGTCAAGAGGGGTGATAGTCAAGGGAAGAATGGGAATGGCTTAGGATATGGAAATGTTGGGAATTAAGGCGTCTCAACCTTGGTAATTCCTTGTATTTATTTATTTATTGCCTATTGTATAATTTGGATGCAAATCCTATGTTGTCATATTGTAGGAGTTGGCACGGTGATGTGTCATCCTACATGGCATATGACCACACGTAATTTTGTCCTCACATGAGGAGATAGGCATACCACTTAATGGTAGGAATATTTTACCATGTGTCAGCATCTTGGATGTTGTGTAAGGGAATGTTGACCGTAACGGTCATGACAGATTCCTATGACAAAGTTATGACATGTAAGAGTCAGAAATAGAAGATTGTAAGACAGGTGAAGACATGTGTCAAGAAGCATATTTGAAAAAGGCATCTTTGGGCCCCCAAGGTGGACTATGACATGTTGTAAGAGAATATGATATTTATAGCCTGTGTATGACAAATTCTCTTACAGTTGTAAGTTGTAACTGCTATGACAGATTCTATGACGGTCGTAAGAGTCGTAAGAGCATCTGTCATAGCCCATTTTGGAAATAGGCGACCTCTTTGGGATGTGGTGTGTGGACAAGTGTCAGATACATCTTACAATGTTGACCAAGTGTCCATAGGCGTGGGTTTTGGACCATGAGGCCAAGTTGGATGCCCATTCCAAGATAGAGGCTATTTTACCTTATATTTTCTATATAAATAGGTGCTTTGAGGAGTTGTATTATGTGATTAATAGGTACTGTTATGTTGCCGGACTGACTCCAGACATGAGTGTCGAAGACTATTGAGAGCTTGCATTGCAAGTGTATTGTAAACCATATTCAGTTTTGATAATACATTGTGTAGGTTTTCGAGTGTGGGGTTTTTCACCCAATAAGGGTTTTCCCTACGTTATATCTTGTCTCTCTTCTTTTGTCTTCTTTCTGGTTATATGTGTATTGCTGCAATATCTCTGTTCTATGTTTCATGTTGTAGTAATTGTAAAGATTAAATTGAATTTACATAGCCCTCCCCTCATTAGATTAGTGTAGGAAGTGATTTCTGCACACTTAGCTTCCTTTCAGTTGGTATCACAGCTTGATCACCTTTGTTTTTTGAGTTGATCTTAAGTTGAGTGGGAGTCTGTGTAGAGTATTCTGGATCTTATTGTAGCAAGGAGATGGCAAGCACATCTAGAAGGATAGAGGTGGAGAAATTCAATGGCACTAATTTTGAGCTATGGAAGCTCAAGATGGAAGACATGCTTGTTGATCGAGACCTCTAGAAAACTATTAGGGGCACAAAACTAGTTGCTATGGCACAAACTGATTGGGATCTCAAAGATCAGAAGGCTAAGGGTCTCATAAGACTTAGTCTTGTTGATTTTGTCCTGTTAAATGTCCATGAGGAGAAAACTGCAAACTTGCTTTGGAAGAAGTTGGGAGATGTGTTTCAGGCCAAGTCCCTGGTGAACAAACTTTTTCTGAGAAAGAAGTTGTATTCTCTGAAGATGGAGGATGGAGGATCTATTGCAGATCACCAAAATGCCATTAACATGTTAATTGCACAATTGACATCAGTTGGTGTCAATATAGAGGAGGAGGATCATTGCATGACCTTGCTTTGTTCTTTGCCGAACTCGTGGGATCATTTTGTGATGGCTATCAGGAGCACCACATCCACTTGCTGTCATATCCCCGTTTCTGGCTTGATCATTAATTGAAGAATGGATTAGCCTATTTCTCATTCCCGGAGGCTAATTCTAAATGATGAGGGAATGAATTGGTTTTTGACTAACTCAACCTTATTGTTTTGCAGGAACAAAGTCAAAAACTTAAAATTTGGCTAAGTCTAGAAGTCAAGTAAGCAGGAAGTTGACTCTTGGAGTCTAGGCGCCAATTTCACATCAGATTTCCTAAATGAGTGCCTAAGGATTTTGGAATCCTCTATCAAGGTTGGGAGTGCAACGAGTTAAGTATAACAACATTGGAACTTACCAACACACTAAATTAAGGAATTAAAGGCCAGAAGTTGCCAAGGAGGGATAGGCGACTTTCTCTTTTCCCCGGCTTCAAAGTGGTGCCTAGCATAGGAACATCATATTATGAAGCACATCAACCATCTTAAACTGGGCGCCTTGGTAGGAAAGAATTGATGGGCTCCCAAGATGGTTTTGACTAAGTGAATTGAGCAGTTGTTTTGGGTGCCCTTGGGCCTCTGTGCAACCTCAAAGAGCGCTTAACATGTGAAGGCAAAATTCAATGGCATCTAAGGTATTGGACCTCCAGTTGAGCACTCCTCCGCATCAAACATGCACCTAAGTATCAAGGTGCCATTTCTTGTTCAAGTAATCTTCTTAGGGCGCCTAGGCGCTAGATCTTGACAGAACAAACCTTGAATGGTGCCCTAGGTTAGATAGTAGTTGAAAAGTTAGAATGCATCATCAAAAGTGTGCCTAGGTGTTGAGGCGCTAGCTCTTGCTCAAACAACCTTAAAAGAGTGCCTTGACAAGTAGGTTAACTTGTATCAAGGAATCATCATTGAAGATAAGCATAACCAAGATTATGAATGAGGCGCATCCTTCATCATCTCCAAACTCACAATTGCGCTTTCCCTTGGAAGCTCATATGGCACCTAGAAGAATGATTTTGAGATATCATCCATATTGATACCAAAGTTGCACTTGGAAAAGGCTTAGAAACTCTTGAAAGGCTTGATGAAGTTAGAACTCACTTCAAGAAGATTAGGCGCCATTTCATGACTCTAGGACCTTGAAAAAGTGCCTCATTGATAAAATGGACTCCAAATTCTCCAAATCATTTAGGCACTTGATAGAAGATGGTGTTTTTGATTTAGTTGAGGCTAGAGTTGGAGATTTTAGCAAGGAAAGACCACTCTCATCCTAAGGCACCAATCTAGATCTTTTTCTACCAATAAGTGCGCCTAGATGAAATTGAAGACCCAGACAGGATGTTGATACTCTGAATGAGGGCGCTAGATTAAAGGAGCATCAAAAGGTATGATTACAAGTGTTTGAGAGTTTGAATAGTGTAGAACATCCTCATAAAGGTGCTAGGTGTAGATACCAGTTAAAATTACCTCAAAGGTGCGCCTAAGATAGATGCAAGTCCCCAAGACCAATTTAGATACAAGGTGCTCCATCAGGGGGTAATGTTATGTTCATTTGAAGTCAAGTTGCTTTCAAATTTCCTTGAAAAGATGATAAGTTAGAACCTAGGTGCCAAAACCTCTGTAAATCCTCCAAATATGCGCCTACCCTATGAGGTGATAAGTTGAGCATCCCAAATCATCAAATGTTAAAGTATGGATCCAGAGTAGTTCACTTCCTAAGGCAATATCGTCCAAGGATAAGGATTTATGACTTAGGCGCACTTCCTGGTGAGATCCTCCACAGCTGGCGCCCCAGTCAGAAGAACCCTAAAACTACATCTAAGTGTTTCAAGAAGGGGATAAGGTAGTTTCACTACTTGAATTCTCATTGGCCAGAAGGATAGCATTAGGATTCGTGTCAGGGTCTTTGGGTAAGATTGCCAACTCAGGATGAGTTGTCAAGTGGAATATTCTCCTAAATATGCTTCTTGGAAAATGTGCCTTCATTGCCTTTGGAAGGCCTATAAAAGGAGGAGCTCTCTCATTCATTTGATATCTAATCTTTTGGCAAATTTCTCTCTGTGAAGCTTTATGCTTGTCTTGAGGCTTGCGAGTTTCAAGTAGTTGAGGTGATGCTCCCTCAACAGTGATAAGGTGATGCTCCCTTGTTAAGTTGTGAGGTGTTAACACATAGTTGACATCATTGTACTCAACAGAGTTGATCAATTGTGGAATTATTGTAAACATCAAGGCTTCAAGGCCTTTTCTTGTAATCAGTTGAATAAGTTTGTATGTCCATTGCCATTGAAGGCATCATCCATTGTAATAACACATTTGCAATAAGTTGAATAGTGTAATAATACGAGTACCTAGCTTCAAGGTTGATTCATACAAGTTGTTATCTTTGATGTATGTCATTAAGTTGTTGAGTAGTTGATGAGTTAAGTGCAAGAAAATTTGTCTAAGTAAGAAAAATTTTAGTTAGTATTAGTTGGGTATCTTACAGTGGTATCAGAGCTTGGATCCTGCCAGCCTTTGGGTAATGCAAGAAGGTGATCAACAAAGTGATAGAACAAGGAGATACATTGCGCGTGATCAAAGAAGATAGTTCTAGTGGACTCATCCTTACCCACAACAGGATACTCTTTTAGGAGCAATTACAGCTAGACAGGCTGACATGGGTGAAAGAAGAAGTAGAAGTCCACCTGCTGATGGTGAACGTGAAGCAAGGGAGATGTTTAGAAACATTGTCGTTGGACAACAAGAAACAACTCAAATTTTGCAACAAGTCCTACAATCCCTTCAAAACATGAATCAAGGAGTTGAAGGTCAGCAAGGTAATTCAGCTAGACATGAGAGACATGAAAGACATGCTGATGATGATGCTGATAGTGCAACAGGCAAAAGAGTTCACACACGAACTCCAATAGTGGATAGGCCTTTAAGACCTACTTTCCTCCCACCACAAGGCAATGAAGCTGATGAAGAGTTTGATGGGGAAGAGCAGAATAACTTTGAAGATGAAGTAACACTCTTTGCAGATCTCTATGCTAGATTACCAGATCGTGTTCGAGAAATGATGACTTTGAATGAATATTGCAGATAGAAGAAGGAAGATAGGGACAGGCGAGGTAGAGCTAGAGGCTTTCATCCTAGAAGGGATGATGATACAAAGGAGTATAAAGAAGCCTTGAATCGAGTTCCCATTCCTACCTTTGATGGAAGTGGTAAGCTCAGTGCTAGAGCTTGGGTAAATAAGCTGGATACATACCTTTCTCTTAAGCCGTTGACATAAATGAAGGCGATTCACTTTGCTACAATGCACCTTGAGGGGTTGGCTTATGAATGGTGGCATCATGGCCTAATCTCTCAACATCATGATACGATAGATTCCTATGATGAGTTTGTAACTAAGTTAATTCAAAGGTTTGATAGGAAAGACACTGAAGTGTACTATCACAAACTAGCTCAACTCAAGCAAGAAGGAAGGGTTGTGCAGTATGTAAATGAGTTTCAGAAGATAGCAGTGATGGTACCTGACATGACTGACCAAAGAATCACTATGTTGTTCATTGAGGGATTGAACAGTCAGATCAAGCCATTGGTAAAGGTACAAAGGCCAGCAAACTTGGAAGAAGCAATTGACTTTGCTCTTGATCTGGATACTACTCCTGTATACCAGCCTAAGAGGAAATTCTATAAAGGCATTAGCTCTACTCAAAGGAAACCCTCATTTCCTCAAAGAATGACTCAAGGTACATCTGCAGCGGAAAGAGATGAACTGAGAAGGAAGAAACTCTGCTTTTCTTGCAAGCAACCTTGGGAACCAGGACATAGGTGCCTTGGTAAAGGTAAAGCTCATTTGATTGAAGTTGTATCTGATGATGGTAGTGAAGAGGAGTCATTGAGTGAAGAAGAGTCAACTCAAGATGAAGAGGAAGTACGTGAACAACCAACCCTTAATTTTGTCATGGAAGGAGCTACTGACAAAATAACATTAGCAACCATTTCAAGAGTACCTAAATATCATGCCTTCTACATAAGAGGAGTTGTGAAGGGTCAGAGAGTCACATGTCTAATTGACAGTGGTGCTACTCACAACTTCATAGATGAAGGTTTGGTAGCAAGGTGGGGTCTAACAGTTGAAGACTTCGAAGGGTTTCAAATAGTAGTTGCTGATGGTTTCCTAATGAGTTGAACCAGAAGGGTGACCCAGCTACAAATTCAAATAGGTGATTATTCTTTATAGGATGATTTCTATGTAGTTGGACTTGGGCATATTGATGTGGTGCTTGGAGTACAATGGTTACATTCACTTGGAAGAGTAGTCCAGGACTTTCAGAAGATGGAATTGGAGTTCATGCATGAGGGAAGGAGGATCAAACTGAAGTTAGTGTCTGATGGAAACCCCAAAGCAGTCTTGGCTAAACACATGGAAGCATTGTTCAGGCATAATGACATTGAGTGGGCAGCACAGGTTTGCATCAAGGATCACCAGATTCTCTATGCTGAAGAACTTTATCCTACGGATATCCAGGCAATGTTGGATAAGCATGGTAAGGTGTTTAGGGATATACCTCCAAGCATACCTTCTGATAGAGGATTTGAACATGTCATTGAATTGGAGGATGGGACGAAACCCGTCAACATTGCACCCTATCGGCATCCAAGACATTTCAAGATTGAAATTGAGAAGATGATCAAAGAATTGATCGAGATGGGGCACATAAGACCATCATCAAGTCCATTTACATCATCTATGGTGCTAGTAAAGAAGGATGGAACAATGTGGATGTGTATTGACTATCATGCATTGAACAAGAAGACCATCAAGAATAGGTATCCAATACCTAGGATTGATGAAATACTTGATGAGTTGCATGGAGCAATCTATTTCTTGAAGATAGATCTTCGATCTGGTTACCATCAAATTCATGTTCGTGAAGAAGACATTCCAAAGACAGCATTCAGATGCCATTACAGACATTATGAATTTATGGTGATGCCGTTTGGATTAACAAATGCACTAGCTACTTTCCAGTCCTGCATGAATCATGTTTTTAACAAGCAGTTGAGGAGGTACCTATTGGTTTTCTTCGACGACATTTTGATTTACAACAAGACATGGGAAGAACATCTCCAACACTTAGATGAAGTTTTGAGCATCATGGAGACTCAATCTTTATATGCAAAGATGTCTAAGTGTGATTTTGGCTTGAAGGAGATTCTATGCCTGGGTCATGTGATCGGAGCCAATGGTGTAAAAGTTCAAGAAGAAAAGATTGAAACCATTCACAATTGGCCAGTTCCTAGGAATGTATCTGAACTAAGAGGTTTCCTTGGCCTCTGCAGCTATTACAGAAGATTTGTTAGGGGATTCTCACAACTTGCTGCACCCTTGACAAATCTGACAAAGAAAGGTGCTTTCATCTGGACAATGGAAGCCCAAGCTGCATTTGACATATTGAAAGAGGTAATGAGTACAACACTAGTGTTGGCTTTGCTAGATTTTACTAAGTCTTTTGTCCTAGAATGTGATGCTTCTGGAGAAGGTATTGGAGTAGTATTGATGCAAGATAGTCATCCCATCACATTCAAAAGTAGGAAGTTGAAAGATACAGAAAGATTGTACTCAACTTATGACAAAGAGATGCTGACAATCATGCATGCTTTGGCTAAATTTTGCCAGTATCTAGTTGGATCTAAGTTTGTGGTCAGAACTGATCACAACAGTTTGAAATACTTCCTTGGGCAGAAGGATTTGAATGAAAGACAACAGAAGTGGGTTGTTAAGATACATGCATATGATTTTGACATTGAGTATGTGAAAGGCAAGAAGAATGTGGTAGCCAATGCCTTGTCTAGAAAATCTACCATTTGTGCCCTGAGTGAAGTTTCGGCTGATTGGAAGTCTCAGCTTTTAGTTGAGTACTCCAAGTCAAAATTTGCTTGTGAGATCATGGATGGAGTCATTCAGGATGATAGGTACAAGGTAGTTGATGATATTATCTATTACAAAGATAGAATCTATCTGACTCCTGAATCAGAGTTGAAGCAACAGATTTTGCGGACATACCATGATACTCCACTTGCAGGACACCCTGGCTACTTCAAAACCTACAGACAGATCAGGGAAAGGTTCACTTGGAAAGGTCTAAAGGAAGAAGTTCTCCAGTATGTCAGGGAGTGTCTGACTTGTCAACATAATAAGTCAGAGCATACATTTCCAGTAGGATTACTCCAACCACTACCAATTCTAGAACATAAGTGGGAGAGTATTTCTATGGATTTCATCACAGGTCTTCTGAAGGTGAATGGGAAAGACCGTATCTATGTAGTCATTGACAGGTTGATAAAGTAGCTGAGTTATTCTTTCGTGAAGTCTTTAGACTTCATGGCCTTCCTAAGACCATAGTCAGTGATCAAGATAGCTAGTTCATCAGTGTATTTTGGAGAGAGCTATTTCAACTAGCTGGAACTGACCTGACACCAAGCACTAGTTATCATCCTCAAACTGATGGACAGACTGAAATTGTAAATAAATAGCTTGAGGGATACTTGAGAAACTATGTATTTGATCATCAGCGTGCTTGGATTAAGTGGCTACATCTGGGTGAATACTGCTACAACACCACTTTCCACATGTCAATTAGCATGACTCCCTTTCGAGCTTTGTATGGGTATGAGGTAGTTTCATTTGTTGATCTGGCACTGGATGATAGTAGAGCTCCCCGAGCAAAAGAATTGGTGAAGGATACTCAAGACATTTTGAGAGTCCTTAAGGACAATTTGCAAAGAGCTTAGAACCAGCAAAAATTGTATGCTGGCAGACACCGGGTTGAACGGAGCTTTGAAGTAGGTGACATGGTGTTTCTGCGCCTTTAGAAATATAGACAGAGTACTTTGAAGAAGTCAAGTGCGGAGAAATTGAAACCCAAGTTGTATGGACCCTACAAGGTGTTGAGAAGAGTAGGGGAAGTGGCATATGAACTTGACTTGCCGGCAGGAAACCGCATACACAATGTATTTCATGTGTCATGTCTCAAAAAGGCACTAGGACAACATGTGGTTTCATCTGATGAACTACCACCACTTGATGAAGAAGGAATGCTTGCACTTGAACTTGAGAGTGTGGTAGATATAAGGGAAAAGAAACTGCGCAACCGGAGCATAAGGGAATATTTGGTGAAGTGGAAAGGGTTGCCAATGGAGGATGCTACTTGGGAAAGTGAAAAGATTTTGGAGCATCCTAACCTTCAATTGCTTGAGGACAAGCAATCCCGGGAAGGGGAGACTGTCATGTCCCCGTTTCTGGCTTGATCATTAAGTGAAGAATGGATTAGCCTATTTCTCATTCCCAGAGGCTAATTCTAAATGATGAGGGAATGAATTGGTTTTTGACTAACTCAACCTTATTGTTTTGCAGGAACAAAGTCATAAACTTAAAATTTGGCTAAGTTTGGAAGCCAGGTAAGCAGGAAGTTGACTCTTGGAGTCTAGGCACCAATTTCACATCAGATTTCCTAAATGAGTGCCTAAGGATTTTGGAATCCTCTATCAAGGTTGGGAGTGCAATGAGTTAAGTATAACAACATTGGAACTTGTCAGCACATTGAATTAAGGAATTGAAGGCCAGAAGTTGCCAAGGAGGGATAGACACACTTTCTCTCTTCCCAGCTTCAAAGTGGCACCTAACATAGGAACACCATATTATGAAGCACATCAACCATCTTAAACTGGGCGCCTTGGTAGGAAAGAATTGATGGGCTCCCAAGATGGTTTTGACTAAGTGAATTGAGCAGTTGTTTTGGGCGCCCTTGGGCCTCTGTGCAACCTCAAAGAGCGCCTAACTTATGAAGGCAAAATTCAATGGCATCTAAGGTGTTGGACCTCTAGTTGAGAACTCCTCCACATCAAACATGCGCCTAAGTATCAAGGCACCATTTCTTGTTCAAGTAATCCTCTGAGGACGCCTAGGCGCTAGATCTTGACTAAACAAACCTTGAATGGTGCCCTAGGTTAGATAGTAGTTGAAAGGTTAGAATGCATCATCAAAAGTGTGCCTAGGTGTTGAGGCACTAGCTCTTTCTCAAACAACCTTGAAAGAGTGCCTTGACAAGTAGGTTAAATTGTATCAAGGAATCATCATTGAAGATAAGCAAAACCAAGATTGTGAATGAGGCACATCCTTCATCATCTCTAAACTCACAATTGCGCTTTCCCTTGGAAGCTCATATGGCACCTAGAAGAATGATTTTGAGATATCATCCATATTGATACCAAAGTCGCACTTGGAAAAGGCTTATAAACTCTTGAAAGGCTTGAATGAAGTTAGAACTCACTTCAAGAAGATTAGGCACAATTTCATGACTCTAGGACCTTGAAAAAGTGCCTCATTGATAAAATGGACTCCAAATTCTCCAAATCATTTAGGTGCTTGATAGAAGATGGTGTTTTTGATTCAGTTGAGGCTTGAGTTAGAGATTTTAGCAAGGAAAGACCACTCTCATCCTAAGGTGCCAATCTAGATCTTTTTCTACTAATAAGTGCGCCTAGATGAAATTGAAGACCCAGATAGGATGTTGATACTCTGAATGAGGATGCTAGATTAAAGGAGCATCAAAAGGTATGATTACAAGTGTTTGAGAGTTTGAATAGTGTAGAACATCCTCATAAAGGTGCTAGGCGTAGATACTAGTTAAAATTACCTCAAAGGTGCGCCTAAGATAGATGCAAGTCCCCAAGACCAGTTTAGATACAAGGCGCTCCATCAGGGGTCAAGGTTATGTTCAATTTGAAGTCAAGTTGCTTTCAAATTTCCTTGAAAAGATGATAAGTTAGAACCTAGGTGCCAAAACCTCTGTAAATCCTCCAAATATGTGCCTACCCTATGAGGTGATAAGTTGAGCATCCCAAATCATCAAATGTTAAAGTATGGATCTAGAGGAGTTCACTTCCTAAGGCAGTATCATCCAAGGATAAGGATTTATGACTTAGGTGCACTTCCTGGTGAGATCCTCCATAGTTGGCGCCCTAGTCAGAAGAACCCTAAAACTGCACCTAAGTGTTTCAAGAAGGGGATAAGGTAGTTTCACTACTTGAATTCTCATTGGCTGGAAGGATAGCATTGGGATCCGTGTCAGGGTCTTTGGGTAAGATTGCCAACTCAAGATGAGTTGTCAAGTGGAATATTCTCCTAAATATGCTTCTTGGAAAACGTGCCTTCATTGCCTTTGGAAGGCCTATAAAAGGAGGAGCTCTCTCATTCATTTGATATCTAATATTTTGGTGAATTTCTCTCTGTGAAGCTTTATGCTTGTCTTGAGGCTTGCGAGTTTCAAGTAGTTGAGGTGATGCTCCCTCAACAGTGGTAAGATGATGCTCCCTTGTCAAGTTGTGAGGTGTTAACACATAGTTGACATCATTATACTCAACAGAGTTGATCAATTGTGGAATTATTGTAAACATCAAGGCTTCAAGGCCTTTTCTTGTAATCAATTGAATAAGTTTGTATGTCCATTGGCATCGAAGGCATCATCCATTGTAATAACACATTTGCATTAAGTTGGATCAAGTAATAATACGAGTACCCAGCTTCAAGGTTGATTCATACAAGTTGTTATCTTTGATGTATGTCATTAAGTTGTTGAGTAGTTGATGAGTTAAGTGCAAGAAAATTTGTCTAAGTAAGAAAAATTTTAGTTAGTATTAATTGGGTATCTTACACTTTCACAATGGATGAAGTGGTATCTTCACTATTATCTGAAGAGATGCGGAGAAAGTCTTCTGAGGCATCCAAAGAGGCTCTTGCGGTTCGTGGAAGACTCAAGGAGAAAGGGAAAAATAAAGACAAGAAAGCTGATAAGGGAAGATCCAAATCCTGTGGGAGATCCAAATCCCCTAGAAATTCTAAGGCTCTCTATTGGAACTGTGGTAAATCTGGGCATTTCCAAAAGGAATGCAAAGATCAAAAGAAAAGAAGAAGAAGAACCCAGATTCAAATTCTGACAAGTCACAATATGATGGTGATGCTTTCATCGTAGCCCTGGCAACCCATGCATCTAATGATGTGTGGTTGATTGATTTTGGTGCATCATTCCACATGACCTTGCATCGAGACTGGTTTTACTACATATGAGGAGTTTGATGGTGGAAGGGTGTACCTAGGTGACGACTCTCATCTAAAGATTGTTGGTCGTGGAAGAGTCTCTATCCAATTCCCTGATGGACAAGTGAAGGGGATCTCTAGGGTTATGCACATCCCAATCTTAGCACGGAACCTACTTTTTGTAAGTATGTTGAATGATGTAGGTGTGCAGGTTGTCTTTTCGAAAGAAGGATGCAAGATGACTAGAGGAGCTATGGTGCTTGGTAAGGGTACTAGGAGAGGTACTCTGTTTCAGCTGGAGGCATGCATTTCACAATGCAATAGTTCTTCTAACTCAAGGAAGAGGGCAGCAGTCACTTCATCCCCACCATCTAAACCAGCAGTGAAGAAATCTATTGTATCTAGTCCTGATGGTTGTATTCATGCTTTGGAAGTTAAGCTTTCTGCTAAAAAGACAATATTATGGCATAAGAGATTTGGCCACATTGGTGAGAAGGGTCTTAGAACCCTGAAAAATAAAAACCTCGTTGAGGGGTTAGATGATTGTAATCTTGAGTTTGACTTTTGCAAACATTGCATATATGGAAAACAAAACCATGTTCAGTTTTATTCAAGTTCTCATAAGTCTTCTGGTGTGTTGGACCTTGTTCATTATGATGTATTTGGTCTTGTTAATGTTCTTTTGTTATCAAAATCTGTATATTTTGTATCTTTCATAGATGACTATAGTAGAAGGACATGGATTTATTTTCTCAGAAGCAAATATGAAGTCTATAGTAAGTTTAAGGACTTTAAAGCCTTTGTTGAAAATCAGACTGGTAAAGGGATTAAATGTTTGAGAACTGACAATGGTGGTGAGTTCTATTCTACAGAATTCGATAAATATTGCAAGGAACTTGAGATTGAAAGACATAAGACAACTCCATATACCTTGCAGCAAAATGGAGTTGCAGAGAGGATGAACAGGACACTGATGGAGAAGGCTAGGAGTATGCTTAGTGGAGCTAGCCTAGAACAAAAATTTTGGGCTGAAGCTGTTACCATTGCTTGCTATCTGGTAAATAGATCTCCTACATTATCTCTTGTTGGTAAGACACCCATGGAGGTGTGGTCTAGTTGAAAGCCTTCAATAAGGCATCTTCATGTTTTTGGTTGTGAGGCATATGCACATGTGCCTAGGGAGAAGCGGTCAAAATTGGAGAATAAGGTTGTTAAGTGTATCTTCATTGGCTATGGTGTTAGTGTGAAAGGATACAAGCTTTGGGATCCTGTGGCTAAAAAAGTGTTGTATAGCAGAAGTGTCATCTTCAGAGAGCTAACACCTTCTTCCTCTATTTTACAGCCAAAAGAAAAAGAAAAGAAAGTGGATGTTGTTCAGTTTCCTTCTACCCCTGAGAAGACTGAATAGAAAGACAATGTTGGACCTGAAATAAGGAGATCTCTAGCAGCTCTGAAATTTTAGAAGATGAAGTAGAACCTCCACCTCAGCCTTTGAGGACGTCCACACGAATCAGGAAGCAACCTGAGAGGTTTAGTTATACATTGCTTGATTCTAGTAGTGCTTTTGCTTTGCTTACTAATAGTGATGAACCTAGAACTGTGTCAGAGGCTATGGATATGAAAGATGTAGGTTTCTAGAAGGAGGCCATGGAGAATGAGATGGCTTCTTTGGAAAAGAATCATAATTGGGACTTTGTGCCTTTGCCTCCTGGACGGAAACCTGTTGGATGTAAATGGGTGTTCAAGAAGAAATTTGGTGTAGATGGCAGTGTTGAGAAGTATAAGGCCATATTGGTTGCGAAGGGGTATTCAAAAGTGGAGGGTATAGATTATGGTGAGATCTTCTCTCGTGTTGCAAAGCTGACATCCATTCGATTCCTGTTATTTTTGGCAACAACTTATGACTTAGAGGTGGAGCAGATGGATGTGAAGACATCTTTCCTTCATGGTGATTTGGAGGAAGAGATTTACATGTCACAGCCAAAGCATTACATGGGGAAAGGTAAAGAAAAATTGGTTTGCAAATTAAAGAAGTTTTTTTATGGATTGAAGCAGTCTCCTAGGATGTGGTACTTGAAGTTTGATGCCTTTGTGTTGTCAATTGGATTTGTGAGATCGAAATCAGATCACTGTGTGTATTATAAGTATGATGGTGATCGTATTCTCATTGTTGCATTATATGTTGATGATATGTTGCTCATTAGGAAGGGTAAGAATATGATTTCTAATTTTAAGTCTCAGTTGGTAGCACAGTTTGAAATGAAAGATTTAGGGGCAGCCAGGGACATTCTTGGAATGGAAATCAGAAGAGATAAAACTAATAGAAAACTTTGGTTAAGCCAGAGTAAGTATGTGAAGACCGTGTTGGATAGGTTCAGCATGGCAGATTGTAGACCATTGTGTGTTCCTGTTTCTTTGGGGACAAAGTTGTCTGTTAGTGATTGTCCAAAATCTCCTAGTGAGGTGGAGGACATGAACAAAGCACCTTATGCTAGTGTTGTTGGTAGTTTGATGTATGATATGGTCTGCACAAGACCAAACATTGCCCAAGCAATGGGAGTCCTTAGTTGATTTATGGTTAATCCTAGATGGGTACATTGGGATGCAGTTAAGCAAGTGTTTAGATATTTGAGGGTTACTTCTGAGTATTCCATATGCTATCATGGCAATGTTACAGGACCTCCACATTCTGTTGATATTCATGGATTTGTGGATTCAGATTGGGCAAGTGATACTTACAGTAGGAGATCCACCAGTGCTTATGTGTTTACACTATTTGGTGGTGCTATTAGTTGGATGAGGAAGCAACAACCTGTGGTTGCTTTGTCCACGACAGAAGCTAAGTACATGGCAGCAACTCATGCTTGTAAGGAAGCCATTTGGCTTAAGAGATTGTGTTCAGATATTGGTGTTGATGCAGGACAGATTACGATTTGTTGTGACAGTCAGAGTGTGATTTGCCTTGCGAAGAATCCAACTTTACATGCCAGAACAAAGCATATTAATGTATAGTTTCACTTCGTGCGAGACATGGTAGAGGATGGGAAGGTAAATTTGGAGAAGGTAGATACTTTGAAGAATGTTGCAGATGCATTGACGAAGCCAGTGGGTGCAGAGAAGTTCAGATGGTGTTCGGAGTCTATGGGCCTCTCAGCCTATAGTAGTTAAATCATGTTATTCTATTGGCTCTTACAAGGTGTTTGACAAGTGGGAGAATGTTGGGAATTAAGGTGTCTCAACCTTGGTAATTGTATACACCTAAAAATGACACGACTCTGTCTAATAAAATATTCTTAATATTTATTTAAGTCTAATTCCTCTATCAATAAATAAATTTATTTATTTATTCGATTCATATTCTTCTAAGTTAATTAAATATCAAAATATTTAATTACCTCTTCTAAAGTCAAAATTAATTAAATTCTTCCAAAACAATTAAATAATTCTTAATTATTTAATTAAGCCAATTCTTCTTCTAAATTTAAATAAATAAATAAAATTTATTTAAATCCTCTCAATCTCTCAAAAATAAAATACAATCAAATATTTTATTTATTCTTCCAAATCATGCACACACAATTAAATAAATTTATTTATTTAATTTGCTTTCTTATCTTCTAAATTCTCAGGAATCTTCCAAATCTTCTAAAAATAAGTCTTCTTCATGCACACAAAATTAAATAATTTATTATTTAATTCCTCTCAAATCATGCAAAAGCAAATCATGAGTTAACTAATTGATTCTATCTTGTTTTTATCAAAAAACTCCCAAAATAGAAAAAAAACTTTCTAATTTATGACACCATATCTTATCTGCAATAAAAGAAAAAAATAGTTAACTCAAAATAGCTTTTGTGTGACACTTGTTTTCTTTTCATTCGCGCACATTCTCTCATTCTTTCTCAACCATTGATCTTCTCATTCTTTCTATACCGTTGATCTTCTCTCTCACAAGTCTATAAATTGAACCTTATTCCTCCATTTTAATCATCCAAGCTTTCAGTATTGTTACTCTGCAGGAATTCCATTTGCTTGCAATCAACTTGTTACCATATTACCATTACCATTGTTGTGAAGCTCATCTTCATTGCAATCAACTATCATGGCCATTCCCACTTGACATCTTGGAATAGCAAGGAAGTGCACCTTTTGAGGGCATATACATAGACAAGATCATTTGCGATAGGCCACCAATGGAAGCCACGAGGTAAAGAGGTTTGTTGAGGTATCGTTCATCATTTTAGATCTTCTTTATTTCTATATTTCATTGAGTTATGGGTATTATTGATATCATTGATATTCACGTGTAATTTTCCCTAACAGTAATTCCTTATATTTATTTACTTATTGCCTATTGTATAATTTGGATGCAAATCCTATTTTGTCATATTGTGGGAGTTGACACAGTGATGTGTCATCCTACATGGCATATGACCACATGTAATTTTGTCCTCACATGAGGAGATAGGTGTCCCACTTAGTGGTAGGAATATTTTTCCATGTGTTGGCATCTTGGATGTTGTGTAAGGGAATGTTGACCGTAACGGTCATGACAGATTCCTATGACAAAGTTATGACATGTAAGAGTCAGAAATAGAAGCTTGTAAGACAGGTGAAGACATGTGTCGAGAAGTATCTTTTAAAAAGGCATCTTTGGGTGCCCCAAGGTGGACTATGACATGTTGTAAGAGAATATGCTATTTATAGCCTGTGTATGACAGATTCTCTTACAACTGTAAGTTGTAACTGCTATGACATATTCTATGACGGTCGTAAGAGCATCTGTCATAGCCCATTTTGGAAATAGTTGACCTCTTTGGGATGAGGTGTGTGGACAAGTGTCAGATACATATTACAATGTTGACCAAGTGTCCATAGGAATGGATTTTGGGCCATGAGACTAAGTTGGATGCCCATTCCAAGATAGAGGCTATTTTGCCTTGTATTTTCTATATAAACAGGTGCTTTGAGGAGGAGTTGTATTATGTGATTGACAGGTATTGTTATGCTGCCAGATTGACTCTAGACACGAGTGTCAGAGACTATTGAGAGCTTGCATTGTAAGTGTATTGTAAACCATATTCAGCTTTGATAATACATTGTGCAGGTTTTCAAGTGTGGGGTTTTTCACCCGATAAAGGTTTTCCCCATGTTATATCTGGTCTCTCTTCTTCTGTCTTCTTTCTGGTTCTATGTGTATTGCTACAATATCTTTGTTCTATGTTTCATGTTGCTATAATTGTAAAGGTTAAATTGAATTTGCATAGCCCTCCCCTCATTAGATTAGTGTAGGAAGTAATTTCCGCACACCTAGCTTCCTTTCAAGAAAGGGGGTCAATATAAGGTTAAAAGGTACAACATGATAAATGGGACTAAATTGAGCAGAAAATTATAATAATGGAATTGTAGAGTATGAAATTTATGTTATTACATGTTACCCTCACTTTACTGAGCTTAGGATGAGATAGAAGGAAAAAGGTTGCTAAAGAAAGAGTACAATAAACATCTATATAATCATGAATATAAAAGATAATTTTACCACAAGAGAGATACTAGTCTTCTACTTGGCCTTGGATTTTCATTCTTTTGCTTGTACTTGTTCCCATAAAGCATTGAAAGGGAGTAGTCACTATATGCCAACAAAAATAAACTAGGATAATACACATGGAGAATGGAAACACAACTAGGTCTACCAAGTCTACGTAATGGAAAAGCTTGAAATCAAAGCATAGACTAGAAACACAATATTTGTCATTGTAAAATTGCATGTGGAAACTATTGAAAGAATACTTGATTTTTTAACCATTAGCTTTAGGGAGGGATTTATGATGACCTTCTCCATAGAAGAAACTAAGAATAGAGTGAAATAGTGACTTGTGATAGATAGAGGAAGAATACATTGGTTAGGAGGAAAGAGTAAAAAAGAAACTAGGAATGGGAGAGAGGAGACCAAAAATTGGAATTAGAAATTAGAAACAAGAAATGATGATAAGGGCTATAAAGTATCTATTGGAAATGAGGCTAGGGTAGGCTAATGGTGAAAGGTATTGATTATAATATTCAAAAGGAAAAAGGAAATTAAATAAATGGATTTGAGGTTGCCACCCTTAGCTATTCAATAGTTACCACCCTAGTTGTAAGGTTGTCACCCTAGCTATAAGGTTGCCACCCAACTTAAAAATGAAAACTAGATAAAATGAATTTGAGGTTGCCACTCTTATGTATTTGGGAATTGCCACCCTAGCTATTATGATTGACATCCAAACAAGTATTTTTTTTAAATAGAAACTAGAAATTAAAGATGCAATTAATGGCTATAAGGTAACCCCCTTGAATAAAGAGGCTTGGTGATAAGGTCCGCACATATAATAAATGAAGTATGACAATGTAGAATAGGGATCATGCACCACACAATAGATGTTCATGGGCCAATATGCCCTAATATATAATATATGAAAAAATAGAATAAACCCTTAAGGCAGGGTGACACCATAAAATTCTCCTTATGGAAGAAGGCCCTCCATGCTATATCTCCAAGAGATCTCAAACAAGTATCACATTCTTCCTATCCTTACAATGATATTCACCTCCTTTATATATACCTCTTCCTAATAACATAATGGAGGGGTCTGTTAGTTTCCAAATCTGCAGAGGGTTTGCCAGTTCCAATGCATGGGCAGATTCGGCCAACAGATTACGGGAGGTTGCGTGAGCTGCCTCCCCTTCACTTCTGGTTCTGCTGCACCAAGGGGGGTATCCCTATAACTTAAGATGTAACATTGACTAGCTCAATGACAGAAAGATTTAGCTTAACAGCAACAGGCAGAATACTCTCATGTATGGACCAAGATCTTCATGACAGATCACAAGGTGGGCAACATTCTTGGACATATGTGTCTGGTTGGGTATGAGAGTATGCAGGGGGTTCCTAATCCTACTCCTACAACTAACAGGTGGAAGATATGAAAAGATTTGATTTGATGTTTGGATGCAAACCTGGACCTGGTGTATAACCTCAACACAAAGCTAGATTGGTGCCTATCTAGGGCTTGGAGTCAGTAGACATACACCTGTGAATGATCAGCATGAACACAATAAAACTAGATTTCAAGGGGATTTGTGTGATATCTGCCTTACAGATACCTCTCAATATAGAGTGTTAAGTTATCTCTACTTATGGCATCCCTATTGCAGTATACCCTTCCCAATACTTAATCTGAAAACACTTTAATCTACCCCTTGAGCAGAAGTTGAAAGATCAAGCATTCAATACAGGAATTCTATATTCTAGAATACCAGACACCCCTTAGATATCTAGATTCAGAAGAAGAACACATGCAATACTGGAGACAGAATTAACAAAACACATGCAAATATAGCATTACTCATATAAAACCAATCATGAAATCAGTAGATTCATGCATGAAACATACAACAAGTGATACATAAACTCACAAGACCTCTTGTACAGAGCAACCAAAGCCAGTTGTATCTTATTACAGAGCCAAAATGTCCAGTTTTCAACAACCTAAAAAATGAGTCACACAGTCCCTTATATACAGCGAGGAAGGTGCACTCAGCATTAATTACATGGTTGACTCAAAAATCGCCAGATACAATGCATCAGAAAAATGGTGCTCAAAAACATCAATGCAGTAGAGGGACAAAGAGGAAGGAGCAGGTGGGAATCGGGATCTGCACCGCCGCCTGAAGATTTTCTCTTAAATCCGGTAGCTGACCCATCAATTCAACCCATGCCTCTCTACATGACACACCACTACTGCTTCACCTACCCGCAACAAACGGACAACGCAGGAATTGCGCCCTTAACACCTTCCCGCCAAAACATATTTCATTGAGAATTCAAAATATGTAGGAAGATTAGTCCCACATGCATCCCACAGAGACCACTTTATCAATTTAAAAGCAAGGCCGCATGTAAACTAAGTGTTGAGTGCTTTTGCCCCGCTCGACCCATAAACCTTCACCCAAAACCCATCGCCATGACTCCTGCCGATACCACCTCCTTCGGCCAGAGATAGACCATCGGGCTAGCATGAAACTCCTTCGCCGACACCTTCGGTCACACCGATGAACACTTGAGAAACATTAGAAACACTTTGGGATTCTCGTAGATGCCGACACATGGCGGGTTCCGCGCTCCTGCTGAGGAACATAGAAGAGACCTGTTGAAGCTTTCGCAGGAATCGACACTTGGCGCTTTCCGTGCCGCTCTCGAGAAACAACGGAGACACAGTTGGGACTCACACGGATGCCGACACTTGGCATCGTCCGCAACACTCCAGAAACATTAGAGACCCTTTCTGAAACTCACATGGGGGTTGACACATGTCAGGCTCTGCAACACTGAAGAAACATTAGGAAACAATTCGAAAACTTACGCGGAAGCAGATAGATGGCGGGCTCCGCGCTCTCTTTGAAACACACAAAGAAACTTCCCTGAAACTCCCGCGGAAGTAGCCACGTGGCGCCTTCTGTGGCCTCTTGAAATTCAAAGCTCCTTCCTCGAAACACTCAGAAACTTTAAGGCCCCTCTTTGAAACTTCTGCGGAAGCTGACACATGTCATCATCCGCGGCACTTGAGACACTTCATTGGGACCCACCATCACTTCGCCACATTCAGAAACAAAAAGAAACTATCACGAAAGCTGACACTTGTCAGCTTCTGCAGTAACCTCAAGAGGTATGTGGCATCTTCTGCCCCTGCCTAGAAACTTTTAGAAACTATGCTTCCGCACAAGAGAAAAAGTTTCTGCCACGTGGCAAGCTCCGCGATAAAGTTACCCGTTAGAAACAAAAATGCGGCCTAAACAGGGGCATGACACATGGCGGATCCCGCGGCATTTGAAACTTGAAACCCTCACAGCCACTGCCAGAAACATTTAAGGACATTGAAAATGTAGCCCGATACGCGTCTGAAACACATGAGACCCATTTTTTAACATTTTAAAGGGTCGATGGAGATTTCCGACCCGCCACTGCATATTTTGACCCGCACCAATCTGATTTTTTGGCATTTTTAGCACTGCAGAGGCCGAAAGACACATAAATTTTGGATTTTTTGGGAAGAGATCCTGACTTGAAACCCCAAACATAAATTATTACTAATAGGGTCAACCACTAATCGCAATGTAGGCCTAATCATTACATGGTATAATTAATTAGACAAGTTATCCATATTACCCAATTTAACTAACTTAAGCTCCATCTGCCTATATACATTGTAATATCATGTTCCTAGGTACATAACATTCCATCCCTCATTGAGAGGAAGAAAAATAGTATGGCCACTACAAGTCATTACAAATACGTTGCCATGCCCTATCATCCAACCATCTATAGGTGATCTTCATGACAATTTTAGCTTGATGATATCTAAATCTCATCCTTGATCCATATTTTTTTATGCCCATTTGATTCTATTATTTGCTATAGTAAATACTCCTTTTATACCCTAAATAGTTGTTACTTATATGATGCCAATGATTGTTGTGGTTTTTACTTTGATTCCTTGCAAATCCGTGGTGATTGGCATGTTGATTCCACGTAGTATTACACCTCCATGATTCTTGCCTCTCGTAATGATCTAGATGTTTATATATTGCACCATTTTTATCTCTAGAACCTTCTTTGGTTCTTCACTATTTGTTGCCACTTGTTTTGTTGGCTCATCAAGTGAAATATAGTATTTTTATCTTATTTTTTTATTTATATCGTGCTCCTCTTGTCTATCCTCTAATTATTCTGTGTAATCTTTAGTAGATTCATGAACTTTCTACATACCTTGACTTTCCTTTGGTCTTCATTACATGTAATTACCTACGCTATAACTTTTTTCTTTCTATACAAAAGCTTCACAAACTTATTTTGCACATTAATACTTATTTTCCCCAAAGATTCTAACCAAGGATAACCAAGAACAATATCCAACCCATCCATATCCAAAGCATAAAACTTTGAATGCAAAACATATTTATCCATCAAGAGTCTCAAATCTTCAAGAATTTGAATATCATTTCCCTCTATTTGATTGTCCTTGATTTTCTCTACTTGCACCTATAGATGCTTGGATAATTCCACATTGATCAAGCTATACTTGTTGCTAGGGTTTACAAAAAAAAACCTTTATCTTTTAAATACCTCCATCAAATTGAAGGATTGGATATTTCTTCCTTGGAGCTAAAATGCATGCAATTTTATCCTTTCTCTCATCTTCATCGTCACCTTCTTCTTATCCTCCTCCTTATTCTCCTCCCCCTCCTCCTCCTCTGTTGCAAGTATGTGCCTAACCAGTGTTGTCATTGATGCCAACATATCTGTGTTGTCATTGGTGTCAATTGTGCTCTTGTTTTGATGCTTGCTTGTAATGAGTTAAGTGTTGAAGATAATGAGTATTCCTGATATAGTAGAACAGTCTAGTAGATTGCTCTACATTTCTTATAGAATGAATATCTTTGTCTGTGGATTGGAATTTGTTTAGAGGCATGTCTGAAGATGCTATGTTCCAAGTTTGAGCCTCCGATATGAAGATTTGAGTGAGTAATGTTCACCAGAGTAAAAACTACTTTTCCTGTACATTCACTGGTGACAGGGAGAATGTATTTTGCTCCGCATTGAAGTATTATGATCTGCAGTTCATGGGTTAAGTCTAAAATGATGATAAGTACCTTCAACTCCAATGGTTCATGATTTGGTGGTCCGCAAGCGATCTTTTCCTTATGACAATAGTTGACAGTGTTGTTCATGTGCTCTAGTTTGAAGAATCTTCTTGACAGAATGGTTAGAGATTGTGCAGTTGTTCCTGGTGATTGCAATGTGCTTGTTGATGTCTCCTGATCGTGTTCCTACCTTTAGATTGGTCCATAAAGAGAAATTTGGATTGTGGATGAAGATTGTTCTTAGAAGACTTAATGTTAACACCAGTCTTGGCTGACTTGGTTGTTTTCATTACTTGCGGAGATACATTAAAAATTGTGGAAGTGTGTCATGACGTGGAAGATTTCATTTGAGTCCTAGCTAAGGCATAACATGATCTGCATACATCTTTACATTAGCAAATTTTTTTTAGATCCAGACCTATTTCTATGTATGTTTGTAATGCTGACCTTGGAGATTGTTCCGATGGTTAATGAATGTAATGCCGACCTTGATGTACATTCCAAGGTTGATGAATTGTATAAAAGCATGTAATGTAGTTGCGAAAAAGATGTCCTTGTGTGAAAATGAAAAGATGGGTGCAAAGGTGTAAGAAGAGCATAGTAGAGGAGTTATACTGTGCTTCAATGGAATTGAACTCAGGCATGGAGTAGATGCTATTAAATCAGTTCACCAATCCTTAGCAGTGAGCCACCTCTTGCTAGTGAGCTGATCTTGGCAGTGATCCCTAACATTTGTAGTGAGCATTCTAGGTAGTGAGCCTCTATTTTTTGGTATTGCTATAACATATTTATTTTTGTGGGCTAACACCCACCGTGGTTTTTCCCTTATAGGCTTTTTCCACGTAAAAAATCTGGTGTCTCATGTGATTGGATGTGTTATTGTGTTGAGATTCTTGTTTCATGTCTTCATGGTTAAATCTTAATAACAGTTACTGAGCATTTGATGTGTTGATGATTCATAAGTGATTAAAGTTTTAGAGACAACTGATTCACCCCGCTCTCAGTTGTCTTGTGCATTTCAACACTCCTCCTCCTCCTTCTCCTCCTTCTCCTTCTCCTTCTTCTATTATTTCTTTTTGTGCCCATCTAGATCTAATAAAGCTTGTTGCAGTTCATCCAATGAATAAATTTAATTACACAATGACACATACCAATGTTTAGTTTCACCATCTAAGCACGTAGAAAAGCATTCTTTCCATATTGAATTGTGACCATATATATTTTTATATTGGTCCCACCATTCTAATGCATCTCCACTTCCATAAAATTTAGGAAACCACATTTAAACTAAGGTTTCAAGAAAAAAACATCTTTTAATAGATCACATTTCTATCCATATTGTTGACTCAACTTTGATTGAATCATTTCACAATGTTGTTGGCCTCAAAACCAAAAATACAAATAACAAATCCCAAGTGAATTTTGGTGAGATTTCTAAAAATATAAATAAATTAGATTTTTTATTGTGATTTGCACCTTGTAGAGCGAATTTATAAAAAAACTAAAATTGCAATAAGTCACTCAGTATTGATGATCAAAAGCTAAATTTTGGACTATAGCTTCCTCATCCGATCCTTAAAAATTCATAGCCATTTGTGAGATATAGGCAAATCTTTAAAAATTAGGGTTTCATCCTCACCTTTCCCCAAATCATAACTTTGATAGCTCTTGATAAGATTTAGACATATAATAATTGAAATAAGACAATGTAGAAGAGGGATCATACACCACACAATAGATATTCATGAGCCAAGATTCCCTATTATATAATATATGTATAAATAGAATATACCCATAAGGTAAGTTAACACCATGCAATACTCCTTATGGAAGAAGCCACTCCATGGTATATCTCCAAGAAATGCCAAACACTTATCATATTCTTCCCATTATTACAATGATATTCATCTCCTTTATATAGACCTCCTCTTAATAACATGATGGAGGGGTAAATCACTAACCCCAGTGTAGGTATGTGCATTACCTATTATAATTAATTACACAAATTGTCCACATTACCCAATATAACTAACTTAAGAGATGTGTGTGACATGCCATCATCTCCATTGATCCATATACATTATAATACCATATCCATATGTACATAACACTTTGCTAGGTGCAAAGTGATGAGAAAGGCTAGTTATCATCAAGGTCAAGGATCAAGGAACAATGATAACTTGGATGAGTGGAAGTAAATGACGTAGGATATATGGTCCCCTAACCCACATCTTACGGATAAAAAAAATGATGTAGGATATGACCCACTTGATAAGATTTAGACATATAATAATTGAAATAAGACAATGTAGAAGAGGGATCATACACCACACAATAGATATTCACGAGCCAAGATTCCCTATTATATAATATATGTAGAAATAGAATATAGCCTTAAGGTAAGTTAACACCATGCAATACTCCTTATGGAAGAAGCCACTCCATGCTATATCTCCAAGAAATACCAAACACTTATCATATTCTTCCCATTCTTACAATGATATTCATCTCCTTTATATAGACCTCCTCTTAATAACATGATGGATGGGTAAATCACTAATCCCAATGTAGGTATGTGCATTACCTATTATAATTAATTACACAAATTGTCCACATTACCCAATATAACTAACTTAAGGGATGTGTGTGACATGCCATCATATCCATCGATCCATATACATTATAATACCATATCCATAGGTACATAACACTTTGCTAGGCCCAAAGTGATGAGAAAGGCTAGTTATCATAAAGGTCGAGGATCAAGGAACAGTGATAAGGATGAGTGAAAGTAAATGATGTAGGCTATATGACCCACTTAAGTTGATTGGAAAAAGAAAGAATAAAGAGAGAATCAATTTAAGGATAATGGTTAAGTAGAAAAGGAGAAGAAGGAAGAACTATAAATGATTTTGATGAAAGGAGAGGGAAAATGATGTTGAAGGGAAACATTGAGGTTATGCCCCCAAGAGTTGATAATATGAAAGAATTGCAATGAGAAAAAGAATCAAAAGTCCTCTAAGTGACCAAGTGGGACAATGTTGAGAATATAGAATGAAGTGGATCCTTGATGTTATGCCCCCATAAGTGGTCAAAGGATATGATGAAGAAAGTGAAATACCATTAGGAATATAAAAGATAAAGGAGTACAAATGAAGAGATGAAGAGATGAATAACAAGGATAAATCTGTGAGAAGAGAAGGGAACACTAAAGTCATGCCCCCTAGGATAAGAAAGATAAATAAATGTTCTGTGATAAGAAGATGAGTAGAAAAAGGATCAAGGGATAAAAACAATGTTATAGAAAGGAAAGAAGAGGAGAGGAACAAAAGATGACACTAGATAATATAATGAATATATGAGAAGACAAATAGGATCAGATGTCCCTAGTAGAGAGAAGAGGAAGTCGAGTAAAAAGAGGAGTGAAAAGAGGAAAGGTTATCTAAGTAAATTCCCCCAAGCATAGAGAAGTGGGATGCCCCACAAGCAATGGTAAGTGAATAAGATAGTGATAAGGAAAATAGGATGATTCTATCCAAATTGAGAGAAATGTGATGGTAAATTGTTAGTAGGAAAGGTTTTGAGTTGAAGTAGATCAAAGTCCTAATAAGGGATAGCATTGGTAGGAGTGACCGGAGAAATGAAGTAGAATGAAAGTGATTAAGGAACTAGATCAGACAAGGATAGGGATATACAGTAGTAGGAAAAGATTTATGAACATATTTTTTTTAAAGATAATGCACCTGGTAAACTTTTTAACTTGACCGGCGACGCTGGTGCGACACGCCCTCCGGCTCCATGCGAATGCTTTTGCCCGGAGCAATGAACCGGTGAGGCCACAACATGGGGGACCTCATCCCCTAGGAAGAACACTTCAAACCCGCAAGCTCGTTGGCCCAGTGAAGGCATAAAGCCTTGCGAGCTTGTTGGCCCAGTGGGGGTTTGAACTCTGGTGGTCGCCACTACAACCGAGCGACTTAACCACTGAACCATGCCGTCATCGGCAAGATTTATGAACATATTAAGAAGTATAACATATCTCAATAGATAATGCAATTTTGTCATAAGCTTATGTTCCAGTATGATAAAGGAACTTGTCTCAAATACCAACAAATGCATGCCAAGTATATTGAAAAGTAAAAGTGTATAAGAGAATTGTGTAGTGCAAGTGTAATGAATATAAGGAGATATGGACTATAGAGGATGGGGAATAATGTAACATAAAAAACAACCCAAGTCATGCCATGAATAATTCAAGGGACTAATCAATATATAATTTTGGATTCTAAGAGAAAGAGGAAAGATAGGTGTATTAGGGAATGAGTTATGATAGGATGAACTAAAATCCTATAGTTAGAAAACCATTTCTAAGTCCATCCTATATGAAAAAAAAAGACATCCTAGCTCACAAGTTCAATCTATAATGACTTATAAATTAGATCAAAAGATAAAATAAGTGTGACATCTCAAGTTTAGTAGAATGACTTCTTCCAAGTTGTATTAGAAATTTGCTTTAATGTTATAGCCTTTGAGTTGCTTTGATATGAATTTTAAGTAAGTCTCTCAAGCTTGCATGCTTTTTACTTTATTTTTTATTTTTATTTTATTGTATTGATGCAACCCATAGTCCAACCTCATGTAACTAGTAAGATGCAAGGGTTAATCATTGAGGATTAGACTGTTAGAGTGAAAAGTTTTCTACCCATCTAGTTTACATTTACCTAGTAGTCATATTCACACTACACTTAAGCTCACTTAGAGAGACTTTTTTACCTTTTTCTCACCTCATGTGTACTCTACATGTGTCCTCACACTTGTCCCAAGTGTCCCCACATGTGTCAAGCCTTCGAAGAGGTAGTCAGTCATTTAGTCCTACCTTCTCTTTTCCTCATCCTTACCTTTATATATGCAAGGGCTTCTATGTATATTTTAACACACTTTTGTATGATAATTTTGTTATCTTGCATATTATCTTGTGGAATGGTTTGATCTTGCAAGTTGATCTTGGTTTCTCCAATATGGTATTAGAGCCATCTTGCAAATCCCTTCCCAAATTGTCTTGAATTTGCAAAATCCTTCTCTTGTTTAGGAGGTTTTGGGCACCTACTTTTATACAGTGCATCCTAGAGTAAAATTAACCTCATGGTTGCACTCAAAAAGCCCAAAAACTATAAATTCAAATATAATCTATCAAGTGGCTTTAAATTTTGTTGGATAATATGTGTTTAGTTATAAGAAGAAACAAGAGGATTCTTACTAAATGTAATGACACATGAGCAGTTGAGGATAGAGAATGAATAGGAAACATGCTTAAGAACTCATAGAAAGACGAATGAAGAAATGCATATGCATGAAATTAACTAGATATTATCTCATTTGAAATATGAAGAGAAGATGTTAAAAAAAATTTATCACAACACAATTCATTCATAGAAACCATAGAAGATTGCTCTTTATTTTCATAATTCTTTACATTTACCACTATCATAGATGTTGAGAGAGAAGAAGAAGACACATCAACAATCATCATTAGGAGGAGAAACTTTTAATTCTTCATCATTATATGCATCTAACATGTTTTCTATGACTGCATCAATATTATCCTTTTCATCATATGTATTAAAATAAGTATTCATATGTTCAAGTGAAAATAGTGTGTGGTTGGTGTAATGGGGGGAGAAGGTAGTGAAGAACCATAAAAAGGTAGAAGGGAGGAAAAAATGGGTGAAGTAGAGATGGTTGGGCAAAGGATGAAAGGGTAGGCCTCATAAGAAGGTGGAGACTCGTAAGGGATAAATTAATATGGTTTGGTAGGCCCAATATTGGTAGGCATAATAATCAAAGATAGATCAAGATCATAAGAAAACTTAGAGTAGGGTGGGAAGGAAGTATGAGAGAGAGGTGAAGGAGTGAGAAAAGAAGTATTAGGGTAAGAATCAATAGCGTAAATAATGTGTCCTGTGAGATATATGAAAAGAAAGCACATGAAATAGAACATGAAGGAGGGCCTTTGATTCAAAAAATGATTATTGCTTGGGGGACAAGAGTCCTTAAACACTAAGGGAGGCCTATGTTGTGGCCATCAATATTAAAAGTAACATGAGAGCCTCAAGAAAACATGTTAAGAGATCTAATGTGAAGATCTCTTAGCCAGATAGAGTAGCTTTTAATAAGCCTCTTAGAATTGATGATAAGTTGGATAGGCTTATGGGGGTTATGAAAGACTTATCCTACAAAGTTGCTTGAAAGACAAAGGGTTGCCACCACAAGGTGCTGCAACACATTTCAATGAAGGTCAAAGATTGCATAACCGACCTTACAACACAGATTGGTCTGAGAGACAACAGCAAAATAACAGACAAGCTGCCCCTAGGCATGTTAGTTTCAAAAATCCTGAGAGGGATACTCCTGATCCATTGAGTAAGGATCAAGCAAATTTTCAAGATGAGAGTCTTTGGTGCCAAGTGTGTTTTCTTCCCCATGACCTAACAAACTGTGCAGTTGCTCATTCAATGAGCAGAGATGAGGAATTTCCTAATGAAGAAGGTGGAGCTGAGTATTATGAAGAGGAGATAAATTAAAATGACACACAAGAGTATGAACATATGGGTCATGATCTAGACTATGACAACTATGAGGATGATGATCATATTTTTCAATATGATCATGATGAAGCAAAAGAGATATCATCTGCCTGCTCATGATTTTGGGCACTTGAGGGATCTCATGCAAAGGAAGTACAAACAATCCAAACCTTCTAAGAAGGACGTGAAAGCTCTCATTGATGTCGCCATCTTGCAAGATCAAGGGGGCTATCGGTTGAGAAATAGACAAGTGCCTACGCAGAGCTCTCTTGCTATTGAGTCAAGACATGATACAAAGAATGATGCCAAGAAAAATTAAAGAAGGTGAATGTGGAACAAAAAATTAGTATTGTTCCAAAGATGACTGTGCCTAAAAATAAGAAGCTTCCAGTGCAACCTGTAGCAGCAAAACAAAAATATGTACAAAAGAACATAGCATCAACCGAGCAACTAGTTACTATGCCTGTAGTAGGGTTTCATTAACCAAAAGGTGGTTACAAAACGTGATCAACCTCAAGTTCAAAAGGAATCAGAAAAGGAGAAGGAGAAGACAAAGGAAAAAATTAAGGATATCTCATCCAATCAAGTAATACCTTATATTCCTTCTGCAAATGATGTAACTATTTCATTTGATACTGCCTTGCCCAGTTATCTTCCTATTGACATGGCTCAAGTTTTTAGCCAAATCAAAATTTCTATGCCAATAGTGGAACTCCTTAGGATCCCTGAACATAGGGATAGGGCAGAATCTTTTATTACTACTGTGGATGCACAAAAACAACCTATTGTTGTTTCTAGCAGTAATAATGAAGGCGTAGGCAATGAGGAAACAATAGAGGTTTACTTAGGATCCTCCATGGTTAATAGAAAGATGGGAGTCGATCCCATTTTTTCCACTTTGATTATAAATGGATGGATTTTACATAATTGCATGCTTGATTCAGCGGCATCTGATGAGGTCGAAGTAGTGTTTCTTAGTACATCATCATTTGACTTTATCAATCTGGAGGTGTTGGAAATAATGTAGATAACTGAGAGGGGGGGTGAATCAATTATCTCTTAGAACTTTACTTTATTTTTCTTTTTATAATTTGAGTAGCATCAAAACACATAAACATATATAATCAAGAGAGCAGAAAAGAAATCAATACACATAACACAAGGATTTTGACGTGGAAAACCCTGTTAAGGGAAAAACCACAGGGTGACTAACCCAAGATTGTATTCTATGTTAAAAGAATAAGAAGTACAAGAATGACACTTGTCAATTAGGGCTCACTGCCTGAGCACACTGCTCACAAGAGGCACACTGCCTACAAGAGACTCACTGTCTACAAAGTTTATAGAAGGTAACCAGGGGTTTGAACTGATGAGAGGCATCCACATATGCTGAGGTTCAGTTCTGATTAGGCTCAATATACTGATCTAATGCACTTCATTCTTCCTCTACTCTAGTGTTGTTGTTCTGTCACATACCGAACTTGTATTGCTAATTCCACACTTCTCTCTGCCTTTCCTCACACACTATATCAATACACACACACACACACACACACACACCTTCATACTGAAATCCATCTGGTATATATATCCGCATCAAGGATTTCAACATCTTTCTAGTCGGCAATCAGAATACTTAAGATATTTACAAAACACTGATCTGTCGGCGGAATCCATGCTTAATATGTGATGCGTATCAAAGACATAGACATAGAAGTCATCAGTCATGTCGGCCAACCATGTATGATCTCTTAAATAGCTTGACCACCATCAATTTCTCATCCGAATTAAAGTCTGATGCTCTCCCGGTCAGTTCTTCCTCAGTCTATTTTGCTTGTCAGGAACCCAACACTTAGATGCTCATATCTTTTCACTCTTTCATCACCGGAGGCTCAATCTCTGGAATGTAGAAGTCATGGTACTCCTCTTGAGTTGTCCAAGTCCACAACTTGCTGAGTTACACCATCTGAGAGATCCAGACCTGGTCGTCAGACCTTGCTGCATGCTTTGTTCTTGTTCATCGGACCAAAACACTCTTCAATCTAACTTCTGGTATAGACATACTATTTGCTGCGGATGTGTGGGATAGACTTTGTTGCCATCAATGACAACACTCATGAATCCACATAGTGTCTCTTGCCAACAATCTCTGCCTTTGGCATTGATGGCAACACTTAGTGAAAAATGACTAAGTGTTGTAGCAAATTCCCCCTTGGCTGATGCTCTGTCTTATGTACACTTTTATTGGAGCTCCCCCTTAGCTGGATTCCACATTTTTCACTATTCCTCACTCCCCCTTTGACATCAATGGCAAAGGGTGGAATCCGCACACCAAAATTTGCAAAAATCAACCTATACATAACTGCATAAGTATATATACATGTTATAGTTACATATACTTGAGTATATCCGCAAAGGTGGTCTTCAACTGTACAAATTTTGTCGCCCAACTCTGCTTCATTCTGTCCAAAATTGAAATGTGACCACTCAACAAAATGCATAAGCTTCTGCCCTTCTTAAGTCTGCCGGATCACTGGTCCGGGCTGTGGTCTGAGCATTAGTTAAGGCCTCATGCATGGCCTCTAACTTAGGGATAATTATCCCTCTAAGTTCACTCATCCTGCTTATTATATTTTTCCTCTCCTTTTCAAGCCTCTTTATTTCATTTATAATGGCAATAGCCTGGCACTCTTGATTCATTATGGATGAGGTGAGGGGATCAAAATTCTGAGATAAACTTGACAGTTTACCTTCTTGTTCTTTCACCTTCTTTTCAATATCCTTTGTCACTTTAGACCAGGATAGACAAAATTTATACATTTCTCCACCATCTTTAAGAGCATTTTCTAGGCTCTTTATCCCAATATCTAAGGTCCTATCATTAGCTATGAGTCCCTGTACTTCAGAGAATCTCTTTCCCAAAAACTTTTTTCGAACTTTCTCTTCTGTCGATTTCTCCAAAGAATCAAAATGGGTGCTAACAGAATTAACCAGAGATTTCAAGTTACTAGATGGAGAGGTCGAAGGATCCTTTTGGAAGGATGGCATGATCTTCTCCAGCATCCCAGATGCAATCTCTATTAGCTCACAGTCTTCCATGTGAGACTTCAAAAGCTTTTCTTTTGCTTTAGCTTGGGAAAAAGATGCTATCTTCATTGTCTGGACCGGAGAGAGGGAATCAAAATTTAGTGGTACTTAGAATAGTTCTGGTTCATCTATCTCCATCATTTCTTTGGTCAAGAAATTCTTCAGTGCTTCTACAGTGTCTCTTGTCAGAGACAGAGTCTTCTTTCCTTTTGCAGCCTCAGAACTATCATCAGAGATCTTCTTTGTTTGTTCTTCTTCTCTTCCCTTTACCTCCTCTTCTTGACTCAATTTATCCTCTTTTCTTCCTTCTCCTTCAGTTCCTGAGTCTACAGGGGGATCCAGAGGAGAGATGTTAACTTCTTCATGGACTTCCTCTTCCGGAAGAAAGGAATCCAAGTCCTTAGACTTCTCCTCATCTATCTCTTTGGACTCTTCTACATTTTTCTCAGTAGATTCTTCTTTCGATGCACTTAATCCTTCGACATCCATGGTAGAAGGTTCTTCATCTATTTCCTCTATAATAGGAAGATTGAATCTCTTGAAGGCATTCTGGAGGATGTCTTCTGTTTCTTTTGCCACCTGATCAGTCTCTCCAAGCGTAAGTTTTTTCATTCTTGCTTTGCTCCGGAACTCATCCTTGCAGTCCTTAAAGATCATGGTCATTTGTTTTGGAGTAATGGAAGGATAGAGCTGAATTGTAATTTGTTCTTGAATCTCTAAATTTTTTTCCTTGGCATTCTCTTTTATGAGTTCAAGTACTTTCTCTAGAATTTTGGGAATTAGAGAAATGATTTCAATGAATGCTTTATTATAAATGTTTAGGTACCTGACTGTAGCATCTTCCAAGATCCTCTTGTCAGAATCACTATATTCATCATAAAATTCTGTGACTGGTTGCAGGTTCCCATCCACTGTAACTGCCTTGATAACATCATCAATAGAAAGAGTGGGCCTTTCAACAAATTCTTCTGTCCCTTCTTCTTTGTTTTTACTGGCAGAGGATTCCTCGGAAGTTTTCTTCTTCTTTATTTTCTTAACTTCCTCATTAGACTCTGTTTCTTCATCATCCTTTTGGCTTATGTAAGCCCTTGTGGCTTTTGCTTTCATTCTCTTTTCTCCCTTTCCAGATGTCTTGGCTTCCGGTTTTGAGGCTCTTGAGCTCTTAGAGGTAGCAGGTGCAGAGCACTTGGAGGATCTAGTCCGGGAGGAGGCTTGTACCTGAACACTTTCTTTTTCTGCTTCTTCTTTCTCTTTCTCAGCTCTTTCTATTTTCTCTCTATTTGCATCAACTGTTGGCAAGAGACACTATATGGATTCATGGTTGTTGTCATTGATGGCAACAAAGGTCATCCCACATATCCGCAAGTCATGATGTGTCTCTACCGGAAGTCAGAATAAAGAATGTTGTGGTCCGGTGAAGAAGAACAGAGCATGTGGCAAGGTCTGACAGATTGGTCCGGATCTCTCAGAGGAAGTGTCTTGGTGCAGTGCGGATTTGGGGAAGTCAAGAGGACTACCTTGAGTGGTATATTCCAAGGATTTAGCCTCCGGTGATGGACAAGGAAAAAGATATGAATGGTTGAGTACCGGATTCCTGAGAGACAGTGAAAACAGAGGAAGAACTGACTGGCAGAGTATCAGACTGCTTTCCAGATGTGTTACTGTTGATGACAGAGGTTGTGAAGGCATGAATCATGTTTGGCCGACATGATTAATGATATCTACAAGTATATGCTTGATCCGCATTGCTTGGTGAGGAAGGATTCAGCCGACAGAATGAGAGTTTGTAAGAAACTAGACTGTTCCGGATGCCGACTAGAAAAGTGATGAAATTACTTATGCGGATATACATAGAGGATGGATTTAGTTGTGAAGGGTGTGTTGATGTGTAGATATATGCGAATAAGTCCAGATAAGAGCAGAGGTAGCAAAAAGGATCCGGTATGTGAAAGATAGCAGAATAAAGAACAGAGGAAAGATGAAGTGCAGCAGATCAGTGTACTGAGCCTAACCGGAACTGAACTCCAGCATATGCAGATGCTTCCAATCAGTTCAAGACTGTGATTCTCATCACTTTGTAGACAGTGTGTCTTCTTGTAGGCAGTGGGCCTCTTGTGAGCAGTGTGCTCAGGCAGTGAGCCCTAATTGGCAAGTGCCATTTTTGTAATTTCCTATTCTTCTAACAGAGAATAATTTTGGGTTGATCACCTCGTGGTTTTCTCCCTTAACAGGGTTTCCACGTCAAAAATACTGTGTCTTGTGTTTCTTATTTCATGATTAATGTTTTTGTGTTTGATTCTATGCTGCATCAATTAAAAGGAAAGTTCAATAAGGGAAATAATTAGGATAACTGATTCACCCCCCCCCTCTCAGTTATCAACAATTGGTATCAGAACTAAGTTCCTCCTAATAGAGCCTAACAGCTTGAGGAAGATCTGGGATTTCAAATGGATGCATATGGTTTAAGGGAGCAACTCAAGACTGCTCTTGAGGATCTTGAACAGTCAAATTCTGAAGTCAGTGAATTAAAGGAAAGACTCAAACAGGCTGATGAATTCATGAGAGAATTAAAAGACAAATTAAGTCTCTCTATGAAAAAGAGAAAGGAGCTGCTTCAACAGTTGGCAAGACAAAGTGAAGAAAGCAATACAAATGAAGAATTGACTGAGCAAACCAAGTTATGTGAAAAGTTATCAAAAGAAGTCATTATGTTAAGACATGAAATGGAATCAGGAACTATAAAGTTTACTCAAGAGATTGAAGAAAAAAGAAAGGCTGAAGACAATCTAAGACAATCTCTTAAAGAAAAATCAGAAGAATGCCACCAGATGGACAGGATTATCAGACATCTTGAATCTGATCTTGAAGATGCCAAAGATAATGAAGGAAAACTTGAGGATCAAATTGCCTCTCTCAAAAGAGACCTTCAAACAGCAAATGAATATAAAGAGAAATTCAAGATAAGTTCTGCTCAACTTGAAGTTCTTCTTGGAAGTCAAAAGAGGACAGATGACAAGTATGGTTTGGGATATGAGAAAGGAGAAAGCTCCGGATCCGGTCAGAAGAATCTTGGATCAGAAAATCCAAGGAGCAGGCCTAGAAGACCTCCGGTAAGACAGCCAAATGCTCAAAGATATCCATCCTTCAATGGATACTGCCACAGCTGCAACCACTTTGGTCACAAAGCTAATCAGTGCAGAATGAGAATGAATCAGATTAATTCATCCTTCTCCGGACAGTGCTTCAACTGCAAAAGGTATGGACACAAATCCCATGAATGCAGAATTATGCAAGTAAACAAATCATTCAAAGGTAGATGCTTCACATGCAATAGAGTAGGTCATATGGCTAATCAATGCAGATCTAGAGGATATCAATCAAATATGCAAAGAAATGTTATTTGCCAAATCTGCAATAGGTCTGGTCATAATGCTAAAGTCTGCAGAAACAAGAATCAGGACAAAAGAGGTCCGGTGTATAATCAGAATCAAGACAAGGGTAAACAAAAGATGAATGCGGATGAGGTTAGGAATTAGATGAGCAAGATTTGGGTGAAGAAAAGTTCAGAGAATGTAGAGGTTGGATCCGCACCAGACTCTGGTGCTGATATTTCTTCCAGAAATTAAAAAGTGAGCTCAGGCTCAGGGGGAGACTCAAAGAAAATCTTGTTCCCCCAGCCAAACAAGTGGTGCCGGATGTGGCACAAGATGCGGATCAAAGGGTTTGTAGATATGAGTCTTGAGATACTTCAGTCAAGTTTTCAGAGGTCCGCATGGAGTTATGAAGAAGCTGTGATCGATTAAATAAGACCTGTTCAGGGAGATGCTCCGGTATGATAAAGGATTACAAAAAGGTCCGGAAAGATCCGGAAATGCACTATCTTGTTCTGCGGATTGGACAGAGTGTTTGGGATGTTCTTGTAATATGTTACCTCGATTTATTCATGATTGAAAGATCTGGATGATATCCACAGATCAGGACTAATCCGGGATACTCCAAACTATCCAGACAAGGCAAACCGGAATGATGTAGGTGAAGCATTTATTGCAGACAGATATTAGGGTTCGCGGAGCAATTTAAGGGATTTCTCAAAGGTCATTTGCTCATACTGCACTCGAGAAGAAGCGAAAAGTGGAGCTCTGCAACAAGGTTCATCAAGCACACCAAGGATCTCCTGCCGAAGTTATTGCATAAAGAAATCAATCCAACCACTCCGTGCAAACCGAAGGCGCATAAGGTATTCTCTGTTTTTCATTACCTCACTGCAAATCTTTGAAGAATGGCTACTCCAAACATAGTTAAGATCTCTGATAGACCTCGCCCCTCATTCAAGAAACATCCCTACAAATCATTGGAGGTAGATCCACTAGGAGCCTTCTCTAGTGTTCCTCACGGAGTTTTACATACTGAAGACATTAGGGTTTACATACATGCAAGCATTGAGGAATTTGGGGAATTCAAATTAAGAGACCTCTATCACAAGCAGCTGATAGACAATGCTTTTGAGCTTAAACCAGAGTATAAGGATATCCAGAAGAAACAATTTGAACAATTTACTCATTTCCCCTGCTTTGAAGAAGATGAATGGGTCCGGTATGTACTGAGCAGGATGCATGACAACTTTCTATGGCTAGATAGACCCTGCAAGATCACAAAAGAGGCAATTAGAGCAGTAACTGGTCTATACTCTTCCGGAGGGGTACCTATCCTCAAATCTATCAAGAACAACATTGTAACTGAGGCCATCGGATCAAAATTTGATAAGAGGGCAATGACCATTGAAGATATTTCGGATCCGGATATCAAATATGCATCAATGATAATAGGATACAAGATCTATCACTCCAGCAGGGAGAATTCTGTATCCGGAACTGCAGTATACACTGCCTATGAAATGCTAAGAAAGAATGCAGAATATGATCTCTGCGAACTACTGCTAAGCCAATTAATGGAAAATATACAGAAAATCAAGAAGGATAAGAAGAATTCCTTTAAGTATGGTACTCTTATTGTATGTCTATTCTTCTACTTCATGAATGAGCTACCCGGAACAAGTGGATGGGTATGGCAGAATGACAAACCTGTTGCAGTCCAGATAAGAGACTATTTGCATGGACTTGGGGATGCAAAAGCGAGAAATACAGCTCTATGGGGATACTTCAAAAACTTTCAGAGCATAATGCAAGCAAGAGAGAGAATTCCCCAGTCTCTTGTTGAAAAATACAAAGACTCAGTGTGCTTTATGGTTGACACTGATCAGTGCCTAATGGAGGCAGTAGAGCCAAGGACTGTCTGGATCATGCCCATGGGGTATGAAGTGGATGAACAGATAGTGGAGCTGCATGTTCAACACATGCTAAGTCAGCCCAAAGATCCTAAGGCAGAAAGGTTTGGAACCTTTGAGGAGCTGAGTGTAAAAATACATGTAGAACTCAAGGAACCTGAGATTAAAAGAAAGGTGAGAAAAGAAGTAGAGCACATTGCTCAAGGCCTAGGCATCTCAAAGGAGGCACTTGATGCCAGCCGGGAAAAGAGGAGGAAGGCCGAGGAAGAAGAGAAAAGTAAAGAAAGTGCTCCGGTTGAAGCTCCCACCCGGACCAGATCATCAAAGAGATCTGCACCTCCCACAACCAAAAGTTCAAAACTAGAAGTCCAGGCATCCGGTAAGAGATCCAAGACAAAAGCCACAAGGGCTTATGGAAGCCAAAAGGATGAAGAGGAAACAGAGTCAGATGAGGGAGTAAAAGAAATAAAGAAACAGAAGAAGAAAGGATCCGGTAAGCCCTCCACAGGCCAAGACAAGGATGAAATGGCAGAGGTATCTGTTGAAAAGCCCACTCTGTCTCTAGAGAGCATAATCAAGTCGGTCACGGTGGATGGAAACCTTCAACCAATGACTGAATCATATGATGACTTCAGTGAGGCCGACCAAAAGACTTTGCAGGAGGCCACAGTCAAATATCTTAACATATATAATAAGGCTTTCATTGAAATCATATCTCTTATTCCTAAAAGCCTAGAAAAGGAATTGGAAGTAAGACAGAATAATGCTCATGCTAAAGATCTTGAGATCCGGGAGTAGATAGCTATTCAGCTATATCCTCAAATTGATCCCAAGACAATGAACATTATCTTCAAGGACTGCAAAGATGAGTTCAGAAGCAAAGCCAGGATGAATCAACTCATGCTTGGTGAGACTGACAAAGTGGCCCAAGAAACAGAAGAGATCCTCCGGAAGGCCTTCAAAAGGTTCAATCTTCCTGTTGTAGAGGACTTAGGTACAGAAACAGCTGAGGACTTGGGACCCTCTGCTCCAGAAGAAGTGGCCCATGAACAAGCTAGCATCTCTCCTCCGGTTTCCCCTACAGTCTCCGGATCCAAAGAAGAAGAGCAATTACAGGAGAAGGAAGCAGTGGTGAAAGACAAAGAGGTTGACAGCTCCAAGACTGCAGAAGAAAAGAAACATCTATCTCCGGCAAGAGACACTGCACAAACTGTTCAACAATTTTTGAGCAAAGAAACCTTAGAGATTGATGAACCGGAGCTTCTAAAAGGCCCATTCGACTTTGACTCTCTCTCTCCAGTACAAACAATGAAGATAGCTTCATTTGCAAATGCCAAGGCAAATGAAAAGCTCCTGAAGTCTCATATGGAAGACTATGAGTTGATAGAGGCTGCTTCCGGAGTACTTGTAAAGATTATGCCATCAATCCAAATAGATCCGACAGCCTCCACTTCCGGTAATCTAAAAACCTTAGTCAGCAGTGTTGATACACATTTTGATTCTCTAGAAAAATCAGCTGAAGAAAAGGTCCGGAAGGAATTTTTGGATAAGAGATTTTCAGAAATATTAGAATTAATCTCTAAAGATAGGAAGATTGTAAGCATTGGAATAAAGAGCTTAGAGAATGCTCTTAAGGATGGCGGTGACATCTATAAATTTTGTATATCCTGGTCAAAGGCAATAGCAGCATTTGACAAGAAAATAAAAGAGGAACAGGATAAGCTACAAAGCTTATCTCAAAGTTTTGATCCTCTCTCTTCCTCTATAATAAATCAAGAATGTCAGACTATTGCAGTCTTGAATGAAATAAAGAATCTTGAGAAGGAAAGAAAGAACATCACTAACCGGATGGGAGAACTTAGAAGGATTATAATCCCTAAGTTGGAAACTATGCATGAGGCCATCAGTGATGCTCAGACCACCGCCCAAACAAAAGATCCGACAGATCTCAAGTGGGCAGAAGCTTTTGCATTTTTGTTAAGTGGTCACATTTCAATTTTGGATAGAATGAAGCAAAGTTGGGCTATAGAAATGATCCAATTGCAGACATCCTTTGCAGACATTCTTCAGTACATGTGAGTATGTAAATATGCGGCTATATATAGAAAATTTTTGAAAATTTTTGTGTGCGGACCCTACCCTTTGCCATTGATGTCAAAGGGGGAGTGAGGAGCAGTGAAAAATGAGGAATCCAACTAAGGGGGAGTTCCGGAAATTGTATATAAAGACAGAGCATCAGCAAAGGGGGAGCATAGTGAAAACACTTAGTCATTTTTCACTAAGTGTTGCCATCAATGCCAAAGGGGGAGATTGTTGGCAAGAGACACTATATGGATTCATGGTTGTTGTCATTGATGGCAACAAAGGTCATCCCACATATCCGCAAGTCATGATGTGTCTCTACCGGAAGTCAGAATAAAGAATGTTGTGGTCCGGTGAAGAAGAACAGAGCATGTGGCAAGGTCTGACAGATTGGTCCGGATCTCTCAGAGGAAGTGTCTTGGTGCAGTGCGGATTTGGGGAAGTCAAGAGGACTACCTTGAGTGGTATATTCCAAGGATTTAGCCTCCGGTGATGGACAAGGAAAAAGATATGAATGGTTGAGTACCGGATTCCTGAGAGACAGTGAAAACAGAGGAAGAACTGACTGGCAGAGTATCAGACTGCTTTCCGGATGTGTTACTGTTGATGACAGAGGTTGTGAAGGCATGAATCATGTTTGGCCGACATGATTAATGATATCTACAAGTATATGCTTGATCCGCATTGCTTGGTGAGGAAGGATTCAGCCGATAGAATGAGAGTTTGTAAGAAACTAGACTGTTCCGGATGCCGACTAGAAAAGTGATGAAATTACTTATGCGGATATACATAGAGGATGGATTTAGTTGTGAAGGGTGTGTTGATGTGTAGATATATGCGAATAAGTCCAGATAAGAGCAGAGGTAGCAAAAAGGATCCGGTATGTGAAAGATAGCAGAATAAAGAACAGAGGAAAGATGAAGTGCAGCAGATCAGTGTACTGAGCCTAACCGGAACTGAACTCCAGCATATGCAGATGCTTCCAATCAGTTCAAGACTGTGATTCTCATCACTTTGTAGACAGTGTGTCTTCTTGTAGGCAGTGGGCCTCTTGTGAGCAGTGTGCTCGGGCAGTGAGCCCTAATTGGCAAGTGCCATTTTTGTAATTTCCTATTCTTCTAACAGAGAATAATTTTGGGTTAATCACCCCGTGGTTTTCTCCCTTAACAGGGTTTCCACGTCAAAAATACTGTGTCTTGTGTTTCTTATTTCATGATTAATGTTTTTGTGTTTGATTCTATGCTGCATCAATTAAAAGGAAAGTTCAATAAGGGAAATAATTAGGATAACTGATTCACCCCCCCTCTCAGTTATCAACATCAACTGCCTCCTTTGATATGCCATATCCTTTGGCAACTTCCTCTACTTCCCTTCTCACTTTTCTTTTCATCTCTGGTTGTCTCAGTTCAACATGTATTTTTACACTAAATTATTGAAAGGTTCCAAACCTTTCTACCTCAAGGTCCTTAGGCTGACTCAGTAGGTGTTAGATATGCAGCTCTAGGATTTTCTCATCTACCTCATATCCCATTGGCATAATTCAAACTGTTCTGGGCTCAACTGCCTCCATTAGGCATTGATCAGTGTCTACCATGAAGCATACTATATCCTTATATTTTTCAACTATTGTTTGAGTAATTCTTTCTCTGGCCTGCATCAAACTTTGGAAGTTTTTGAAGTATCCCCAGAGTGTTATACTTTGAGCCTTGGCATCACCAAGCCCATACATATAATCTCTGATTTGTATGGCAACCGGTCTGTCATTTTGCCATACCCAACCACTTGATCCAGGTAGCTCATTCATATAGTAAAAGAAGAGACATAGTATTAGGCCACCATACTTGAATGAGTTCTTCTTATCCTTCTTGATCTTCTGCAAGTTTTCTAACAGTTGGTTCAGAAGAAGGTCACATAGGTCATAATCAACATTTTCCCTTAGCATCTGATATGCTGTATAAATTGCAATTTCAGACACATAATTCTCTCTGCTGGAATGATAGATTTTATAACCAATAATCATAGAGGCAAATTTGATATATGGATCTATGATATCTTCTATTGTCATGGCTCTTTTGTCAAACTTAGATCTGGTAGCCTCACTTACTGTCTGGTTCTTGACAGATTTGAGTGCAGGCAACCCACCGGATGAGTACAATCCAGTTACTTCCGTAATTGCATCTTTTGTTATCTTGAAGGGCTTCAACAACCACATGAAGTTGTCATGTATTCTGCTAAGAACATACCAGACCCATTCATCTTATGCAAAACAGGGAAAGTGGATGCAATGTCCAAAATGCTTATCCTGGATGGCCTTGTATTGAGGTTTGAGTTCAAAAGTTTCATCTTTTAGTTGTTTATGGTAGATATCCATCAACTTTGATTCTCCAAATTCCTCAATATTGGCATGGATGTATACCCTAACATCTTCTACGTGCAGAAACCCATGCGGAATGCTAGAAAAGGCGCCTAAGGGATCAACTTCTAGGGACTTGTAGAGATGTTTCTTAAACTTTGGGTGTGGCCTATCAGTGATCTTAACAACCATTGGAGTAGCCATCTTGCAAAATATTCAAAGAGAGATATTCAAAAATGGAAATACCTTTTTATGCTTTTAGGGTTCACAATAAGAGCTGGAATAGGTCGTTGGTTGAATTGGATTCTGCGATTGATCTTTGACAAGGTTGTAAAAATTGATGCAGAGCTCTTCCTTTCTTCTTATCGAATGCAAATGTGCAAATGATGAGTAAACTTAGAACCCTTTTATTTCGCACAAACCCTAATTTCCTTTTGCAATAAATGCACAACTTAAGTCATCCAGTTGCCTTGTTCTGAGAGAGATCTTTCTGAATCAGTGAGATGCACTTAGAATCATTTTCAATGATAATTGACAATGTATCTTCTTTCCTCCAATCATGCCATGAGTCCGCAGATCAATTTTGAATCATACCAGATTTGTCTATGAAGATCTTGCTTTACCTAATGGTTGTCAAACCAGATCAATCTTGGCTGATTAAACTCTTCAAAACTCCTTGCGGATCATTCATATTTTTACTGAGGGTTATTTGGATATTTCTCTGAGAACCCTTTAATCCACAACATTCCATGTGCCAAATTTAGGCACCAAATGACTGGCTGGGGGAATTTATTTTCCTTTGTGACTCCCCCTGAGCCAGAGCTCATTTGTTTAGTTTCTGGAAGGAATATCAGCACCAGATTCTGGTGCGGATCCATCCCCAACATTTTCTGTACTCTTCTTCACCCAAATCTTGTTCATCTCCCTTTGAACTTCATCCGCATTCACTTTGCCTTTTCCTTTATCTTGATTTTGATTATGATGCACCAGACCCTTTATCCTGATTCTTACTTCTGCAGAATTTGGCAATATGACCGGATCTATTGCAATTGAAGAAAACAACATTTCTTTGTATATTTGACTGATATCCTCTTGATCTGCATTGATTAGCCATATGTCCCATTCTATTGCATGCAAAGCATCTACCATTGAATGAATTGTTTATTTGCATATTTCTGCATTCATGAGATTTGTGACCATACCTTTTGCAGTTGAAACACTGTCCGAAGAAGGATGAATTAGTTTGATTCATTCTTCTTCTACACTGAGTTGCTTTATGACCGAAGTTGTTGTAGTTGTAGCAGTATCCATTGAAGTCTCTAGATTCTTCACGATCAGATTCCAGATGCCTGATTATTCTATTCATTTTATGGCAGTCCTCTGACTTTTCTTTGAGAGATTGTTTTAGATTATCTTCAATTTTTCTTTTCTCTTCAATTTCTTGGGTGAACCTCATAACCCCTGATTCCATTTCATGTCTTCCCATAATGACCTCTTTTGATATCTTCTCACATAGCTTGTTTTTCTCATTCAGATCTTCATTAGTATCATTGGCTTTACTTTGACTTGCTAATTGTTGAAGTATTTCCTTTCTCTTTTTCACAGAGATACTCAGTTTTTATTTTAACTCATTTATGAAATCATCAGCTTGTTTGAGTCTTTCTCTCAATTTATTGACTTCAGAGTGAGATTGCTCAAGATCATCTAGGGCAGACTGAAGTTGTTCCTTCATACCATACGTATCCATTGAGATTCCCAGATCTTCCTCGAGCTGTTAGGCTTTGTTTGGAGGAACTTAGCTCTGATACCAATTGTTGGAAACAATGTAGATAACTGAGAGGGGGGGTGAATTAGTTATCTCTTATAACTTTACTTTATTTTTCTTTTTATAATTTGAGTAGCATCAAAACACATAAGCATATATAATCAAGAGAGCAGAAAAGAAATCAATACACATAACACAAGGATTTTGACATAGAAAACCCTATTAAGGGAAAAACGATGGGGTGACTAACCCAAGATTGTATTCTGTGTTAAAAGAATAAGAAGTACAAGAATGGCACTTGCCAATTAGGGCTCACTGCCTAAGCACACTGCTCACAAGAGGCACACTGCCTACAAGAGACTCACTGTCTACAAAGTTTATAGAAGGTAACTAGGTGTTTGAACTGATGAGAGGCATCCACATATGTTGAGGTTCAGTTCCAGTTAGGCTCAATATACTGATCTAATGCACTTCATTCTTCCTCTGCTCTAGTGCTATTGTTCTGTCACATACCGGACTTGTATTGCTGCTTCCACACTTCTCTCTGCCTTTCCTCACACACTATATCAAAACACACACACCTTCATACCGAAATCCATCTGGTATATATATCCGCATCAAGGATTTCAACATCTTTCTAGTTGGTAATCAGAATACTTAAGATATTTACAAAACACTGATCTGTCAGCTGAATCCATGCTTAATATGTGATGCGTATCAAAGACATAGACATAGAAGTCATTAGTCATGTTGGCCAACCATGTATGATCTCTTAAATAGCTTGACCACCATCAATTTCTCATCCAAATTAAAGTCTGATGCTCTGTCAATCAGTTCTTCCTCAGTCTACTCTGCCTGTCAGGAACCCAACACTTAGATGCTCATATCTTTTCACTCTTTCATCACCGGAGGCTCAATCTCTAGAATGTAGAAGTCATGGTACTCCTCTTGAGTTGTCCAAGTCTGTAACTTGCTGAGTTACACAATCTGAGAGATCCGGACTTGATTGTCGGACCTTGCTGCATGCTCTGTTCTTGTTCACCAGACCAAAACACTCTTCAATCTGACTTCTGGTATAGGCATACTATGTGCTGCGAATGTGTGGGATATACTTTGTTGCCATCAATGACAACACTCATGAAGCCACACAGTGTCTCTTGCCAACAGGAGGTGTCTGGAGCAATCTGCGATAAGACTCTTTGGTATGGGGGGAGGTTTGGCTAAATGGTTTGTGGATGGAACTTGGTTCATTGATCTTCCTGAAATGAAAGTTCGTATAGAAATGGAAATCTATCTATTTGCTTGGAAATAAACAAACTTGCGTTGAAGGAAACTATTTTAACTTGCTAGAAAATAAACACACTTTGCAATGAAAGAAACTACTTTAACTTGCTGGAAGATAAACACACTTGCAATGAAAGAAACTACTTTAACTTGTTGGAAAAAGTAAATAAACGATAAATTGCATCCATTGTTAAGCTACAACAATGAAACACTCTGAATATGATAGTGTTGCTAAATAATAGGTCTATTTTTGGTGTTTTTAGAATTTATAGAACGATCCTGCAGGTAACAATTAACTAACAATCACACAGAAGCAAAACACACATCACACATGCAACATACAAATTTAACGAAATAGAAGACATAACAGAATTGCAAAAATATGAAAATACTGAGAGATTTCCTCCAAGGTGGGGAAGCGAGCCCTACTTTCCTAGCTGGAGACGATCCTCTTTTCTCAACCAACTCTTTCAGAAGAATTCCCCCTTCATTTGAATTCAATCATAGTCCAAAGAATGGAAGAAACTACATGCCTGAAAAATAAGGAGTTTTTCTCTTGCTGGAAACACAAACTGGCGAACAACTATCTATGAAAAACTTGGAACTCTCTAGAGAAATGATTTTCTCCCACTTATACATTTGAGCTTTATTGAAAGGAAATAACTAACATCAATTCTAACTATAGTGAACTGGGACTAAAAATAGTTGCATGATTTATTACATTAATAATTCTAATGTGGTAACTATAGATCAGATATTTGCATCGGTCTGATCGTTTGGCCAACTGGATGAATTTCCTAGAATGGTGCGGTGCTTGGTGGTAGTGGCTTCAGTTGGAACTGAAGTCAGCTAATAGCTACTTCAGTCAGTCACTAAGAAAATGTAGTGACGTGGTGGTGTGACTCTTCATAGCTGTTTTGATTAGGCACGAGTCATGTTTGCATTATTGGACTTCTAAATAGCCCTAGGATTGGCTTATGGCGGTCATCGACTCAAGGGGAGGATGATTCTTGGAAGGTAATCGACATCTGGAGTTGTTCAGAGTTTAGGTTCTATCTAGGGTAGAGGGCTCTGGAGGGATTTGGAGACCACTGGTAGTTCTACTGCTGCAATCCTTGTACAAACATTCACAACTTGTACCACAATTCATAAGATATGCACATTGAAAATATAATTCAAGTAAATAAGTTAAGAGATTTCATCAAAGGAAATGAAAACCAAACATGTGCATAATCCATTTGAAAGACAAATATAATTTTAATAATATGTAAATGTATATGCCATAGTGTTTTGTTAAAGTCTCACATAATAGGAAATATCATGAAATAGATGAGTCATATATTTGGCTCATCATCCCCCCCAACTCAGTGTATGCAATGTCCTCATGGCTATGCCCCATATGCATCATCCAATATATTCTTGCCTTCAATGATTGTACTGCAGTTGTAGTCCTCATCTTTGTATTAGAACAACTGCCTCCCTTTTGGTTGGAATCCATCATTCTCCTGTACCTTGCTGAACCATGTATTGAATTTTCCTTTTCTCATTGGTTGTCCTTGAGGGTGACTTAGGCAAGGAGTTGGCATCAGAATTAGCAGTGATCTGAACCTCATTCCAATCCAATTTTATTGCCTCCATTGAATTAGGGGTATTATTTTTCTTATCTTGTCTGTCATCCACCTAATGTTTGTGGGAGACAAAGGTTCCCTTCTTTTGAATATATGAGGCAATTCCTCAAATCTGGATATGCAGCTTGAGACTGCTACACTGGGGAGATAATCTACAATTGCAAAGAAATCAGAAATACAGGAATTCATATTTCTCGCATATTGGTCTGTGATGCCCTGCCTGTAAGCATTTGCTTTGAAAGTGTTGGAAAACTATTGGTCATGATGTTAGTCATAAACAAGCATAGAATAAAAGTACACATTAACATTTATTCATCTTGAAAGATACAATGAATTCAGAGAATTCATGATCCCAAGTCTCCGGTGATTAGGTCTTAATCTTCTGACGTTACTTAGAGGTTGATGTGCGTTGCTGTCTCCATTTTGGGGCCTTACATAGAGTTCATCATCATGATGCTATTTCTGTAAAGATTCTTCACAGAGAGGTCAGTTTACATAGTTTTTTGATTCGACGATACAGTTACATTCAAATATTTGCATGATATTTATTAGTAATGCATGCTTTAGCTTCAAATATGCTAAATATTTCCACTTATCTACGAGATGTCCACATATTTGTATTGTTTGCTTTAGATGTTCAGTTATTTGCAATTATGATAGTGAAATGCTATGAAATTTAAAGAAATTGAAAGAAATGCTTCAAATGAAAGATGAATCTTCAGCTATTGAACCACATGTATATCAGATACAGTCATGAGGAGAAGAAAACCAAACCATATGTTCACCAGGACATTCCATAGCTAGATACAGTAGGTGCTAACTTCAAAGGAATTGTATGAAAACAATGTTTGTAAGTAGACATGCACTCCAAGGGATGCAGCAAATCACCACATAAATCCAGAATTCACACACTGATTACTCAAGATTTACTATGAATTGTAACCAAAACACTCTTCTCATTCATTAAGTATGCAAAGATATAAATGTATACAAAAAGCTTTCAAATGAGCCCTGAGTATTTCAGCAGACAAATTTCAATTAAGTTTCGAATGTTTACAAAGGAGGCATTCCTGCACCTTTTATAGAATAAGGTGAGGAATCCGTTACAAAAAGATCAGCGATCCAGATTCATCTATGCGCATCCACGGTCAATATTTCTTTTGACTACGTCAACCTTTACAAAATGGCACAAGTTGCCAGCTGGCAACTATCTAAAAAACTATTTCCACTAAGTATCTGATGCTGATATTCACTCTATGATGCATCATCACTTACTTTATCAGAGTCATGCTCTTCATCACCAGGTGCATCACTTCCTAAACTTTCATCATCATGATGATGATGACTGCACATATGAGGTTGCATGATACTCCGGACCTACTCATATAATTGCACAATTTTATCTATTTCTCCGCCATCCTGAGTCTTTGCTTTGATCATGGCGTGCTTGTGTGCCTCATATTTATGCCTGCTACTGTCTAGCTTGCTCTTCCTGTCTTGCAGTATTTCATTGTACTTCTCCATCTTGACTTTGATTCTCATTATTTTATCTATGGCTTTTTCTATCAAGTGAACAAGTGGATCATCTGCTATTGATTGGAAGTTGCTGTGTAAAGTGTTGATGGCAAACTCCTCATCTTGATTTTCAACCTTCCCTTCCACTTTTCCTTCTAATGTTTCCAATATTTCTGCCTCAACAGACATTAAATCATGCAACTTCATGCTGATATGTCTCAGTTTATTATTGCATCTTCTGAGTACTCCACATTCAAATTGAATGTGTTTATACCATATGTCAATCAGCAAGGCAGTATTACTGTTTAGTACCTGTTTATTGATGAGCAGCTGAGGATTTATCCTCTTTATTTCTCCCAGTATATTTAATACTCTTTCTAGTTGGTAAGACCTTTTTCCTGTCTGCATCTACAATTTGTCTACCTTGGTCCTGGAGTCGCTGAGAGTATTCCACCTCTTCAAAGAGGCCTTTACTACTTCCTTTGCATCACCCAATGTGGATGACATCCATCTCCTGAGTACAGACGCCTCATGTTTCATGAGGTCTAATTTATTCACCTCCTCTTGAGAGATAACAGTCAATGGGACTACATGTTCAGTTGAAGTATCTTCAGTATTGGTTAGCCTTCCTATGTAGGCATGCAACTGAGCAATGTGCTCCTTATGTTGCTTATTTTTCTCTTTGTCTCTTTTCACCTTTTGAATTAAAGAATCAATAATATCTTTGCCCTCTTGACCTTCTTGGTCCTCATTGGCAAATCCTAAGTCTACTGTGCTGATCTGGAATTCATCTAAGGTAATTTTACCTTTTTCTTTCTCCACAGTAGGTACTGCAATCTGGGCGGTCCTCCTCCTAGTTGTTCGATCGCTTTTGATGGCCGAAGTCATTCTGGCCTTCCTCTTAGGTTTTATTATATTTTCGGAGAATAGGGTGGAGACATCAAACTCTTGAATTTCGAATTCTTCTTTTATATTTACCTCTTTCTCCAACCACGGAGGTACCTGATCATGTTTCTCTGCATCATCATGATGTTCACCTGTGTCTCCTGCATCTATCAGCAGATGTGGTGGGGAAGGTGATTTCCTTAATTCTTCTTCATGATGCTCACTTTGACGTTGATCTTGTGGTACATCCTCCTGTTGAGGAACTTCTTTCTCTGGAGGAGCATCCTCCTGAGGTGGAGGATCTTGTGCTACGTCCACATGCTGATCATGATGATCATGATCTTTTTCTATCATTACTTCATCCTCCTTTGGCTTTTCCTCCTGTTGAGGAACACTCTCAGCCGTGGATGCCTGGGAAGTCTCCTTAGGTGTTGGCGTTTGTTCTGAAGCCTTTATCTATTCTGCACTTGTGTTACTTAATTCCTGAACTTTGGCAGCAGGATCTTCAGATATATCCTTCTCATCAGCCTTCTTTTCTTGAACCTCTACTATAGCAGGTTTTGCTGATGCATCCTGTGCATTTGGTGGGCTTATTTCTGAAGGATGGCCCTCTAGTTCTACCATCTTCACTTCTTCTGCAGGTTGCCGTTCGTCAGGTGATCTTGTTGGATGTTCAGGACTTGCATCTTGCTTATCTGTCAAATCTACCATTGCAGGATTTGTCACCTCAACAATCAGTGTATCTAGCCCCATTTCTTGGGCTACCTGCTTTGGGCTCTTTTCCTTTTTGGCTTCCACTTGCTTCATCTCCTCTAGTATCGTTTGAACTATTGGAGGCTTATGAGGGGTCATTTGTGTATCTGCAGCAAGGGTTTCCATCTTTTGTGAAGATACCTCCTTCACAACCTCGTCATCAGACAGATTAATTGTCTCCTCTAATGAGATATGACCTCCTGGCGAGGTTTCTTTCATCTGCTCTTTTGCAAGTTCAGTTTTGAACTTGATGATGGTAGGAAGTGGAACATTATGCTGTAGTTCCTTGTGCACTTCACTTCCTACCCCTTATAACAATGTAGGGGGTTGTTTTATTTCACCCCTCATGGAGGTTCTCAGTTTCTTAGGTGGGGTAGACACAGCCACCTGTGGAGCTCTTCTTTTTCTTTTTATTATCAAAGGAGCCTCTTCTTCTTCAGGCTCTTCCTCCATGAGGATATCCTCTTCATCATGTTTCCTTGAGGATTGACCCTCTTCTAGGGTCTCTGTAATTCTAGCCTCTGCTGTCTTACTCTTCTTGGACTTTCCTTTCCTTGTCCTTGGAGGGGATGCTGATCCTGATCCTGATGCTGCTGCCTCCTCAGCTACAAATACTGCCTTTTCGATAATAACCCCTTTGGGTTCCTTATCTACTTTCTTGCTCCTTGGGGGTCTTTTGCTCTGTTGTTGTGGTGGAGGGAGTCTATCTCCCTTAGACTTTCTCTTCTCATTCAGGAAGTCATCATACTCCCCATCAGGAATCTCCTGGCCCTTCTTCTTGTTGTCCATCGTAATGGCAACACCCTTCTTCTTCAATGCCGCTATCTGTTCATCAACCCAGGCTTGGGTTAGTTGTATGGTCCTGGTAATGAAGGGGTCCAAGGATATATCCTCCTGTATGGTGAGGTCAGGTGCAAAGATGGTATCATTATATATCTTCTTCTGTTCATATTCATCTGCAATTATCCTGCCATCATCTTTCTTCAATTGCTGTGGAATTGGGATGCAATCAAAGGTTCTTATTTGATTCAAAGTTAGCCTTTGATATCTTCTTCTTCTTGCCTCTGCTTCATCTTCACAGTCGGCCCATAAGTCTTCTAGGTGCCTCTGATGAATAGGCTTTCCTATTATTTTCTGCATCCTGCCGTAAGGATCATATGGTCTTGTCAGTGGAAAAGGCTGCAGCTTCATTGTATTCAAGGTGACCATCACTTTCTTTATGTGCTCTGAATTGGGGCACATATACCAGCCAATGGTGACTAGAAACAAAATTGGTGGCAGATTCTTGGCATCCTTGTATGTTTTTATCATTGTGGAGCTCTGCCTGATGAACTCCATCAGTATCACTGCATCAGTGGGATACCTTGGTAGCATGAGGTGATTTCCTTCAAAACCCTCAATCCTTATGTATGAAAAGGTGGCAAACTGAATATACCAAGCTCCATGCTTGTAAATTATCTCTTGAGCCTCCATGCTCAATCTCTTTGTTCTGTCTTCCTCCATGGTCCTCACCAGATGCATAGAGAATGCATCATTGACCAGTTTGTAGTCCTGGAGGTAATTGGCTCTTTGCAGCTGGGGATGATGATCCCAGATATGCACAGCATTAACTGTTCTTGTGACTTTCCCATCTGTAACCAATGCATCAAATGTGCCTTTATACGCACAGGAGTAGACGATGTATGAGGTCATATAGAAAGAACAATTTGAACCTCCTAGGTTCATCAGCTGCTCATGCAGAGCATCACTTATTAGCTGGCCCCACAGTGGTTTGATATCTAAATATAAACACATCATTATTATACCATACATCCAGTCTCTGAAACTACCAGCATCAGTCTGGCTTGTTACTCTGTTCAGTAGTGCGATCATGTATTGATATTCATCAGCAAAATCATACTTGAATAGATGCACAGGAAGCTTGGCTGCTACAGGATATGTACTATTTTTAGCCCTCCATTGATACATATTCTTCCTGGCTTGTTTCTTATTGTTTTCATATTCTTTCTCCGACTTCTTCAGGTCTACACTTTTGACCTTGCTGCCCAATGGCAATCCCAATGTCTTGGAAAGACCCTTGATAGATAGGTTAGCATATATCCTCCCATGCTTCATCACCTGCCTAGTTTCTGGATTGTAGTTCCTAGCACACTCGATCACCAATTCCGGAGATTCCATAGAGTATGGAAAACTGGCAGCGTTCGACATCCCGGAAATGAAAACTGCATCTAGCACCAGACTCTTGTTATTCTCATCGTTCAACCTGGCTGACCATTCTTCCAAATTGGTACTTCCCTGATGGGTATCTGTAATTGTGCCATACTTGAATAGGATGCCCCTCTGGGAGGAGAACATGGGCCTTTTAAATTCCGCTTGACACTTTACTAACCTCTTGTCAGCCATGGGTGCCTGCAATTAAACAAATCCTGTCTTATAATGGGTATATACATGCATGCATATTATAATTAACTTTACTACTCATCATGCCTACTATAGATGTATAACATTACTTAATCATATGGATGCATAAACCAGAACTTTGGATTAACCATTCATACCTGACTTTTTACAGAAACAACAGGACGAGGGTTTCATTTACTTACCTGTATATGCAAACTTCCTCTTATACCAATGGACTTGCTGACAATACTCTTTATTCAGCTAATGATCACGCACTTCCTTCTGTCTGTGAGCTTAATTCGTGCAACTATCGCGTGTATGAGGATATGGAGGCTAGTGCTCTGTAAAAACAAATTTATCGCAAGGTAAATTTGAAATGGCGGTGAATTCATCCCTTTAACGATGCACTTAGGGTAAAATTAGGGCAACTCTGACAGATTGGATTTTACTCATTGATTATCCGCGCGAAAACGCAGGATCTTGCCAAGTGTTCCATCAAGTTTCTTGGTCGGCGGGAACCACCTACCATGTCTGCGCGCATTAAATGACAATGGCAGCAACAGGAGAGGGGTGATATCCCTATGATAGGATATCATGAAAGTAGGATGATATTCACAAATATCAGGTCGAGTTTAAAATGATCATCCTCCTTCAGAGAAAAAACTGTCGCGACCACATCATGTGACGAATGCACCTTTTGGTTATGTTTAGCACATCAGGAGGATATCTCGATATATCGGGTGATGTTTCAAAAGTGATGATGATCAGACAAACTTACATGTCTCTCTTTCAAAATATTGGGATGACGTCATCCGGATATTCGCTCAATGTATCGGCAAGGTATCATGACGTCATCATCATAATATGGGAACATGATCATGTTTATGAAATATCCTATCGAGAGGTAAATGTGATGATGATGTCATCGTCACGTTTGTTCCTTTGTTTATCGAACTTGGAGGACGTCATCAGGATATTGGCTTAGGGGGATATTTCACAGCAGGAGGATATTATGAAATATCGAGTTACTTTGACAAATATGATCCTCGCGAAATGCATAAGGCTATTGAAGGGTAACGGTTACTATCACCTAAAATTGACGTCCAGATATTCGGACCGCATGATTTTATCAGGTGATATACTATATCGGGGTGACCTTTATAATATGATGGATGTTACGAAATATGATCCTCCCCCTGGGAATATCAAGTTTGACTCAAACTTTGACCACTCAGAACTTTCACATCCTGACGAATATCAGGGTGATGTAAAAGACGAACCTACATGGAATTTAATGCTCTCTCTGAATATGAGGTCTCAAGAATAAAATATGAAATTTGACGAACTGACCTCATGATGATCTCTTACTCAGCCTTTTCAATGCATGATGATCCACATGACTTACTTTTACTAAACCGCCAGAAAGCACAAGACACAAGCCAAAAGTTGGGTCCCTGTTTTGTCAAGTCAAAATGGGGCGTGTTGTGTAACCACACAACAACTTGTCACCAAAGAAAACAAACACATTCCAATGATTCAAGTGATGTGATCACATTCATCCATAGTATTCTAATTCTTCCTAAGCATAAGCATCATAATCTTTTGAATGATAAAATTTCATCATGGTAACAATGCTAGCAAAGGATCATGTGTGTGCAGATGATTAATTATCCTCATCTTGAAAGTGAGTTGAAAACATAAGTAACTGGTGTTAAACTACATAGTTGGAGATCATCCCTCATGGCCAACTTGGATAGAGCCTTGCTGCTAGCAGGCGTCTATAGCCCTGGCAAGGTTATCTATACAATCTCCCTAAGTAGAGCCCCACTGCCAGCAGGCGTCTATAGCCCCAGTAGAGTTACTTAGATGGCCTAATTCTATTTCCTTTTTGAATTTTTTCTGTTAAAATGTGTGTCTGATATCATTATGTCTGCTCATTTGTACATGGTATAGTCACTTGCAACTTTAGGTTGGAGATTGTATTGGTAGCAAGGGAGTCTCTTTAGATTTTTCACTTAACACCTATACTTGTGTGTTCAACAAACCCAAGGCTGTTAGGTGTTTCATTGTGATTGATTCACTTTGATCAAGAAAAGGCACCCTGATGAAAGGATATCACAGACCTGATCATGATTACTTCTTAGAATGAATCATAACCTATATCTAAATTTGATCTCATCACTTGAATCTTAACAATTTAGTTATTTTCTAGGATGATGAGGTGCATCATCCTGAGTAACCAAAACAAGGTCTCAACAAACAAAACAGAACAAACGAAAACAAAACAAACTGTACAAACAACTATACAAATGTATAATATGATACACATGACTGTCATGAAGTCACTCAGGCCTGGAAATAATGCTTGAGGAATTGTCCATTGACTAGCAATGGGACATCCTCACCTGTCAGGTTCTTAAGCCTATAAGTGCTGTCTCCTAGTATCTCAGAAATTTGAAAGGGACCTATCCATAATCTATCAAATTTACCATGGTAACCTTTCCTTTCATGGGCTTTATCCCACATCATGACTAAATCAGATATCCTGAAGGCTTTAACTCTGGCTCTCTTGTCAAACCAACGTTTGACAACAGCCTGATGTTTTGCAAACTGGTCAATTGCTTGACTCCTTTTCTCTTCCAGGTGCATCAGCTGAAGCAACCTGACTTCTTGTCTATTATCAATGCCTAGGTATTCTTGGGCAAACTGCAGAGTAGTAATTTTCAAGTTTATAGGAAGGATAGGATCCACCCCATATACCAATTGGAAAGGTGAGTTTCCTAATGCAATTTTCATTCTAGTTCTGTCTACCCATAAGGCATATTTCAGAAATGAGTTCCATTCCCTAGGGTTCTTCTCTATTAGTTTTCTTATGATATTCAGTAAATTCTTGTTGGTGGATTCTGCTAATCCATTCCCTTGGGGATAGTAGTTGGATGAAAACTTAAGTATGATCCCATGATCAAAAGCCCAACTTGACAATTTAGTTGAAGTGAAGGCAGAACCATTATCACTTACCAAAGCATAAGGAATTCCATACCTGGTGACAATGTTGCTCTCTAGAAATTTGATGACGTCATCTGCAGTACAAGTCTTGCTGCTGACAGCCTCAGTCCACCTGGTACAATAGTCAGTAATTGTTAGGACATACCTATGGCCTGAGGAGGACGGAGGATTAATTGGTCCTATGAAGTCCATGCCCCATTGTGCAAATGGGCGCTCTTCCATCACTGGTTGCAAGGGTTGTGTAGCATATTTCTCTCTATTGGCAGCAACCTGACACACATGACAACATTTAACATGATCAGTTGTATCTTTAAAAACTGTGGGCCAATAATATCCTTCTTTGAGGATTGCATGTGTCATGGCCAAGGCTGATCCATGTGCTGTTCCGAACTTGTCATGTAACTCGGACAGGACATTATTTGCTTCTGGCTTTTCTAAGCATCTCAGGTATATTCCTTCATAATTCTTCTTGAATAGGGTTCCTCCCTTCATCATATACTTTTGTGACCTTATCTTCAAGGCTCTTCTCTGTGAAGCTTGCAATCTCGGGGGGCATCTTCTAGTAATCAGGATGTGCCTGATATCTGAATACCATTCTTTATTATCCTTATCATTGATAACATACTGCTGACTTGTGATGTTTGGGTCAGTTTCAAATATCATTTGGCTTAAAGCCTGTCCTCTTACCAGCTTCATTGGTGTAATCTCCATGTCACACTCTTGTAATACAGTAATCCACTTGGCTCTTTTCTCACCAGGCTCACTCTGCATGAGCAGCATCTTCACTGCTGCATCAGGCACTACTGCAATCACCTTGCTTCTCAGTATATAATGCCTGAATTTCTTTACTGCCCTGACTAATGCAAGTGCTTGTCTTTCAACATCCACATATCTTAGTTCAGCATCCTTGAAAGGATAGCTCATGAAGGCTATTGGTTTCTCTTCCTTTTCTTCATTCCTTTGAGTTAACACTACTGCAGAGGTATGTTCTGAAGCAAATGAATAGATGTAGAGATCCTTTGTGTAATCAGGACTGATGAGTATAGGAGCATCTGATATGGCTTTCTTTATGTCCTCAAAAGCAACTTTAGCTTCTGCTGTCCACTCAATTTTGGCATCTTTTTTCAACATAGCATTTAATGGTCTGACTATTTCTGCAAAACCAGTTATGAATTTTCTTACAAAGTTAATCTTACCAAAGTAAGACTTAAGTTCTTTCTTGCTTCCAGGAAGTTGTATTTTCATGATAGACTCCACCCTATCAGGATCAATGAGGATTCCATCTTCAGTTATCAAATGGCCTAATAACTTTCCTGTTGTCACCCCAAATATGCATTTCTTGTGGTTCAGGGATATTCCATACTCTTCACATTTCTTTAGCACATTTCTGAGATTTGCTACATGATTTCCCCTTTCTTTGGAAAATACTGTCAAGTCATCCATGTAGATGACTATACATTTTCCTATTAAGCCTCTGAAGGCTATGTCCATTGCTCGCTGGAATGTTGCTCCAGCATTTATAAGTCCGAATGGCATACGTCTATATGCAAATATTCCCCACTTGGTGGTGAAGGCAGTTTTCAATCTGTCAATTTTATCAACCATCACTTGGTTGTATCCTGAAAAGCCATCCAGGAAGGACATCATTTTGGCTCCATTTACAATCTGCAGAACTTCATCTAATGAGGGTAAAGGATAATTATCCTTTTCTGATGCTCTGTTCAGATTCCTGAAATCTACACATAGCTTGATGTCTCCATTCTTCTTCCTAACTGGCACTAGATTTGCCACCCAAGTGGAATGCCTCACAGGAAAAATTATCCTAGCATTTAACAATTTCTTGACTTCTTCAAATATTATTGGTTCAAGCAAAGCATTAACTGGCCTTTGCTTCTGTTTGAAAGGTTTAGCATCTGGCTTGAGAGGTATAGTATGAGTTATGACAGATGTGTCATATGTCTTCAGCTCATCATAAGTCCATGCAATTACATGGATGTAATCCTTAAGGGCCTGAGTTATTCCTTCTAACTCTTCTGGTGTGCAAACCTTACCTATCAAGACATTTTTCTTGTCATCATCCTGTCCGATATTCACTTGTGAATACTGACCTCCATCAGCTTTAGGAAGATCCTTCTGCTTCAGCATATTATCCAAATCAAAGGCTCTTTCTAATTCAATCATGCCTTTGGGAATTCTGTTACTAGGCAACTCTAATATTTCATCTTCTTCCCAAACATGATCTTCCATACCATTCTCATCTATAATCTGAGCATCAAATACATCCCTATTGGATATGAAATCAAGAATGTGCTGGTCATCATCAAAGACCTGAAGAATAGTAACATTATCAGGTACTGATGGAACAAATACCAGTTCTATTGAAAATCTCTTCAGACCTGATATAGATAGTGGCTCTAATGTACTGGCAGCTTGGGCAAGTGCATCTGCCCTGTGATTCTGTTCTCTAGGGACATGAGTGATGTTAAATGCATCAAAGTCTTCAATTAAATCCCACACTTTGTGTCTATAATTTGACAATTTTTTATAATTGCAAGAGTAGATTCCTCTTACTTGTTTGACAACTAATTCTGAGTCTCCAAAGACTTGTAGAATTTTCACTTTCTTTTTGAGAGCAAACAGTATCCCATGAATCAAAACTTCATACTCTGTCACATTATTAGTGCAGGGGAACTGTAATCTGTACGCAGCTAAGTAGGATTTTCTTGATGGATCAATAAGATCAATTCCTACTCCGGCTCCTTGCTTGGATTTCGATCCATCGAATCTAAGGATCCAAGATTTATCTTCATCATGAGGTTTAGCTGAAACTTTATTTTTCTTTGCAGCTCTGGCAGCTGCCCCACCTGATATCCATTTTAACCTAGGAATGTTAGCTTTTTCGAGCTCCACCTTTTCTTCCTTCTGAGAAGCTAATTCTTCTTTTTGTTTTCCATCATCAGGAGGATGATCTTTTAGATCAGGCTCTGTATGTTTCTTCAAAATGTGTAGACACAGCGAACAGGCAGTCTCCGAATGAGGTGCCTCATGCAGCCTACACCAACCTTCAGTTAGTGCATCCTGTGGATGTCTCTTTTATCTTATCATTTTCTTAATTTCTTCAAACAAGAACCCTTCAAATCTGGTCAGGTTACTGCCTTTGTCTTCATCAGACAATTCATAGTTTGACTCCATCAGACAATCACTCCCTGGGGTGATCTTTTCTTTTTTGCTAACATTCATCTGATTGTACACCAGAATTTCTTCTCTTCTCTGTTCATGACCTTCATCGTGATCTGTCACCTTTTCTGTGGTTCCTGCATAAGACAAAAAAGAATCAGTATCATCATCATCACCAGATGTAGAACTTACCTCGGAATGTGATGATGATGCCTCACTGCATGTCTGCTCCAGCATCATCATGTCTAAGCATGTTTCGCAGGTCTTTTCTGAATGCGCTTCATTGTGTAATTTGCACCATCCATCAATCAAAATATCATTAGCAGGTATATTTAACAATTGACAACGCTTTACCTGTTTGGATAGATGCATCTCAAAGTTTATGAAGTGATCTATTTCATTTTCGTTCTCAAAATTATTATCAGTTTCTACAATTGGCACACCCTCCTGATGATCATGATGATGATGATGATGATAAAAGTCAAGCATCAGGATCTCTTCTATCCTGATAGTCGGTTGTCTAATGGCATAAACTCCAGGCTCAATGTCAACATACATGATCTCATTCATTTTATTATCCTCGGTTATCATGTGCTTCATTCTGGGTTCAGCATCTATTCTTATCTGGTTTGGTATACCTTTCCAAGGTAACCACATGTGACTAAAGTCAGTGGACATATATCCATTCAAAGTTTTTGACCAGTCTCTGCTAAGTAGCATCCCATATGTATTAGGTATGTCAACTACCTGGATATCGATGTAATATTGGATCCTGGGATCAGATGCTAGCTACATGTGTATATGAGTCAGTTCTCCCACTACACTCACTTTTGTTTTATCTAGTCGTGTCACCTTTTTTAGGGATTTAGCAGGATGCAGTCCTAAGGCATTGCATATGGACAAGGGCATCACATTCATAGATGCACCTGAATCTACCAAACAATTGTGTAAATTCTTTCCAAACATCCTTATGGTAAGGAGGAACGGTGGTGACTCATTCTTATCTCTGTATAATGTCATATGTGATGTTTCTGCAGCTTGGACAGTAGCTGGCATTTTAGGCTTAATATTACCATCTCTAGCAGTATGATCTTTATTGCTAGGATGACCTGGAGAAGGAATATCCTCTTTAGGAGCAGGATCATCTAGTGACTTCATGAATGCTTTTTTGATTGCAGGGGTTTTTAATAACTCTGATAAAGACAGGCTGATCTTTATCTTTTTCATTTCATCTACCAAATATGTAACAAGTTTATCAGACTCATGAGGCAAGCTAACAGCCTTTGATGATGTATTCTGTGGTGACAGATATTGGGCATTTACCTTGGGGAACCCAGGATTATTGCTAGCTTTGGGATCAGGAGGTGTATTGAAATTATTTGGAGGTAAACATGACGTCAATGGACCATTAGGTCTGTTGGAGCTACTTCTCAAATTATAGTTATGTTTGCCAGGATATTGCTGCTGGTATGCATGCACCTCCTCATGTTCAATAGAAGGCTCATTCTCATCTTCAAAAGGGAAGACATAATTTGACCCAAAAGCTAAAGCAGATTCTTCATATGCATGAGAATAATTTTGATGATCAGTGTAGGTTTCTAGCAGTAGGGCTGAATCATATCCACAAGGAACTATTTCATTACCTTCTACCTAAGGTGGATGTCCTACAGTATTAGACACTTCTATTTGAAAAATGCTGGCAGCGATTTGAAATTGTGGACAGTCCAACTCTGCATGAGCATTTGTGTTATGGATCCTACACCGGTTGGTGAGGGCTGCCTCAGCAAGATTGACTCTAGTAGTCTGTTTAGCTTCACCAGATGGCTGATTATCTAAAGGTGATGGTAATGAACCATTATTTGGCCTGGAATTCCATACTCTGGGCTGTCTCTGAGGATTATTGTTATTTCCACCACCATTACTGAAATTACTGTTGTTATTGTATCCTCTGTCTGGATAATTTGGTCTATCATTGGAGTAATTTCTATTCTGATTTGACTAGGAATAGAAACTTTGATTTCTCAAATGTGTCACTTCTGTGGTGAGTTTTCTCAGTTGAGCAAAAATTTCCTTAATTCCTCCTTCTCTTCTTGAGCTTTAGCTACTACATTCTCACTTTGAGGCTTGAAGAAAGAGGACCCATGGTTATTGTTAGACAAATCAGCACCCTGAGGTGCCTGAATTTGTGTCGGATATTGTGACATCTGGCCATTCCCATTAGGAGGTGGCATGATACTTAATGGAGGCACCTACAAAGGTGTAGGCATGACTACTGGGGGTATCATTGCACCGTTAGGATATTGTGGAGAATATGATGCAGGATGTTGTGCAGGATATGATGCATACATGTCAGGCAATGTAGGGAATGCAATATTTGGAGTAGGAGATGGGACTAGCTGCTGATTTACTTTGATAGCTTCTTGAAAGGCTCCTGTCAAGGTAGTGATCTCAGGATGTGTTCTCCTGATGAACATGGAAGTCAATGGATCCAGAGCTAAATAATAGATACTCCTAGCAGAAGCATCTGCTACTGCATAAGGAGCAACTAACTTGGATAGCATTTTCTGGAACCTAGCATTAAAATTGGCAATAGGTTCATTCTCGAATCTTTTGATTGTAGCAAACATGTGGTAATTCATAGATGGATCAATAGGGACCTTGAACCTATCAAGAAAGGCTTTCTCTAGGATAGGCCATGAACCAACAGAGGCTTGGCCAAGACTAATAAACCAATTATAAGCTTCTTCCCCTAGGGAAAAAGGAAATAATCTGCATACAACATCTTCATGTTCTATTCTGGCTCTATAACAAGCCTCTTTAAACGTCCTGACATGATCATCAACATCCTGATAAGGATGATATTTTGGACAAAGTTTGTCTGGATTCTTTGGCAACTCATGATATGTGTTGAAGGTTAAAGGTGACTCTGCAGCAAAGAAGGACATTGTGACCGGAGGAGGTTGAGCCGGTGGTATAGTTGGCTGAGGTTAGCCCTGGGGTTGAGGTTGAACAAGAGGTGTCACAGATATCCCAGAAGGTACTTGTAAACCAACAGGAGTTACAGTAGGAGGTTCTGGTGAAGCTCCTGATGCACTAGACCCGGGAGTATATGGATGTCTACAGTTCTAGGTCTGAAACCTCTAACAGGCAATTCTTCAAAGATTCCACTAGATCTAGACCTGGTATTTATCTTGTGAGCCAAGATTTCTCAATTTTGAGGCAAATTGGCTAAAGCTAACCGGATGATAGTAAATATTGAATGAATTTCACCAGTTGAGGCAATATTTGCGGTCAGATGACTGATCAGACTGAATATTTACGAACTATTTGCAAAGATACTGCAAATATGACAGATATTTGAGGTACAATGACTCTTACCACAGGATATCAAGTTCCTAAGGCCAAAACTCTTCAAAGCTTGAACGGATTTACTTATCATTGGCCGATATTTGTGAATTCATGATGATCTACTGTAAAGCTTGCAATATTTGTGACTAATTTCGGGAAGTTTACACAAAATGAACATGTACAAGCCTATTACAGTAAATATTTGAGCGATATTTGAAATTCCCGAATGCACTGGGGTTACCTTACTCTCTACATTATCAAACCTGAAAATAATGATGATGAGCGTGTTCTTGTAGATTTTGCCCTCCTTCTAGCGTCAATTTATGTTGGTCATGATGTTAGTCATAAACAAGCATAGAATAAAAGTACACATTAACCTTTATTCATCTTGAAAGATACGATGAATTCAGAGAATTCATGATCCCAAGTCTCCGGTGATTAGGTCTTAATCTTCTGACGTTACTTAGAGGTTGATGTGCGTTGCTGTCTCCATTTTGGGGCCTTACATAGAGTTCATCATCATGACGCTATTTCTGCAAAGATTCTTCACAAAGAGGTCACTTTACATAGTTATTTGATTCGATGATACAGCTACATTCAAATATTTGCATGATATTTATCAGTAATGCATGCTTTAGCTTCAAATATGCTAAATATTTCCACTTATCTATGAGATGTCCACATATTTGTATTGTTTGCTTTAGATGTTCAGTTATTTGCAATTATGATAGTGAAATGCTATGAAATTTAAAGAAATTGAAAGAAATGCTTCAAATGAAAGATGAATCTTCAGCTATTGAACCACATGTATATCAAATACAGTCATGAGGAGAAGAAAACCAAACCATATGTTCACCAGGACATTCCACAGCTAGATACAGTAGGTGCTAACTTCAAAGGAATTGTATGAAAACAATGTATGTAAGTAGACATGCACTCCAAGGGATGCAACAAATCACCACATAAATCCAGAATTCACACATTGATTACTCAAGATTTACTATGAATTGTAACCAAAACACTCTTCTCATTCATTAAGTATGCAAAGATATAAATGTATACAAAAAGCTTTCAAATGAGCCCTGAGTATTTCAGCAGACAAATTTCAATTAAGTTTCGAATGTTTACAAAGGAGGCATTCCTGCACCTTTTATAGAATAAGGTGAGGAATCCGTTACAAAAAGATCAGCGATCCAGATTCATCTATGCGCATCCACGGTCAATATTTCTTTTGACTACGTCAACCTTTACAAAATGGCACAAGTTGCCAGCTGGCAACTATCTAAAAAACTATTTCCACTAAGTATCTGATGCTGATATTCACTCTATGATGCATCATCACTTACTTTATCAGAGTCATGCTCTTCATCACCAGGTGCATCACTTCCTAAACTTTCATCATCATGATGATGATGACTGCACATATGAGGTTGCATGATACTCCGGACCTACTCATATAATTGCACAATTTTATCTATTTCTCCGCCATCCTGAGTCTTTGCTTTGATCATGGCGTGCTTGTGTGCCTCATATTTATGCCTGCTACTGTCTAGCTTGCTCTTCCTGTCTTGCAGTATTTCATTGTACTTCTCCATCTTGACTTTGATTCTCATTATTTTATCTATGGCTTTTTCTATCAAGTGAACAAGTGGATCATCTGCTATTGATTGGAAGTTGCTGTGTAAAGTGTTGATGGCAAACTCCTCATCTTGATTTTCAACCTTCCCTTCCACTTTTCCTTCTAATGTTTCCAATATTTCTGCCTCAACAGACATTAAATCATGCAACTTCATGCTGATATGTCTCAGTTTATTATTGCATCTTCTGAGTACTCCACATTCAAATTGAATGTGTTTATACCATATGTCAATCAGCAAGGCAGTATTACTGTTTAGTACCTGTTTATTGATGAGCAGCTGAGGATTTATCCTCTTTATTTCTCCCAGTATATTTAATACTCTTTCGAGTTGGTAAGACCTTTTTCCTGTCTGCATCTACAATTTGTCTACCTTGGTCCTGGAGTCACTGAGAGTATTCCACCTCTTCAAAGAGGCCTTTACTACTTCCTTTGCATCACCCAATGTGGATGACATCCATCTCCTGAGTACAGACGCGTCATGTTTCATGAGGTCTAATTTATTCACCTCCTCTTGAGAGATAACAGTCAATGGGACTGCATGTTTAGTTGAAGTATCTTCAATATTGGTTAGCCTTCCTATGTAGGCATGCAACTGAGCAATGTGCTCCTTATGTTGCTTATTTTTCTCTTTCTCTCTTTTCACCTTTTGAATTAAAGAATCAATAATATTTTTGCCCTCTTGACCTTCTTGGTCCTCATTGGCAAATCCTAAGTCTACTATGCTGATCTGGAATTCATCTAAGGTAATTTTACCTTTTTCTTTCTCCACAGTAGGTACTACAATCTGGGCGGTCCTCCTCCCAGTTGTTGGATCTCTTTTGATGGCCAAAGTCATTCTGGCCTTCCTCTTAGGTTTTATTATATTTTTGGAGAATAGGGTGGAGACATCAAACTCTTGAATTTCAAATTCTTCTTTTATATTTACCTCTTTCTCCAACCACAGAGGTACCTGATCATGTTTCTCTGCATCATCATGATGTTCACCTGTGTCTCCTGCATCTGTCAGCAGATGTGGTGGAGAAGGTGATTTCCTTAATTCTTCTTCATGATGCTCACTTTGACGTTGATCCTGTGGTACATCCTCCTGTTGAGGAACTTCTTTCTCTGGAGGAGCATCTTCCTAAGGTGGAGGATCTTGTGCTACGTCCACATGCTAATCATGATGATCATGATCTTTTTCTGTCATTACTTCATCCTCCTTTGGCTTTTCCTTCTGTTGAGGAACACTCTTAGCCGTGGATGCTTGGGAAGTCTCCTTAGGTGCTGGCATTTGTTCTGAAGCCATTATTTGTTCTGCACCTGTGTTACTTCCTAAACTTTGGCAGTAGGATCTTCAGATATATCCTTCTTATCAGCCTTCTTTTCTTGAACCTCTACTATAGCAGGTTCTACTGATGCATCCTGTGCACTTGGTGGGCTTATTTCTGAAGGATGGCCCTCTAGTTCTGCCATCTTCACTTCTTCTGCAGGTTGTCGTTTGTCAGGTGATCCTGTTGGATGTTCAGGACTTGCATCCTGCTTATCTGTCAAATCTACCACTGCAGGATTTGTCACCTCAGCAATCAGTGTATCTAGCCCCATTTCTTGGGCTACCTACTTTGGGCTCTTTTCCTTTTCGGCTTCCACTTGCTTCATCTCCTCTAGTATCGTTTGAACTGTTGGAGGCTTATGAGGGGTCATTTGTGTACCTACAGCAAGGGTTTCCATCTTTTGTGAAGATACCTCCTTCACAACCTCGTCATCAGATAGATTAATTGTCTCCTCTAATGAGATATGACCTCCTGGCGAGGTTTCTTTTATCTGCTCTTTTGCAAGTTTAGATTTGAACTTGACGATGGTAGGAAGTGGAACATTATGCTATAGTTCCTTGTGCACTTCACTACCTGCCCCTTGTAACAATGTAGGGGGTTGTTTTATTTCACCCCTCATGGAGGTTCTCAATTTCTTAAGTGGGGTAGACACAACCATCTGTGGAGCTCTTCTTTTTCTTTTTATTATCAAAGGAGCCTCTTCTTCTTCAAGCTCTTCCTCCATGAGGATATCCTCTTCATCATGTTTCCTTGAGGATTGACCCTCTTCTAGGGTCTCTGTAATTCCAGCCTCTGCTGTCTTGCTCTTCTTAGACTTTCCTTTCCTTGTCCTTGGAGGGGATGCTGATCCTGATCCTGATGCTGCTGCCTTCTCAGCTACAAATACTGCCTTTTTGATAATAACCCCTTTGGGTTCCTTATCTACTTTCTTGCCCCTTGGGGGTCTTTTGCTCTATTGTTGTGGTGGAGGGAGTCTATCTCCCTTAGACTTTCTCTTCTCATTCAGGAAGTCATCATACTCCCCATCAGGAATCTCTTGGCCCTTCTTCTTGTTGTCCACCGTAATGGCAACACCCTTCTTCTTCAATGCCGCTATCTGTTCATCAACCCAGGCTTGGGTTAGTTGTATGGTCCTGGCAATGAAGGGGTCCAAGGATATATCCTCCTGTATGGTGAGGTCAGGTGCAGAGATGGTATCATTATATATCTTCTTCTGTTCATATTCATCTGCAATTATCCTGCCATCATCTTTCTTCAATTGCTGTGGAATTGGGATGCAATCAAAGGTTCTTATTTGATTCAAAGTTAGCCTTTGATATCTTCTTCTTCTTGCCTCTACTTCATCTTCACAGTCAGCCCAGAAGTCTTCTAGGTGCCTCTGATGAATAGGCTTTCCTATTATTTTCTGCATCCTGCTGTAAGGATCATATGGTCTTGTCAGTGGAAAAGGCTGCAGCTTCATTTTATTCAAGGTGACCATCACCTTCTTTATGTGCTTTGAATCGGGGCACATATACCAGCCAATGGTGACTAGAAACAAAATTGGTGGCAGCTTCTTGGCATCCTTGTATGTTTTTATCATTGTGGAGCTCTGCCTGATGAACTCCATCAGTATCACTGCATCAGTGGGATACCTTGGCAGCATGAGGGGATTTCCTTCAAAACCCTCAATCCTTATGTATGAAAAGGTGGCAAACTGAATATACCAGGCTCCATGCTTGTAAATTATCTCTTGAGCCTCCATGCTCAATCTCTTTGTTCTGTCTTCCTCCATGGTCCTCACCAGATGCATAGAGAATGCATCATTGACCAGTTTGTAGTCCTGGAGGTAATTGGCTCTTTGTAGCTGGGGATGATGATCCCAAATATGCATAGCATTAACTATTCCTGTGACTTTCCCATCTGTGACCAATGCATCAAATGTTCCTTTATACGCACAGGAGTAGACGATGTATGAGGTCATATAGAAAGCACAATTTGAACCTCCTAGGTTCATCAGCTGCTCATGCAGAGCATCACTTATTAGCTGGCCCCACAGTGGCTTGATATCTGAATATAAACACATCATTAATATACCATACATCCAGTCTCTGAAACTACCAGCATCAGGCCGACCTGTTACTCTGTTCAGTAGTGCGATCATGTATTGATATTCATCAGCAAAATCATACTTGAATAGATGCACAGGAAGCTTGGCTGCTGCAGGATATGTACTGTTTTCAGCTCTCCATTGATACATATTCTTCTTGGCTTGTTTCTTATTGTTTTCATATTCTTTCTCTGACTTCTTTAGGTCTACACTTTTGACCTTGCTGCCTAATGGCAATCCCAATGTCTTGGAAAGACCCTTGATAGATAGGTCAGCATATATCCTCCCATGCTTCATCACTTGCCTGGTTTCTGGATTGTAGTTCCTGGCACACTCGATCACCAGTTCCAGAGATTCCATGGAGTATGGAAAACCGGCGGCGTTCCACATCCTGGAAATGAAAACTGCATCTAGCACTGGACTCTTGTTATTCTCATCGTTCAACCTGGCTGACCATTCTTCCAAATTGGTACTTCCTAATGGGTATCTGTAATTGTGCCATACTTGAACAGGACGCCCCTCTGGGAGGAGAACATGGGCCTTTCGAATTCCGCTTGACACTTTACTAACCTCTTGTCAGCCATGGGTGCCTGCAATTAAACAAATCCTGTCTTATAATGGGTATATACATGCATGCATATTACAATTAACTTTACTACTCATCATGCCTACTGTAGATGTATAACATTACTTAATCATATGGACGCATAAACCAGAACTTCGGATTAACCATTCATACCTGACTTTTTACAGAAACAATAGGACGAGGGTTTCATTTACTTACCTGTATATGCAAACTTCCTCTTATACCAGTGGACTTGCTGACAATACTCTTTATTCAGCTGATGATCACGTACTTCCTTCTGTCTGTGAGCTTAATTCATGCAACTATCACGTGTATGAGGATATGGAGGCTAGTGCTCTGTAAAAATAAATTTATCGCAAGGTAAATTTGAAATGGCAGTGAATTCATCCCTTTAACGATGCACTTAGGGTAAAATTAGGGCAACTCTGTGGTGTCCTCGGAGCTTTCCTCAAGGGTCTCTTTTCCTTTCCTGTGACTGTGTTGCAATATATCCTCCCCTATTTCTTTTGGGATGCCCTCATTGTCAACTTCCTCAGCTTCCCTCTCCTCATGAATCTCTTCTCCATGGTGTGCAGCAGGGGATGAGTATTCACCTGAGAGAGCGGTAGGGTTTTGTGTTGCTTCTCCTCTTTCTTCTTCATCTGAAGAGATGACTAACCAGTGGTGGCGTATTTTGGCAGAGGTGGATGCTATGGTTTCACCTGCTTTACTGCTTTGCTCTGTTCCTCTCTGGAGTCATCAGAACTAGACTTTAGGGGACATGGAGGAAACTGCAATAGGGTCTCCTGAAATGGAGACAGTGAAAGTATGACGTTTCAACTTTTTACTTCTGGGTTATAGGGCAAGAAAGTCTTCCCATTTCTATTGACCATCCTCCTGCTATAGGAAGTGGTGCTTAATGATCAAATATATCAAACCTGGGTGGCTAATCTACCCTTCTTTGTTCTTTCTATTGGTCATCATGGTGACGAGATTTGTATGCAGAAAAGCAAGAACATTTATCAGATATTGGGGGTTATTGGCCCCATGCCTTAGGTGGGTAATTAGCTGCATCTCGGGGCCCAAAATTGTACCAAAATGGCCATCACATGTGAAGAAATTCATGATCCATAGGACCACAATCTTCCATGGGTTTGGAAGACTGGTCCTTTCAATACCTTTAGTTGCTCCCTTACAATATACCGGGGCAAGGGCTCCAGAGCAACATGAAAATTCTAAACTAATTCTTCATACGATGGTTTGTTTGCAAACAAATCAACACCTACTATAGGTATACCAAAAATTTGACTAATTATGGTGGGGTTGATTTGTATTCTTACCCCTTTTATAGTGGTGAAGGTCCTGTGGAAGTTTGTAACGAACTCCTCAAACAAGTCAGCTTCAAATCCTTCAAATTTCTGTAAAAATGCCAACCATCCAGCCTACTGGAAAATTTGTGCGCTGGCATCATAAAATATTGCATTCTCAGGTTTGTCTTTCCTTTTCTTACCCATTTGATCAGTTGATTTTGTATGAGTCTGTAGCAAAATGTTACAATGGAGCTCTAGTTTTTTTCTCTGCCTTCTATCTCTAGTTTCAAATAGGAAGGAACTGTGAACTTTGAGATGTCAATTGTAGGTTTGTACGAAGGAATAATTGCATGCGAGATGGACAAGATGGTAGTTACCCTACCCATCTTTTTAGCAATCATGGTGTGTACTTCAGAGTGTCGAACCAAAGTGGCCGTGTGTGAATTGTAATTTCTTAGCTGCCACCTTAATTGCTTTTCCATATGCATCTGAAGCTGATGCCAGCAATCCTAGCCCTGATGTCTTTTCAAATGTACTTCCCTTAAATGGTCATAAATACCAGTCATTATATTTCCTAATCCATCTCTCATTTCTATTTATGGCATTTATTATAAATGTTGTTGTTATGATGACCAAGTACTTATATTTCATTGCAAGGTATACGAGATCTACGAACAAACGTATGGCTACCACCTGTCGGATGACAATCATTTATGTAACTACCATGGCATGTAAAAGATGAGGATTGCATGTGACCATTTTGGGGAACACATGGCATACATAAACATTTTAAAATAATTATATAAGTGTTAAGGAATATACCCTGTGAAGTACCCATCCCTTTGATGATTTTGTCTTAACATTTTTATCGAATCAATTTTCGCGATACACACAACATAGTGTCCCATGGTACTTGAAAAGATGCTAGCCACTGGTATTCATCTAGAGCTATCCGTAGCCATCTGAAGCTATCGGGATCTATCTGAAGCTCTTCAAAAAATTTCAACACAAAAGACCTGTAGAACTGTAAAAAAGAATTTTATTGAAGGAAATGGGGAATTCAAAGGAAAGATCACCATTGATGGTTTTCAAGCTTCCCTCTAGGTAAAACTGCCATTGCTGGTTTTCAACTTTTGCCCTTTTTTTATGTTTTCTGACAGAAAAGGCTGCCATTTCTAGTTTTCAACCTTGACTACTTTATTTATTCAAGAATTATCATTTAGAGCATAAATTCAATGGAAGAAAGATCTTCCACGAAAAATGTTCTATTCGGGACTAAATTTCTGCAGAGAATTCTTTTTTAGATGCTGGTTTGTGATACAACTTCAACCTATGTCCATTAACCATAAGAACTCTGTGATCTCCATCAATGGGAACTAACTAAATAGCTCCATTGTTGAAGGCTTCTTGCATTTCATAGGGCCCCAACCATCTGGTGTGCAGTTTCCCTTTTAGATCTTGATATTTGGAGTCTTACAACAGGGTCCAATCTCCTTGCTTGAATTGCTTACTAATCATGTGCTTGTCGTTCCATTCTTTCCGCTGCTATTGGATTAACTCTGTGTGCTGAAGTGCCTCCATCCGCATCTCTTCTAACCTATTTAGCTGCAGTATCTTATGTAACTATGCTTCGGTCAAATCAATACCAACTTCAAGTGCTATTTTGAAAGTCTCTACCTCATATTCTAAAGGCAACATTGTGTGCTTCCCATAAATTAACTCATATGGTGTAAAGTTAGTTGTGGTCCTATAGGTAGTATTATAAGCCCAAACAACTTTTGTCATTCTGTCAGCCCAATCTGTCTTTTTACTTGAGATGGTTTTTGTAAGGATATTCTCCAGTTCTCTATTTGTTACTTCTACTTGAACATTCCTTTGAGGGTGATATGGTGAAGATATCTTGTGATAGATATGATATCTCTCCAAGAATTCTTTGATCATAGTAGACATAAATTGTGGTCCCTGATCAGAGACAAGGACTCTAGGGTGAAAGGAAGCTAGGTGTGCGAAAATCACTTCCTACACTAATCTAATGAGGGGAGGGCTATGCAAATTCAATTTAATCTTTACAATTACAGCAACATGAAACATATAATAGAGATATTGCAACAATACACATAGAACCAGAAAGAAGACAGAAGAAGAGAGACAAGATATAACATGGGGAAAACCCTTATCGGGTGAAAAACCCCACACTTGAAAACCTGCACAATGTATTATCAAAACTGAATATGGTTTACAATACACTTGCAATGCAAGCTCTTAATAGTCTTTGACACTCATTTTTGGAGTCAATCCGGCAGCATAACAGTACCTGTCAATCACATAATACAACTCCTCCTCAAAGCACCTGTTTATATATAAAATACAAGGCAAAATAACCTCTATCTTGCAATGGGTGTCCAACTTAGCCTCATGGCCCAAAACTCGTGCCTATGGACACTTGGTCAACACTGTAAGATGCTTCTGACACTTGTCCACACACCTCATCCCAAAGAGGTCACCTATTTCCAAAATGGACTATGACAGATGCTCTTACAACTCTTATGACCGTCATAGAATCTGTCATAGCAGTTACAACTTACAGATGTAAGAGAATCTATCATACACAGGCTATAAATAGCATATTCTCTTACAACATGTCATAGTCCACCTTGGAGCACCCAAAGATGCCTTTTTCAAAGATGCTTCTCGACACATGTCTTCTCCTGCCTTACAAGCTTCTATTTCTGACTCTTACATGTCATAACTTCGTCATAGGAATTTGTCATGACCATTATGGTCAACATTCCCTTACACAACATCCAAGATGCCAACACATGGAAAAATATTCCTACCACTAAGCGGGATGCCTATCTCCTCATGTGAGGACAAAACTACATGTGGTCATATGCCATGTAAGATGACACATCACCGTGCCAACTCCCACAATATAACAACATAGGATTTGCATCCAAACTATACAATAGGCAATAAATAAATAAATATAATGAAATAATACAAGGAATTACCAAGGTTGAGAAACCTTAATTCCCAACATTCTCCCACTTGTCGAACACCTTGTAAGAGCCAATAGAATAATAGGATTTAATTGCTATAGGCCGAGAGGCCCATAGACTCCGAACACCATCTGAACTTCTCTGTGCCCACTGGCTTCGTCAATGCATCTGCAACATTCTTCAAAGTATCTACCTTCTCCAAATTTACCTTCCCATCCTCTACCATGTCTCGCACGAAGTGAAACTGTACATAAATATGCTTTGTTCTGGCATGGAAAGTTGGATTCTTCACAAGGCAAATTGCACTCTGACTGTCACAACAAATTGTAATATGTCCTGCATCAACACCAATATCTGAACACAATCTCTTAAGCCAAATGGATTCCTTACAAGCATGAGTTGCTGCCATGTACTTAGCTTCTATCGTGGACAAAGCAACCATAGGTTGTCGCTTCCTCATCCAACTAATAGCACCACCAAACAGTGTGAACACATAAGCACTGGTGGATCTCCTGCTGTCAATGTCACCTGCCCAATCTGAATCCACAAATCCAAGAACTTTGTCCCCAAAGAAACAGGAACACACAATGGTCTACAATCTGCCATGCTGAACCTATCCAACACGGTCTTCACATACTTACTCTGGCTTAACCAAAGTTTTCTTGTTAGTTCTGTCTCTTCTGATTTCCATTCCAGGAATGTACCTGGCTACCCCTAAATCTTTCATTTCAAACTGTGCTGCCAACTGAGACTTAAAATCAAAAATCATATTCTACCCTTCCCAATGAGTAACATATCATCAACATATAATGCAACAATGAGAATACAATCACCATCATACTTATAATACACACAATGATCCAATTTCGATCTCACAAATCTAATTGACAACACAAAGGCATCAAACTTCAAGTACCACATCCTAGGAGACTGCTTCAATCCATACAAAGACTTCTTTAACTTGCAAACCAAATTTTCTTTACCTTTCACCATGTAATGCTCTAGCTGTGACATGTAAATCTCTTCCTCCAAATCACCATGAAGGAAAGTTGTCTTCACATCCATTTGCTCCACCTCTAAGTCATAAGCTGTTGCAAGAAATAACAAGAATCGAATGGATGTCATCTTTTCAATAGGAGAGAAGATCTCACCATAATCTATACCCTCCACTTGTGAATACCCCTTTGCAACCAATCTGGCCTTATACTTGTCAACACTGCCATCTGCACCAAATTTCTTCTTGAACACCCATTTGCATCCAACAGGTTTCCGTCCAGGAGGCAAAGGTACCAATTCCCAAGTTTGATTCTTTTCCAAAGAAGCCATCTCATCCTCCATGGCCTCCTTCAAGAACTTGCATCTTTCGTATCCATAGCCTCTGACACAGTTCTAGGTTCATCACTGTTAGTAAGCAAAGCAAAAGCACAACTAGAATCAAGCAATGTATAACCAAACCTCTCAGGTTGTTTCTTGATCCGTGTGGACCTCCTCAAAGGCTGAGGTGGAGGTTCTACTTCATCTTCTAAACTTTCAAAGCTGCTAGAGCTCTCCTCATTTTCAAGTCCAACATTGTCTTTTTGTTTAGTCTTCTCAGGGGTAGAAGGAAACTGAACAACATCCTCTTTCTTTTCCTTTTCTTCTGGCTGTAAAACAGTGGAGGAAGGTGTTAGCTCTCTGAAAATGACACTTCTTCTATACAACACTTTTTTAGCCACAAGATCCCAAAGCTTGTATCCTTTCACACTGACACCATAGCCAATGCAGATACACTTAACAACCTTCTTCTCCAATTTTGACTGCTTCTCCCTAGGCACATGTGCATATGCCTCAACCAAAAACACAAAGATGCCTTATTAAAGGCTTTCTACCAGACCACACCTCCATGGGTGTCTTACCAACAAGAGCTGATGTAGGAGATTTGTTTACCAGATAGCAAGCAGTGGCAACAGTTTCAGTCCAAAATTTTTGTTCTAGGCCAGCTCCACTAAGGATACTCCTAGCCTTCTTCATCAGTGTCATGTTCATCCTCTCTACAACTCCATTTTGCTACGGGGTATATGGAGTTGTCTTATGTCTTTCAATCTCAAGTTCCTTGCAATATTTATCAAATTCTGTAGAACAAAACTCACCACCGTTGTCAGTTCTCAAACATTTAATCGTTTTACTAGTCTGATTTTTAGCAAAGGTTTTAAACTCCTTAAACTTACTATAGACTCTAAATTTTCTTATGAGAAAATAAATCCATGTCCTTCTACTATAGTCATCTATGAAAGATACAAAATATACAGATTTTGATAACGAAGGAACATTTACAAGACCAAATACATCAGAATGAACAAGGTCCAACACACCAGAAGACTTATGAGAACTCGAATAAAACTGAACACGGTTTTGTTTTCCATATATGCAATGTTCACAAAGGTCAAACTCAAGATTACAATCATCTAAACCCTCAACGAGGGTTTTATTTTTCAGGGTTCTAAGACCCTTCTCACCAATGTGGCCAAATCTCTTACGCCATAACATTGTCTTTTCAGCAGGAAGCTTAACTTCCAAAGCATGAATACAACTATCAGGACTAGATACAACAGATTTCTTCACTGTTGGTTCAGATGGTGAGGATGAAGTGACTGCTGCCCTCTTCCTTGAGTTAGAAGAACTAATGCATTGAGAAATGCATGCCTCTAGCTGAAACAGAGTACCTCTCCTAGTACCCTTAGCAAGCACCATAGCTCCTCTAGTCATCTTGCATCCTTCTTTCGAAAAGACAACCTGCACACCTACATCATTCAACAAACTTACAGAAAGCAGGTTCCGTGCTAAGCTTGGGATGTGTATAACCCCAGAGATCCCCTTCACTCGTCCATCATGGAATCGGATAGAGACTCTTCCACGACCAACAATCTTTAGATGAGATTCATCTCCCAGGTACACCCTTCCACCATCGAACTCCTCATACTTAGTAAACCAGTCTTGATGCGAGGTCATGTGGAATGATGCACCGGAATCAATCAGCCACACATCATTAGATGCATGGGTTGCGAGGGCTGTGATGAAAGCATCACCATCATCTTGTGACTTGTTAGAATTTGAATCTGGGTTCTTCTTCTTTTCTTTTCCTCTTTGCATTCCTTTCAGAAATGCCCAGATTTACCACAGTTCCAATAGAGAGCCTTGGACTTTCTAGGAGATTTGGATCTCCCACAGGATTTGGATCTACCCTTATTAGCTTTCTTGTCTTTCTTTTTCCCTTTCTCCTTGGGTCTTCCATGAACCACAAGAGCCTCTTTGGCTACCTCAGAAGACTTTCTTCACATCTCTTCAAATAACAACAAAGATACCACTTCATCCATTGTGAAAGTGGATGTGGTGCTCCCGATAGCCATCACAAGATGATCCCACGAGTCCAACAAAGAACAAAGCAAGGTCATGCAACGATCCTCCTCCTCCATCTTCACACCAACTGATGTCAATTGTGTAATTAACATGTTAAAGGCATTCAGGTGATTTGTAATAGATCCCCCATCCTCCATCTTTAGAGAATACAACTTCTTTCTCAGAAAAAGTTTGTTCACTAAGGACTTGGCCTGATACACTTCTCCCAACTTCTTCCAAAGCAAGTTTGCAATTTCTCCTCATGGATATTTAATAGGATAGAATCAACAAGACTAAGTCTTATGAGACCCTTAGCCTTCTGATCTTTGAGATCCCAATCAGCTTGTGCCATAGCAGCTAGTTTTGTACCACTAATAGTTTCCCAGAGGTCTTGATCAACAAGCATGTCTTCCATCTTGAGCTTCCACAGCTTGAAATTAGTGCCATTGAATTTCTCCACCTCTATCCTCCCAGATGTGCTTGCCATCTCCTTGCTCCAATAAGAATCAAAATACTCTACACAAGCTCCCACTCAACTTAAGATCAGCTCAAAAAACCCCCACCCAACAACTAGGATCACAGGTGATCAAGCTTTGATACCAACTGAAAGGAAGCTGGGTGTGCAGAAATCGCTTCCTACACTAATCTAATGAGGGGAGGGCTATGCAAATTCATTTGAATCTTTACAATTATAGAAACATGAAACATATAACAGAGATATTGCAGCAATACACATAGAACCAGAAAGAAGACAGAAGAAGAGAGACAAGATATAATGTGGGGAAAACCCTTATCGGGTGAAAAACCCCACACTCAAAAACTTGCACAATGTATTATCAAAATCAAATATGGTTTACAATACACTTGCAATGCAAGCTCTCAATAGTCTTCGACACTCATGTCTGGAGTCAATCTAGCAGCATAACAGTACTTGTCAATCACATAATATAACTCCTCCTCAAAGCACATGTTTAAATATAAAATACAAGGCAAAATAGCCTCTATCTTGTAATGGGCTTCGAACTTGGCCTCATGGCCCAAAACCCACGCCTATGGACACTTGGTCACATTGTAAGATGCTTTTGACACTTGTCCACACACCCCATCCCAAAGAGGTTGCCTATTTCAAAAATGGGCTATGATAGATGCTCTTACGACTCTTACGACCATTATAGAATATGTCATAGCAGTTACAACTTACAGCTGTAAGAGAATCTGTCATACACAGGCTATAAATAACACCTTGGAGCACCCAAAGATGCCTTTTTCAAAGATACTTCTCAACACATGTCTTCTCATGCCTTACAAGCTTCTATTTTTGACTCTTACATGTCATAACTTCATCATAGAAATCTATCATGACCGTTACGGTCAACATTCCCTTAGACAACATCCAAGATGCCAACACCAGGGATAACTTTAAGAACCCCCCCTCGGAGAAGGTGTATAAACTTGGCGAATCATGTATACTTCCCGAGAAAAATATTAATTTTATTGGCAAATTTTTTCATTTTTCTGGGAAAAAAAAATCTTATTTGGCGAATCGTTTGTAATCGCTAGAGGTCTATGGAAAATCCTGGCAAATTGTAATTTTTTAAAAACTAATAAAATATTTTCATTGGCGATTAAAACCTATTTTCAAACCAATTAAATATTTTTGTTGGCGAATTAAACTTGTTTTCAAAATAAGAAAATATTTTTGTTGGCGATTAAAATCTAATTTCAAACCAGAAAATATATTTACATTGGCGAATTAAACCTATTTTCAAAATAAGAAAATATTTTTGTTGGCGATGAAAATCTAATTTCAAACTAGAAAATATATTTACATTGGCGAATTAAACCAATTTTCAAAGCAATAAAAAAATTATTGGTGATTTTAAATATAGTTTCAAACCAATAAAAAATCATACTGTGTGAATGGCATCAGACTTTAGTTGAAGTTCCATTCCGGGTTGCAGTTCTGACACACCCATCTTTCTACATAAACTCTCTGGAATAGAGACAAGTGTCAAGTAACAACGATTCTGATTAACGAAAATTAATAGATAATTATTTAATTGAGCTGCATAAATTGCCTTCCCAAATACGTGCAATTGTGCTTTTCACGACATTCCTTATTTATTACGAAAGGACAAAGGTCACTTCGAGCGTGGATGTCATTAAATGGAAAATTTTCTAATAGATTTTGGTTGTCAGATGATCGCAAATCGACGGCATAAGTACTGACACACCCAATTTCCCAAATTTGTAGTTCTACAACTGAGGACTTGTGCTTTGCCGAGCTGCCACCTTTGATATATTTTATATATATGTCAACCATTGATCTAATAATATCTAACGGCTGCTAGTTGATTCCAGAGGATTTTGTTAGCAATGTGTGGCATTGGAGATCTACCTTCCGGAATTGAACTACAACCGTTCATCTTTCATTCTAGGGTGCATCAAATGGTCAGTGGTGATACGATTGATTTGATTGAACGCACTTAACCACATAGATTAGCCAATGCTCAATTAAGTTCATTAATGGCAAGTGAGTACTGAGTCGTGACAAACTGCACAGATTAGCCAATATGAATTAAATGGAGTTGCTTGTTATGTATTACCCATTTGTCATAGACGTACATGTAATGTATATATGATAGTCTTTAGTGTTTCAAACTTATATTGCATTACTATGTTTTAGATAGGTCAAGAATCAATAGACTGCAAAAGTTCAAAGTAATGGCTTTCATTACAGCAGTTGTGCGAAGAAAGTAAGTTACCAAGTATTTATTTTGTGATCATTCATGATTTTGATTTTAATTGTGTGATAGAGTTCTCAGTTCACAGATGTAGAATAGTAATAAGAATCTAAGATGATGGAAAATCTTGTTTGTGTGTGGCTATGCAGGTTGTTATTTCTTTGCATGTCTCAGAATGAAGAATTACAAGCATTTGTCAAGTGGAATAGATCGTGTCAAGAATCGACACTTTTAACATTTGCAAATGATGCATTCTATTATGGGTGGTGGGTTGAATCTCCCACACGTGCATGCATGTATGAGAAACTAGAAATTCAAATTGACCCATGGAATTGGTATTGCAACTCAATTGCTAGTGACGTCGAGAAAATTAATTTAATTCTCCTTTACTAGCCTTATTGTTACCCCTGATCATTCTACGGGGGGTATTCACTCCAGATATTCTTTTGGATGACTTAGACGTGGTGATTGATGCAAAATTGGGGGTCGATATCCTGTGGCCGAGAGACCTAGAGAAGCTGCAGGAGGGACAGGAGGGCGTAGCTAGGCAACCATTCCTCCTAAACATGAATGAGCAACAACTTGGAAGGCACAGGCTTTGGGCGGCTCATGGGAGACACTTTCTTTGATGGGCAATTGGAATGGACACAGATGATACTCCGGTATCACTTCAATACTTCGCAACCATTGTGAATACGGAGGGATTCTACTCACAGTGGCCGTAGGAGTGGTCGGGCTCTCAGGGCCACTTTTTTGGTGATTTCCGTGCTGGGGTGGTAGGGTGGCAAGTTTTCAAGGAGTCGCTCAGTCAATGGGCTAGGGATTTAAATGGTACTATGGTAGCCTCTCCGGTGCTGTGTGTTTTTTGGAGCCTGGGCTGGCTGCTGGAGTGGTTTTTGTATTGATATATTTCCTGAGTGTAAATCTTTTTGTAATAATATAATTACCCAAGTGTAAATCTTTTTGTATTAATATAATTACCCAAGTGTAAATCTTTTTTGTATTAATATAATTTCTACTTTTTGTATTAATATAATTTGGTCTCTGTTATGGTTAGAACTTAGAGGTTTCTAATGTTGCTTCTTATATGTTTGCTTTAATTTATATATGTTGACATGGATTTGGTGATGGTCTCTGACTCTCTGTTATGGTTAGAGGTTTCTAATGTTGCTTGGCATTTGTTTGCTTTTTGACTCTTGAGATAGGCACAGCTAAGAGAGCTATAGTATATGTGAACTCTCAATCTTTTTGGATTTAATTTGATTTCAATGTGGTTGGTTTTAGATAGAATTAATCATGAAATTTTATATGCACAAGTAAAATTACACTTTCTATTGATAGTGTAGTTCATCTACATGCATGATGCTTGAAATATTTGCATAATTAGGTTTTGACACTTGAACCGTTAGATTTCTAAATATCAATGGTTGACATTTCATACGACAAACCCTCTGTGTAATCTTATGTTGACTTGCTACCTCTGGTTGTCGTTGTCTAAGTTGAAACCTGAGCCATCAAAATCGTGTTGTTTACCGACCCCTTATACCTAATCTTGTCGGTCACAACTTGGTGGGGAACAGGTTAACCTAGCAAGCTAGCAGGGTCCACTTTTTAATTGTTTAAGAAGTTAATAATCGAGTAGGTTGTCGGTCAGTGAAGTCATGACTTTATGTCCTAATATTCATAAGTTGACCGGCCCCTTAATCTAATAGTCTAGAGGTTACCCGCTGTCGTCGCTTGCAGGAAGGGCAAAATCTAATGGTTGCGCAAGGGCGCATGAGGAATTTGTCAGGAGAGAATATTCGCTACGCGGCTGCAACAGAACGACACATGTCAAAAAATAAAGCTATCCTATCCCACTAAAGACTTGATCCAACGGTTGCAGGAAGGGCAAAATCTAATGGGCGCAAGGGCGCATGAGGAATCTGTCAAGAGAGAATATTCGCTGCACTACTGTGACAGAACGACACATGTCAAAAAATCAAAGCTATCCTATCCCACTAAAGACTTGATCCAACGGTTGGAGAAAGGGCGAAATCTAATGGGTGCAAGGGCGCATGAGGAATCTGTCAGGAGAGAATATTCACTGCGTGGCTGTGACAGAACAACACATGTCAAAAAATCAAAGCTGGCATCCTATCCCACTAAAAGATTTGATCCAACGGTTGCAGGAAGGGCGAAATCTAATGGTCATGCAAGGGTGCATGAGGAATCTGTCAGGAGAGAATATTCACTACGCGGCTGCGACAAAATGACACATGTCAAAAAATCTAAGCTGGCAAAAGACTTGATCCAACAGTTGCACATCGTCGCAAGGAGAATCTCTTTGGTTGGAATCTGCGCTGCGCAGTCGTGACATCACTACACGTGGCATTTCTCTTTTTTGAGAAGTGAGGCACGCCGACGCGGGGTAGGTAAGAGGTGGGCCATCATAGGTTGTTATGCTGCGAGGTGCTGCCACGTATTTGACTCGTACATTTTCAGAATGGCGACAAAGATTGTCAAATCTAGTCAGCCAATCAGGACCGTGGATTTCAGAATGTAAGGAAAAGATCAATGGCCCAAATTCAAAGTTTCAAAAGAGTAAGATTTCGAAGTGCTTGTAGCATGAAGTGCATTAATATAAAGAATTGTGCAGGTATTCTTGCCGCACGAAGTTCATTAATACAGAGAATTATGCAGGAATTCAAGGATTAAGGTATTCTCGAGAGCGCGACTGCATTCAGAAGAAATCATTAGAACGAGCAGGAAAAAAGTAATCTCAAGCTTCTACAAGCGCGAAAAAGTAGTAACTATTCCTCCTCTGTGCGTGGTTTTTCCAACTGTAGGTTAATTCTGAAGCTTTTAGGGCCATTGTCAACCATAAAAACCCTAAGCTACCTTCATAAAAGAAAAATGAGTCAGTCAGGCCAGCCTTCCACTTCAAAACGAAGCTTGGATGAGGATCTTATGATCCAACTCCTTGGTTCTGCTAGAATAATTTTGAAATTCAATGGCCCAGGCGGAGACGAGGATGGATTTCTTGACTACTGCTATAATTGCCAGGATGCCAAATTACCTGTCCCAGGTTGGATCCTCTTTGAGCATTGACATAAGAGGATGAACTATAAGGCCCCTATCTGTCATGCCTGGAAATATGATTTAGCCAAACTCATTTGTTCCAACATTTTCCCCAACCCTGACTTAATTAGGTCAACATCATCAAGGTATAATCCAGCCACTAGGATAGTAATAGAAGGAAATGGTTCAACATTGATCAAGTTTACCAAAGGATACATTGCCACTGTATTCAACTTGAACCCTGCAGCCAGCAAACAAATTGACCTTAGGGCTTTCAAGAAAAAATACCAGACTGACATTGTGAAACGACAGTATAGGGAATATTACTTACCAAAGCACAGGCCAAGGGGTGTTGTTGGGAAATTGGTAAAGATTTTAGATGATGAGGTGGAGCCTTTACATTGCAGTATGTTTAATGAATATTTTGTCAGAACCTATCACAGTCTGTGTCAAGTATTAGGCATAGATACTTTAGAAAGAATGTCTATTTCTTTGATGATGATGGTTGTTGATATTCAGAGACCAGATGTCAAGGAACCATATGATTATGCCACTTTCATAGCTGACCGTATGCATGATCAGATGACAAAGATTAAAAATAATTTGTCTAAACCGAATGTCCAAGTTGAATTCATACACTACTCCTTGTTGTGCCATATGTACTTATTTGCTTTATCAGGGATGTGGCACCCTAATTTGGATGTCAAGGATTCAGATGCTCAAGGGAACAAGCTGCCAATGTAAGTATGGACATGTATGCTAGATATGCATTATGTCGAAGCAGATTATGTCATCTTTGAAGAATATTTTGTGAGGAGAATCCTTGGATTTTTGGAGCCAGAGGGTGAAAGGTTGCATCCTGATGCAATGGATTTCTTACGACCTTTGGACATGACTCCCTACCTTGGAATTGATCACAATTGGGGTGATTGGTTCTATCATGAGCATACTACTTGCATAAGGGTCTATGGATGCTCGACTGCACCTCACATACTACCCAAATATGTGCCAAAGAGGGTGGCATTTTTAGAAGTTATAAGGCAGTTAAATGATTCTGACAAAAAGCACTTTAGGAACTGCAAGAAAGGTTCATTCTTCCCTTCCTCCATCAGATTTTGTGATTTTGTGATCCCTGATAATAGTGGGTTGGACCAAATTAATTGAGTTATGCAATGTTTTGGAATGTATTTGGAACAACCAAGGTCTTTTGACCCTGAGGGATTCATTAGCCAAACCAGATACAGAGTCAACAACTACAAGGGAAAGGTCCAATACTTTCATCAGGTGGATTACAATGAGGACATTGCCAGGAATTGTTTTACTATGAATGAAGTCCACCACTTGAGGATCAAGTGACATACTATCATGGCCAGTGAGAATATGAAGAGAAACATGAATCCTGCATATCTGGGTGCATTTGCAGAAGTGCAAGACCCAATCGAGAGAATTGAGAAAATGCTGGATAATGCAAAACAGTTGATTGCCTCTACCCCTATAGGAGAACAGAGATATGCTTATGAGCTTGGCATCTCAAGTGGAGAGTATGATGTAAAGAGGGAATCGGTTGGCTCCTCCCTTGCCAAAAGGGCCAAGATTATTGATTTGGAGAACCCAGAGTAGATAGAGGTAGTTGACCTAGAGGGGGAGGAGGAACATGCACAAGAAACTGGCCCTCGTTCACCCGATAGACTAAGACCTTATTCATCCCTAGAGAATAGGTCAGTGAGAGTAATGAGAAACCCTACTTTTGATATTGAAGATGTTAGGGTGATGGCCTGTGACAAGTTTATGGAGGATGATGAATTTGTCAACACTCCTGAATTTAGGAGCTATGTTTTGAAAGTGAGGAGTGAGGAATTTTAGAAGAAAATTGAAGATTCCAAGGCTGGAGCAGACCCAAAGGAGTATGATGTTATTACTCAGAGGGTCCTAAAAGAAGTACAATAGTCTATAAGTAAAATGACTCCAGAGGAAGGGAGAGCACTGGTGGCAAAAAGTAATATTCTGCTTCTACCTCACTGGACTCTATCAGATGCCATTGCATTTGATGCAATCACCAGAGATGATTCAGATGTGACAGGGGAAGAGATTGAAAGGGCCCTCTCTGGTGCAACCTTCAACCCTAAATTTGAAACATTGGCAATGTGGGCTCTAGCCCCAAACAACAAAAAGCCTAGGGTTCAATTAGGAGAGCTGATAGGGGATGTAATAATAAAAAGAGTATTTGATACCCTTGCTCCTCAAGCTGCAAGCCTAAATGTATAGACTGCACACTTTGTAGAAGCAACTGCTAACAAATTGCAAGAGGATTACAATCAGCTGCAACTTGATCATTCTAAGGCAGTTGCAGAGATAAGCATGTTGAAGCAGCAACTGTCATTGGTAGCTAGTACTTTAGCCCCTCCTCTAGTGATCGCAACTATAGAATCTGTTCCAGTGGATACAGATCCTCTCCTTGTAGAGATTAGAGAGTTGAAGGAGGATAACAGGAGATTGAAGGAGGAAAAGGATAACAAGGTTAAAAAGATGGTCACCAACTTGATCAAGAACAAGGTGACAAATATTTTGATCAAAGTTGATGAGGCTTGGAAATCCTACTTATAGTTGAGACCAGCCTATGAAAAGCATGAGTCTGACAAACATAGACTATTGAGCTTAAAAAAAAATGGTTACATAGAACTGGAAAAGTTAAAGAATTTCAGAGGTGTGCCAGGTATGATTCCAATGCACCTGCTGACATATTGAAGGTGCTTAATATTTTGAAGTGTTTTCAGGATGTGGCCAGTTTCCAGTTGAAATTTGATTCAGTTGTGAAAGAGAACTTGCAGGGTTTTGAAGGGTTGGACGCTAAGTGGTTACCTCCCATCTTGGATGGTGTTGGCAAAACAAAAGAGTTGGGCAACTGGAGAAAGGAGATTGTAGACAATTTTTTTTTATTAATTCCCACTTGTTGTGATGCAATTGCAAGTGATCCAACTATGAGTATGCAAATACTGAGCTTAACGTTGGACAATCTATACACTCTTGAAAGGAATCTTTCTACATTCTCTAACCATGTAAAAAGTATGCTGGATGCCAGGTATGTTAGCCATAATGGCCAAATTGAAGAAATACTTTCATTCCCTTGGCCGACAGAGAAGACATACGATGAGTGGAATGACAAATATGGAACTGAGGATTGGCAAGCTTTTGTTCTCTGTATCTGTAACAATTTGAAGTACAATGTATTCAATGCTGATAGCATGTTCCTGATCTATAAAGGAACGGTCTTGCTCATTGAGTCATTTCATAGGGTTGGTTGTTTTAGACTTGGCAAATTTTGACGGAATAATAAGATACAGTCTTGCTGGGTGGCATAAATTTAGCAGTTTCATGTTGTTTTTAAATGAGTAATGCTTTGTTGCATGTATATGGTTATCTGTCTCCAAGTTGTTTGTGTTTTTCTTCTGAATCTAAATAGCTCAGGGTTATTCAGGATTCTGGAACATGGGCTCTCTGTGTTGAATGTTTAATTTTGATGTAATATAATATATTATCATGAGAAAGAATATGTATGGGAATTTTTTGTAACATATTGATATGCCAGGGGCATAGGTGCATAGCTATCCCCCAGCTGTAACAATTTCTTTGAATTAATACCAATGAATGAATGAAAGTTGACGTCCACGAGACCAAAAAACTATGAATAATTTTTTTTATTAATATTAAATAGAATGTAATTAAATGAAAAGTGTGACTGTAATTAAATGAATGAAGAAATGCAGATTATGTTTATTGTTTATATCATAAAATACTCGCTATTCGATGAACATTTTATGGATGGTTCTAGTTGCATTCTGGAATAAAATACAAAGAACGCTAGGCTTGTGAACTTAAATCTCCAGAATCACCCTAAACCCTTAGATTTACAAAGATCAATGGTTTAGAGATTGATGTGAGCTGTCAATGCAGGACAGCTGTCAGACATGTACTAATAGCGACACGTTGAAACTTGACTTGATGTTTCATTCACTATAAAAGTCACTTCATAAAAAAAAGCAAACTTTCTAGTTTCTACATTTTACTGCTAAGTGATTTTATTTTTAAGTGAGAGCTGAGAGGGTCAGCACACAAGGCGTCGGGGAGATTTCATATTGCTCGTTGCAGTGCACCAGGGAGATTTTAGATTGCTCATTGTAGTGCCACTTCCAACAAAGCCGGTAAGACAAAACATAGAAACCCTAGGTTACATTTTATTGTTTCTTAAAATCTTATTTTGTCAAACTTTTTTCTTAAAATCTTATTTTGTCAAACTTTGCATTTAGGGTTGAGAGACTTAAGAAAAATTTCACACTATATAAGCATGTCTACCACCACTAGCAGACCAGACAAAGTTTTTGGAAAAGGTAGAGAAAGTACAGATAAAAAAATAGATAATTTTGAATTGCCTAAAACCTCAGGTTTGACTGATGAATACCATGATATTTATGATCCTAACATGTATGGTTGATTTACCTTAGAACTCAGATTTTCATGTGAGAATAAGGTTGCCAATAAAAAGAAAGTTGATAGTATCAATGCACCATGGGTAATTGGATTAGGGCGCATGATGTTACATGAGGTTTTCCCTTGCCCAGAATTTATTATGGTCTGTGCCCACAATTATGATGGTAACAAAAGAGCAATTGTAAATAAGGATACCAAAGAAGAAATTTTATCCATTAATGCAGAAGAATTTGGAAAAGTGTTGGGGTTTACAAGCCAAGAATTTGGAGATGTCCACATTGACCTAGAAAAGATTGCTAGTGATTATGAAGCAGCGGATGAAAGGAGCAAGAATTCTTTCCTAAATAAAATAGTTGAAGAAAAAAACATCTTGAAAGATAACCATAAGCCTCCTTATCCTTTGAAAATTTTTAAATCATGGGCTCAGGATACTATTTCCATGCTAGCATTTTGCCTCAGACTGGATAGCAATTGGGAAGTGGATGAAAGCCTCCTTGAAATGGTATATAATATCCATTATGGTAATGGTGTACATGTTAAATATAAATTTATTGAGCACATTGTAGAATCCATGCATAAACAATTTTTATTGTTTAAAGGAGGTTCCACCAAGACATTTAGGTTCACAACATACTTGTGCTATTTTTTTCTATTCAAATTTAGTGGAATGTTTCAGAACAACAAGCTTCAGATTCAGCCCTATAGCAATGCTAAGGAAAATAAAATGGCTCCAGTATATGATTGGACCACTAAGATAAGGATGCATGATTCTCGAAGGAACTACAATCATTTTGTAGACTACTTTTTGGTTCCATTGCATCAAGCAATTACAAATAGTCTAATGCCTAGATTGCCTATATCATGTAGAGATTTCATTCAACTAGGAAAATAAATATAATTGGTTGATTGGTACTAATTGGAAGAATATATTGTGCTAAGATTTTATGGATCAGAAGTAGAGCCATACAAACTTCCAATACATGTGACAGAAAGGGTTTTTGCATTGGAATATGTAAGGCAGATGCAGAGTACTGATGAACTACACTTTGTCAGTCAGTAAAAGAAGACCTTATTTCCTTCTTTACCTTTTTCATGTGGAGGGTTCACATTTGAGAGAAAAGCATTTAAGGTGGCACAAGATCTTTTGAATTTTTTTAATTTTGATGTTGTCTATCATTGGCAGTATGATCCATGTGACACCATTAAAACAATGATTGTGGCCAATAGGAATGCTACAAGTAGAATTCAACATCAATGTAAACCCTTGCTTGAAAACTTGAGAAACAAGGATTCCTGGGATGAGGTCAAAATTGCAATGGAGAAAACTACTGCTGAGAAAGGTATTTCTTTTGAACAGTTGTCAGCAGAAATTATGGCATTGCACCAGGTCCAAATTATAGGAGCACTAATAGAGAATGAAATCAGGAGGTACAACATTTTTTATATAAAAAGTGATAAACCATCTATTAGAGCAAAAATGCCAAATTATCTAGATGATTTTGTTACAAAAAAATCTTGGACACAGTCAAAAATTACTACATTTTGGTCTATGAGGAAGGATCTAGGTGAATCGAGAACTGATGAAGACTATGGAGAAATCGATGAAGATGAAGAGTTTAGGAAATTGTGGAATATAGAGCATCCCAATGAATGTGAAGTTGAAGAAACTGAAAGTGATAGAGATGATGAACAAAGCATTTACAAACTTGGTTTAAGTCAGAACACAAAAAAATCATATACTTCAGGAGCAGTCATAGCAGAAAAGTTGGGTTATCAAGGTGGTGGTTTGGGGTCCCAAGGACAAGGCATTTGGAATCCAATAGATGTAGTCACCACTACCAGAAAACCATTTGATAAAAGAGGCCTTGGAGCTGAATCAACTGATAAAATACACCAAGGTCATACAAGTAGAATTGGAAGAATTGAATTTGTTACAGATTCAAATCCTAATCCTCATGGTCAGATGCAATCACAACTTGGACATGCCCATGGTGGAGAGCCTAGTGTGACTGGCACTACCACTGGTGGAGAACTTTGTCAACATGTGCTACAACAATAGGTCCAATAATAAGTTACACACAAGAGGACACCAATACAAGATACCACACAAACACTCAGTGATCAAGGGACATAGAAGAGACAAAGGATTATGGCAGGTCCAAGTCCAACTACTAGTTCCACTACAAAGGAATTATTTCCAGGCACTCCCCCAATTAGTGTGGCTATAACAAAAATTGCAAGTACTCCTATTCCTTCATCATTCAAGCATTCCCTTATTCCTATGTCCCCAAGTTTTGATTACATTCAAGAGTTTAAAAAGAAATCAGAATTGTATAAAAAGGATAAGAAGCAACTGATGGAGAGTGTGTCTGCTGTAACTTCAGATCCTGCAACAACCATGATATTACCCACATTTGACACAAATACAGAAATCATGGAGTACACATTTGTTGTTCCCACAGTTTAAAATAAACCAAAAAATCAGATGGATCGATCTGAATTTCAGGTGAGCAGTTTACAATTTGATTTTTCTGGATTAAAAAATACTGACAAAATTAATATATCAAAGAAGAACAATGAATTGGTGTATACATCATTGCTAAAGCATGATAGAAAGAAAAAAAGTTGTAGAATCAAATAGAAAAATTACAGGCAGATTTAGCAAATGAGAAAGCAAAGAGGAAAGCAGCAAATAACAAGAGCAATGAATTAGAAAAACGAATAAAAAAATCTGCCTCTACATCAACAAGCAAAGAGGATAAACAAACAAAGGTGGAATTGAATGGATTGAAGCAAGAGTTAGATGAGATCAAAAAGAAATATAATGAGGAAAAATCCACTTCAGAAAAATTAAGACAAAGCATTGGGAAAGCAAATGAACAGTGGGAACAAAAATTGGAGAAAGAGGCAAAAAAATGGAACATTGGCCGCACAACTTATGGAAGCAAAAAATGAAATAAAATCTTGTCAAAAAAAGTTAACTGAATTTTGTAGACAAATAATCAGGCACATGAAACAAAAGATTTGGGAAGAAATAATGCAGAGGTTTGATCAATTGTGTGAATTATTTCAAGTCATTGATGCCATGAGACTACATTTTGATAAGCTAAGCAAATATTTAATGGACAACACAAATCTGCAACTATAGGCAGAAGAGAAATCTACAAATCAAGTTCTAGAAACAGTCTACAAAGCCAGTGACAATGAATTGATTTCAAAAGGCATTACTAATCGGATTGAAGCCGCAATGAAGGTGACATCTATCATTAAACAGTGTTCAAGAATGCGTGAAACAACAGAATTTATGATTGAGGCTGCAACAAAGATTAAGAATGAGGATGAAAAGGTAAGGAACTTGACAAAGCTTGGTTTGCCACAGGGTTTTGACACAAATGACTGATTCATTGGAAAGGATAATTTCAGAAAGAAGATGGAGGATGCAAGGAAGATTGATTTGGACCAATTTCTTGGGAACCTAGACGAGGCGAACGCTTTAGATTTCATCAAACAACTGATACTCTTGAATGTATATTTGGCTGAAACATTCAAGTCAGACCCAGGATCCAAATTAAAATTTGATCATATATTGTTAACAAAAATTCAAGTCAGACAACATCAGCTAGAAGAAATGACAATTCCACCACCTGAACAGTGGAATTTGCTAAAAAAATTGTTAGAATGATTTGATATTGATATTATGAGTTTCAACTTTCTGAGTTCCAACTCAGCTCTGTGCAGAGTTGTCTTTGACTCTTGAGCAAGATTTTTCATTGCCTCTATGTACTCTTTCATTTAAAAATCAATAGAAATTCAAATTCAGTAATGTGTTGATGTTTAATTATCTGTATTATTTAATTTATCAATTGAAAATAAACTCTAGTTTCAACTACTAAATACACATTCAACGATTGCTGATGTTCATTGTTCTATATCCTACTATTTTTAATATGTTAAATTAATTTTATTTACCATATCAAATTAAAAACCAAAATTCTACTTTACTGCAAATTTTATGTTTTATGCACAATTAAACTTTAGCAAGGAAATATTAAGCATTGAGTTGAATGATGAATCACTGAGCACATGTAAAACTTATCAGTATGACACAATTAAAATATGAAATAATTAATAATATGTTAATGTATTCAATTTGACTCACAATTTCAAGGAATACAAATTTAAAATATCATCAACTACAGTTTTGGAATATAATTCATGAAATGCAGTATAAATACCTAAAAACTGCTAATTCACTTCCATTTTCCAAATCAAGTCAGGGTCCTCAAACTGATGTTCAGAAAAAGAAAAAGAGTCATCTTGATTTTGAGTCTGGTCTTCATTTTCTTCATCTTGAGTCTGAGTCCTAAAGTCAAATTCTCCGTCATTGTGTCACTGTCATTTGTCCCACCACTACCAGCGTTTGAACTTGAAGAGTTGCACAACCCTCTTCTTTCACATATGGACTTCCAGATTGTAAGTGCCCTTTCATAAGGAAATTTTTTGATATTATACGCACTTCCTAACACCCTCAAGCAATTTTCCAAATTCTTGTCTAGTTTGTTTCTTATCTTTGATTTCAAAAATCCCAATGCACTAAAAACTCTCTCATCTTCCACCGAACCCAATATCATTATTTGACATAAATCAGCAAGTTTGAAATATTCTGATATCGAATCATGCAATATTTCACTCTGACCCAAGTTTTTCCAGGCCTTTGTTATTGATCTCGTTTCGAAGGGATTCTCCATGGCATTAAACTGGTCTATCATACTTCTTGCAAACTGACTACATTGTCCTTTAAGCTTATTTCCATCTATAATTCTTTCTATTTGTTATCCATTGCATTCTACACTTTTCGAAAAGTGTGGGGTCAACGTAGTTACGTTTTGATGAAAAAAGCTTGGGCTATCTCGGTGGCCTTGAACCCAAAATTGAGGATACACAATAGACATGGCATCAAGTATTTCATCTCGAGGGAATCGACTATAAATCTCTGTTGAAAGATTGCTTGCAATTTCCTTCAAATTACTACTAACAGATTTAACAATGCCATCAAAAAATCATCCTTTCTAACAGGTACTTCTCTGATAGAGCGCTTGACTGTCTTACAATGGTGCATAGGTATCTCAAATCCACGTACAAAGACACATAACTCCCTACTTGCATTAAACTGTAAATAATTTTCATGATGATTCAAATCTGTAATTATCTGCCACCTATGAAAATTTGGGCTTTGAGAAGTTAGATCTAGATATAGATTATCGAGGGCCATGCATGTCATTCTACGTAGTTTGCTATACTCATAGATATACATAGTTCTGTCTTGGGCTTTCTTCACAAGATTGTTCATTTCATCCAGCATGGGGAGAAGACTAGCTAAAGTTAAGAGTGTCTCTATATCGCTTAACCTATGTAAGAGGTCAGGAGCTTTGTCCACTGTGTTGCGATGCTCGTACATTGTTCCAATCAAGGATGGATATTCTGAAAGAACTCGTTGAGCTGGTCCATGCAAGGAGATCCACTTGGTATCAACATCCTTAAGAAGCTTATTTCCTGTTGTTATTCCCTCAACAAAATTTTGAAATTCTGCAAAGCGTTTGGGACTTCGGTAAAAGTATGCGTGGAGCTCGCAGACTAGATTTTCAACTTTTGATACTGTAGGAAATTTGCTTACAACTTTAAATGCTAAATTCACTCTATGGGCCATGTAGTGAATGGCAAGCATGTATCGTGCACAAGTAGTTTGTAATTTTGTGCAAAGACCGGTCCTATGACCTTGCATTACTGCAGCTCCGTCAGCTCCTACACACACCAACTTTTTGACAATTGTCAAGTCATCCATACCTGCAATTTGATTCAAAGACTTCTTAACTAGTTCAAATATATGTTGTGATGTTGAACTGTCCTTCATTTTATGAACACAGAGTAGATGAGCTCAACGTACATGTTCTTTTACAGTATACACATGCATACAGACCCAAGAAGTATTATCTACCGTAGTAACTTCATCTAAAGATAATGCAATGAAGTTTGACTCTTTTACATTCTCCTTTAAATCTTGCTTTTCCACCACAGTGAGATAGTTTGCCCATTCCCATCCAACGTTTATTGACCAATGTGTGCTAGGATAGTGAGGAACACTCAAAAAAGATAATAAATTACTATACTCTGGGTAGTCTGTCATAGGACGCCTTCTCGACAAAATATGAAAAACAACACTCATCTGAACAGTTTTTGCCAGTTGTGCTCCTTCCATTGCTTTTCCAAATTGAGCCTTGATTGTACCTCCACTTGCAGCAAGCTTCGTCATTCTTTTCTTATGCTCATCATATTCCGCAGCATACTTCACATAAAGACATTCTTCCTTTGATTTCCATCTTACTACTGATGTTTCCTTTCCATCTATGATTTGTTTTCCATAAACTTTACCTATATGATTTTCTATAGTGTCAAGCTTTAGCTGCAATTTCTTATCTCTTTTACATTTCCAACTACAAATCACACACTTGCATTCTGTTGGTTGTTCATCTTTGTTTGCTTTCTCGACTGGTTCAATGAATGGGTACTTTGACACCCAATCAAGCTGAAAATTCCTTGACATTTCCCACTCGCGCCCCAGTTTTGAATCTTTTGATTTCTCTTTTGAATCTTTTGATTTGCCTTTTCTTTTCTTATTGCCAAGATCATCTACAGTGCCAGCATTTTCTTTTTCATCCAAATCAATTATCTCAATCTGGCTAACCGGGGTATCCCTTGGAACATCTTATGTAGTATTGCCATCCTCATTTTGGCTAACCAGGGTATCCCTTGGAACATCTTCTACGGTATTGTCATCCTCAATCTGGCTAACTAGGGTATCCCTCGGAACATCTTCTACGGTATTGCCATCCTCATTCTGGCTAACCAGGGTATCCCTTGGAACATCTTCTGCAGTATTGTCATCCTCAGTTTGGCTAACCAGGGTATCCCTTGGAACATCTTTTGTGGTATTGCCATCCTCATTTTGGCTAACCAGGGTATCCCTTGGAACATCTTCTATGGTATTTCCATCCTCATTCTGGCTAACCAGGGTATCCCTTGGAATATCTTTCGTAGTATTTCCATCCTCATTTAACTCAATGGCAATCCCACCTTCTGGTGATGGTGAGGTATTGCGAATGGCTTCTTCATTATTATTTGGTGCAAGAGTTGATGGTGTAGCTCCATTTTGATTTGATGGATCAGAAACATTGCCAGTTCCAAAGTAAGACTGTATACTAACTCCACCTTTTCTACGTTTTGTTGGCCTCCCAGTCCCTTCACCACCCTGAGGAGTCTTACCCTTGTCGCACTTGCGGCTCGACATCTTGATCTCCCACTTCGAATAAAAGCTGGAAAAAATGTGTTCTTGTTTAAGAAGGACATACTCATAGAATATAGATCCCATTCCCTACTAAATATCTTCTTTAAGATTGAATCAAGAATGGAAGAGGGATAAAGCTATAAAGAAATCTTAAAACACTAATACTATGAAGAAATGATCACTCACCTTTAAGTTTAGATTTTCACTGACTTGCTATTCGCTAATGCAGGAATGCATGTGTTGTAAGTTTGTAACTTTGCCTACGATCAACTTCAAGGTGCCAACTCCAACTTCTGAAATCCGAATCGAGAGCTCACAAGTCACAAGTTCATAATTGAACAAAATGTGTAAGAATAAATCAGAGTTTCGATTGTATTTATATCATTCCATATTTGGCAAATTCTGCTAGAATTCTATATGGTATATCAAAAAGATTTGGTGAATCCCATGTGATTATATAAGGAATAAATTTAAGTGTCAACGAATCAAACCTTGACGGACTACATACATTGAAATTTCCAAGGCGAATATGGCCCTAAGATTAGCACGGAGGTGTCATGCAAATTGGCGAAATGGCCCCTCATAATCAATTACTTGTAAATTTTAATTGGCAAAATGGGTCCTCACGCGCAGCGACCATTTAATGGAGTTGGCAAAATGTGTCCTGATACACAACGTTGTTTTAATAGTATTGGCGAATATATAGGTGATTTAGTACTTGCTTCTGAAATTCCAGGTGAAAATATTAGTCAGTCCATTTGAAACGCATAGTTTGTTATGGAGAAAATCTTACTTCATTGATTCTAATAAAATAAATCGATGGCGAATGGATATGGATTCGACTGATAATACATAAAAATCGGGTGATTTGACCACCCTATTGGATGCGATTTATTCGCCAATTTCGACTTGGCCGATTGGTGATAGTCGCCACTAAAAAAATCCCTGGCTAACACATGGAAAAATATTCCTACCACTAAGTGGGACACCTATCTCCTTATGTGAGCACAAAACTACATGTGGTCATATGCCATGTAGGATGACACATCACTGTGCCAACTCCCACAATATGATAACATAGGATTTACATCCAACTTATATAATAGGCAATAAATAAATAAATACAATGAAATAATACAAGAATTACCAAGGTTGAGACACCTTAATTCCCAACATAGGGGCTCCAAACCTCTACAAGATATGCTTATACAAAAAATCTGCAACTTTCTCCTCCTTTGCTGCTGGTTATGCTTTTGCTTCGACCCATTTAGTGGCATAGTCCATACAGACCAAGATGTAGTGATTCCCTCTAGATGGTGGATCAATTGGTCCTTCAAAATTAATTCCCAATTTCTCAAATAGTTCTAAGACCACTTGAGGATGGAGTGACATCTCTGTGGTGGGAGTTGGATGTCCCATTCTCTGGCACTAATCACATTGTTTAACATAATGGTGAATATTTTTGGTCATTGTTAACCAGAAATATCCAACTCCAAGATTTTGTGCCCTGTTTTGATGGCTAAAAAATGTCCACCAGAAGGCTCATCATGACATGCTCAGATTATGCCATACACCTCTATTTCCTGCACACACCGATGCAATACATGGTCAAGACAATTTTTAAACAAGAGACCATTTACCCACTTGTATCTGGAGCTCTCTCGAACCAGTCATATGGTTTCTTTTGAATTGAAATGTTGTGGGCATTTTCTTGAAACCAAGTAGTTAGCTACATCTGCAAACCACGGAGATTGGATAGAAATGGCAAACATATGTTCATTCGGGAATGCATCATCCATTGGTTCGGGGTTTCCCTGCACAGTCAATCTAGATAAGAAGTTAGCAACAACATTATCTTTCTCTGGTTTATCAACAATGGTTATATCAAATTCCTGCAATAATAATAGCCATATGATAATTCTACCTCCTACTAAAGCTTTATTCATTAGGTATCTTATAGATGTATGATCAGTATGTATGAAAATTTTGTAGCCTGTAATGTAGTGGTGGAATTTATTGATAGCATAAACTACTGCCAGAAATTCTTTTTCAGTTGTGGTATAATTTTTCTCTGCAGGGTTTAAGTTTTTGATAATGTAATATATTGCATGCATACCTCCAAATTCATTTAGCTATCCTAATACTGCTCCAATAGCCTGATTGGAAGCATCCATGCAAATGTGGAATGGCTCACTCTAGTTTGGTCCTTTGATCACTAGATCTATTATGAGGGCACTTTTGATGGCTTCGAATGACTGTTGGCATTGTGGTGTCCATATGAATTCAGAATCCTTTTTAAGCAAGGTGAACAAAGGGTCATCTTTTCGACTAAAATTTTCAATGAACCTTTGATAATATCCAACATGTCCCAGAAATTTTCTTACTTTTGTTTGAGTTTGAGGAGAGGGAATTTGAACTATAATTTTGATCTTTTTGGGATATACTTTCATTCCTTCCTGTGAGATGTGGTGTTCAAGTACGATTCCCTCAGTCATCATAAGAAAGCATTTCTCATGATTTAGGAACAACTGATGTTCTTTACACCTTTTAAGTACTTTGTTCAGACTATTCAAGGCTTTATCAAAAAAAATTTCATGCACTGTAAAATCATCCATATAAACCTCCACGCATGTGTTTGCTAGGTATGCAAAAATTGCCAGCACAACTTGTTGAAATGTGGCTGGTGCATTGCATAATCCGAATGACAAAACTCTGTAGGCAAATGTCCCCCATGGGTGGGTGGAAGTGGTCTTATCCTGATCCTCTGGAGCTACCTAAATATGGTTGTAGCCGCTGAATTCATCCAGAAAGGAGAAATAATGACTACCAACTAGATTATCCAGCACTTGGTCGATAAAGGGAAGTGGGAAATAGTCTTTCTTTGTAGCTTTGTTCAATTCTCTATAGTCAATGCAGACTCACCACTTTCCATTTTTCTTTGGTACTATAACCAATGGCGATACCCATTGACTATCAGAAATGGGGTAGATGAATCCTACCTGCAATAGTTTCTCTATTTCTTCCTTCACTATATCTCTCAAGGCTGGATTGATTCTCTGTTGTGGTTGCCTAATAGGACGGACATCTTCTGTGTAAATATGGTGTGTACATACACTGGGGTGGATTCCTTTCATGTCTTTGTATTCCCATGCAAAATCCTGGGTATGATTTTGTAATAGTTTTGTCAAGCGAACTTCTACCTCTGTTAACCAACTGCTAATAGAGAGTTGTTTGTTGGTTTGGACAGTGATTTACTTTGTTCCATTATGAATAGAAAGAAGACCTTTATAAGGACTTATCAGAGTATTTAAAGGACAAAGGTGAGGCACAATTTGGTGGAGGTTTTTTGCTTTATGATAACTTAAGTGTGAAGCGATCTTTTCATAATACAGACAGTTAAATGCCTTAAAGGATCCCTTCAGATCCCTCCGGAGCCATCCAGAGACCTCTTGCTGGGAAACACTGTATAAGGAGGTTTTACCATTTGATTCCAATTCTTTATACTCCTCATTATACTCTTCAATATATTCTATGATTGTTACCATTGCCAATGAGGAGATATCTTCTTCTTCAGAATCCATCAGGTCATCTATCCATGGTTTATTTTCACATTGTAAGAATGATTTGGCAGGGGGATAGATGGAAAGTTCTTTAAGTCTTTTCCCATTTGAAATAGTCATGTTTCTAGACCTACAGTCGATAAGAGCTGTTGTGGTAGCCAACCAAGGTCTACCTAGTATTATTGGGTAGCCTGAATGCTTCTTTCTAGTTTGTAGGATGAGAAAATCAACTGAGTAGTCCCAAGTATCAATAGTGGCTATAATATCCTCCAGAATCCCCTCTGGTTTGGTAATAGATAGGTTTTCTAGTTGTAACACAGTGGATGTTGGTTGAACATGCGTTAATGCCAATGCCTCTATGGTTTCCGATGTCATTACATTAATGGCAACTCCTAGATTGATTAGAACATTTGAAACCACTACCCCTTTTATGTCCACTGTAATGACAGGGCTCTCTGGATCCCCATATTTTTGAGGAATTAACTTGCCTAATAGGACATCGACAAGTTTTTCGTCTACTTGGATAGTGTTGGGCAATTTTCACTTTCTACCTGGAAGTTTTAGACACAAACTCTTAATGGTCTGGTTTATCTTGGGAATATCTTTTATTGCCTGTAACAAAGAGACTTCGATATGTATCTTTCTGAGTTCCTTAATTAATTGGGAGTCATCATGTAAGGGCTGGCTTTCTTTAAATTTTGGAGGGACCTATTTTAATCATTCTAGGAATGGAATAGAGGTTTTCTTCAAAATTTCTTCTGCATCCCTTACTTCAGCCTTCTCATTTTGTTGTTGTGTATCAACTTTGGGGATCACTTCTTCTTTAGTGACTTTCTCAGTAGGAATGGTTACATGAATGTTTCTGGATCAAAGTTGGATGTCATTAATCTCTACTACATTCAAGGTGACTGTATTTGGGTCAGCGTTGTACACCTATTGTTGTGGCCTATTGTTCTTGGGATTTGAAACTAGCTGAGCGGGCATTGATGGTTGGTTTACCTATTCATTGGAGTTTGAATTTGCAGGCTGTGAAAGTCCAGGGAGTAAGGCTTGAGTTTGGTTTCCAAATCTCCTCATTCCTTGGTTATATTGAGGTGCCCACTGCTGCTGATATTGTTGCTGATTTGACCATTAAGGATTTGTCCAAGATTGATTTGTCTAATCTTGCTAAGGCCATGTTGGTCCCCATTGCATTGACATTTGCATTGGCATTCCCTAAGGTCCATTATAAGAGTTTGTACCCCAACTTGATGGACCTCTTGGAGCATATTGGTTTTGAAACTGATTAAATCCGTAATTAGGTTGTTTCTGACCGTTAAAATTTAGCTCTTCCGCATCTGCTGGAACCTTTTTCAATATCTTTTTAATTTCAGGAAGCAGGCCACACTCATTTGTAGGGTGATTTTTCTCATAGATCTTACACAACTCAGTTTGATTTAAGGGACATTCCCTAAGTGGATGTTTTTCTCTATAACGAAGGCAGTAAATAGCCAAGGGTTCAGTGTTATTTTTACTAGCTCGCATGCCATCCAAAGTGGTATTCAAATGAAGTAGGATGTCAGTTTTTAGGTTTGCTAGTTCTTCCATTACTTGCGTAACATCATTAGTACTACCCCTTTTTAGTATTCTTTTACCTGCTCTAGTGCGAGAATAGTTTCTACAGACTTCTACAATTTCTGTAAAAGTTTGTTGATATCCCCTTTACCCATCAGGTTTAAGGCTTCCCTAATCTCATCATTAATTCCTCTAAGGAAAATGGTTTTACTCAACTCCTCATCTAAATTGTTTCCACACCTTCTATGGACAAATAAGAATCGATCTACATAATTCTCCAAATTTTCATCTTCCATTTGTTTCATCTAGAAGAGTTCGTGTTTCCTATCCCTGACTCTACAGTAATCCTGATATTTATCAAGAAAAATAGTTTCCATTTCATCCCAAGTAGTGATAGAGTCTATTGTTAAACCCATGAACCATCATAACACTGACTCCTTAAGAGTGGAAGGAAACAATTTCAATTTCTGGTTGTCTGTGGCATAATCGTAAGTTTGGCAGAGGATCTAAAATTCAAATAGGAACTGGTCTGGATCTTCAGAAGTTTTTCCCCTAAAGCTAGGTAGAAAAGCAGGAGATATATTTTTCATAGGAGGTTCATTCCTTTTAGGGGTGATGGAAATTAGATAGGAGAATGTTTTGGCTGGTTCCTCGCGATCGCCACCATTATCATCCATTGTTGAATATGTAGCTGATAGAACATGAGATTCTGATGGTGTAAGTGATCCTAGATTGATCAGGTGAGCTAGAATTTCTTCTAAACGAGATTCTAGAGATGTACTAGATGTGGTTTGTTTGATGAATCAACCTAAGGCATCCCTAGGTCTTCTCATAAACTAATGGATCGAAAGTCTTATCAACACCTTAAACCTACAATGTTTTGTAGATTATCCCCGGTAATGATGCCAAAAATGATGAGGTCGAAGTAGTGTTTGTTAATGCATCATCATTTAATTTTATCAATCTGGAGGTGTTTGGAGTGATCTGAGATAAGACTCTTTGGTATGGGGGGGTTTGGCTGAATGGTTCGTGGATGGAACTTGGTTCATCAATCTTGTTGAAATGAAAGTTCGTACATAAATGGAAATCTATCTATTTGCTTGGAAATAAACACACTTGCTTTGAAGGAAACCATTTTAACTTGCTGGAAAATAAACACACTTTACAATGAAAGAAACTACTTTAACTTTCTGGAAGATAAACACACTTGTAATGAAAGAAACTACTTTAGCTTGCTGGAAAAAGTAAATAATCGATAAACTACATCCATTGTTAAGCTACAACAATGAAACACTGTGAATATGACAATGTTGCTAAATAATAGGTCTATTTTTGGTGTTTTTAGAATTTATAGAAGGATCCTGTAGGTAACAATTAACTAACAATCACACAGAAGCAAAACACACATCATACATGCAACATACAAATTTAACGAAACAGAAGACATAACAGAATTGCACAAATATGAAAATACCGAGAGATCTCCTCCAAGGTGGGAAAGCGGGCCCTACTTTCCCAGCTAGAGATGATCCTCTTTTCTCAACTAACTCTTTTAGAAGAATTCCCCCTTCATTTATAATCAATCATAGTTCAAAGAATAGATGAAAGTACATGCCTAAAAACCAAGGAGTTTTCCTCCTGCTGGAAATACAAACTGGCGAACAACTATCTATGAAAAACTTAGAACTCTCTAGAGAGATGATTTGTTCCTACTTATACAATTGAGCTTTATTGAAAGGAAATAACTAACAAAAATTCTAACTACAGGGAACTGGGACTAAAACCAGCTGCATGATTAATTACATTAATGATTCTAATGCGGTAACTATAGATCAGAGATTTGCATTGGTCTGATCATTTGGCCAACTGGATGAATTTCCTTGAATGGTGCAACGCTTGGTGGCAGCAGCTTCAGTTGGAACTAAAGTTAGATAACAGCCACTTTAGTTAGTCACTAAGAAAATGTAGTGACGTGGTGGTGTGACTCTTCATAGCTATTTTGATTAGGCGTGAGTCATGTTTGCATTGCTGGACTTCTAAATAGCCCTAGGATTGGCTTGTGGCAATCATCGACTCAAGGGGAGGATGATTCTTGGAAGGTAATTAGCATTTGGAGCTGTCTGTAGTTCAGGTTCTATCTAGGGTAGAGGGCTCCAGAAGGATATGGAGACCACTGGTATTTCTACTATTGCAATCCCTGTACAAACATTCACAACTTGTACCACAATTCATAAGATATGCACATTGAAAATATAATTCAAGTAAATAAGTTAAGAGATTTCATCAAAGGAAATGAAAACCAAACATGTGCATAATCCATCTGAAAGACAAACATAATTATAATAATATGTAAATATGTATGCCATAGTGTTTTGTTAAAGTCTTACAGAACAGGAAATATCATGAAATAGATGAGTCATATATTTGGCTCATCAACATCTAGCAATGTCATGCCTCTTGAAATCATGAATGAATTAGGATTGAAGGTGTCCAAATCCTTTGGTAAGTGTTTTGCCATGGATTCTAGGGAGGTGAATGTGATTGGTCTTGTCAAAGATGTTGAAGTCAAACTAGCTGCATATCCTGACAAGTCTTTCCTGATGGATATAATTATTGTGGACTGCCCTACCAAGTGGGGCATGCTATTATCTAGAAAGTGGGTAGCTTCTATGGGTGACAGTATTCAGATGGACTTGTCATATGCCACCATTCCTGTCCAAGGCATGGAAGTAAAACTATACAGGGAGAAGAAGGTGGAAGATGAACACATAGAGGATAGATATAAAACAACAGAGAATCATGTAAATTTCTTTGACACTAAAATCAACCATTTTATGGCATATAGCAGTGATGATAATTCTTGCTTGAATGTTTCATCTTCCAATCCTATTATTTCTAATCCTGAAGCTTCTAATTTATGGACACTCTATTTTGATGGTGCATGCTCAAGGGAAGTCTCAGGCACTAGGATTGTTCTGATATCACCAGATGGTGAGCAATTTGGTATGTTCTTCGGACTTGATTTTCAGTGCACTAACAACATAGCTGAGTATGAGGCATTGTTGTTAGGATTAAATATTGCTCACACACAAAAGGTCAAGTGTCTAAAGATTTATGGTGACTCAGAATTAGTTGTACAGTAGATTAGAAATAAATTTGCTGTCAAGGATAAAAGGTTAAGGGGATACGGGAATGTTGTATGGGATACTATGGAGCTGTATGATGCCATCGGCATTGAATGGGTTGACAGAACCAAAAATGAAAAGGAAAATTCCTTGGTTGTGGCTACTTCAAAATTTGATCCTTAAATGTTTTTTCCTCATGACCATTATGCTGTCGAAGTACTCACAAGGCTAACAATTCCTGATAACATTTATAGTTGGCAGGTTTTTAATGACATCAATCAGATTTAGAGTTTTCTGAACTATATGGATGAATTTGATAATCAATTGATTGATTGGCAGCCATTGATAGAAGTGGCTGATGGTAAGGAAACTTTGTTTGGTAGTGAGGTTATGCAATTAAAGAAAAATACTATTCCAAAGGGACTGGTAGCATTGGAGGGAATGTTTGATAATGTAGACCGTTGGAAGAGTAAAGGCAAACCTGTTGAAGGGGACAATGTTGAAGGTGTAAACCTGAGAACTAGGGAGGCACCTATAATGGTTTACATTGGGAAGAGGTTGAAGCCTCATGAGAAGCAGATGTTGATTACTCTGCTCAAAAAATTATGAAGTGTTTTGCATGGTCCTATGATGAGCTTAAGGCTTATAGGGAGGATCTGTTCCAACATACAATTCCCCTCCAACCTGATGCAAAACCATTTAGGCAGAAACAAAGGCCTATAAATCCTACCATTGCTCCCAAGATGCAAAAAGAACTGTTGAAGATGAAAGATGGAGGCATTATCAAACCCATCAGACATTCTGAATGGGTATCCAACCTTGTCCTGGTAAGAAAGAAGAATAAGGAAATTAGGTTGTGTGTTGACTTCAAAAATCTAAACATTAAATCCCTCAAGGATAATTATCCTCTCCCAAGTATGGATCATTTATTATAGAGGGTTGTTGGTTTAGAATTAATGTCAATGATGGATGGATTCTCAACATACAACCAGGTGTTGGTCAGGGAGTTTGAACAACACAAAACAACATTCACCACTCCTTGGGGGACCTCTGTATACCTAAGAATGCCATTTGGATTAAAGAATGTTGGGTCAACATTTCAGTGGGCTATGGATGTAGCTTTTGCCAGTCTCATTGATGAGATCATGGTGGTCTATCAAGATGACCTAATATCATTCTCAAAAGAAAGAGGTGAGCATTGCAAGCATCTTGAGGTAATCTTCTAGAGATGCTTAGAATATGGGATTTCTTGGAATCCTAAAAAAAATTAGTTCAGAGTTGAAGAGGGCCAGTTGCTCGGGCACATTGTGTGAAAAGATGGGGTAAGGATAGATCTAGAATGATTCAAGGCTATTTATCTCATTCCCCATCCCAAATCAGTTAAAGGAATACAATCTTTTTTTGGGCAAATCAACTTTGTTAGGAGATTTGTTCCTAATTTTGCCGAAAAGACTAAGGCCATTTCTAAAATGCTCAAGAAAGGGAAATCTATTACATGGAAAAAAGAGCCATCTGAAGCATTCAAGGATATCAAAGAATCTATCAAGGAGGCACTTGTACTGATAAGTGTAGATTATTCTAAACCCCTTCAGTTATTTTCCTTTTCTTCTTTTTATATTGTTGCTACTGTTCTACTTCAAAAGAATGAAGATGGATTTGAACAGCCTATAGGATTCTTTAGCAAGTCATTACAGGCTACTGAATTGAATTATTCCATAATGGAGAAGCATGCCTATGCATTGGTTAAGGCCACAAAGAATTTCAGATCTTATTTCACAGGGGCCAAGATCATAGCATATGTGCCACACACAGCAGTGAAGGATATCTTCACACAACAAGAAGCTTCTGGGAGAAGGTGCAGATGGATCAATAGGATCCAAGAATATGACATGGACATATAGGTCACAAAGTTGGTTAGAGACCAAGGCCTAGCTAAGATGATGGCAAATTCTAACTTAGAGGCAGCTGAGGTAGATGAGGTAAATGTGTCTCAATTTGCTGGTATGTGTGCTTTGGATGACAATCCATGGTATAGGGATGTTATATTTTATCTTGAAAACATGAATTGTCCACCATGTATGGATGAAAATAAAAAAAAGAACACTCAAGCTTAAATATTTAAGGTTTGTCCTAATCCAAAATGAGATCATGTGGAGAAACCATGAGGGAGTATTGCTCAAGTGCTTGAATCAAGATCAAACTGAAACAGTGATGAATGAATGTCATCATGGTGTTTGTGGGGGCATTTCAGAGCCAAAATCACTACCCATAAGATTTTAAGAGCTGGATATTGGTGGCCAACCTTATTTAAGGATGTGGCACAAGAGATAAGAAAGTGTGATGCTTGCCAAAGATTCTCTGGCAAGATGAAATTTGCTAGGGCATTACCCCTGTTACCCCTTGTTGTACATGCAAATTTCTAGTAGTGGGGAATTGACTTCATTGGAGAGATATAGAAAAGGTCCAGCAATGGTTTTAAGTGGATCCTTGTGGCCACTAATTACTTCACCAAATGGGTAGAAGTAATTCCCACTCACAATGCAACATCCAAAGTGGTTATTGACTTCATAGTAAGCAATATAATTACCAGGTTTGGAGTACCAGCTAGGATTTTGGTAGACAATGCAATGTGTTTCAGATCTCAAGAGATGTTGAACATGTGTTCTAAATTCAATATAAACCTTGTACATTTGTCTCCTTATCACCCCCAAAGCAATTGACAGGTCGATTCAAGTAATAAAAGCTTGATGAAAATTATAAGGATAATGGATCAGAACAAGAAGAGATGGGATGATAGTTTGAAGTATACCCTTTGGGATGACATGATAACTTTCAAGAGATCCATTGGTAGAAGCCCATTTGAGCTAGTGTATGGAGCAGAAGTGAAGATGCCCATCAACATTGAGTTGTTGTTCCACCAGCTGCTATAAGAGATTGAGGGGGAGAAACATGATGCAATGTCTCAGAGGATCTTACAGCTAACTGAGATAGAAGAACATAGAAGAGCCACACATGACAAAATGTTGCACCAAAAGCAGAAGATGAAGCTCTTATTTGATAAGAGTACTATGTCAAGAGACTTTTAGGTTAGTAACTTGGTGCTTCTCTGGGATACAAGATCTAAAGATAAAGGGAAACATGGAAAATTTAGTCCCTTATGGCTTGGGCCATATGAAGTTGCAGAGAAACTAGAGCTCAATGTCTACCATTTGATGACCTTGGAAAGAGAATTGCTGGAGCTTCCTGTTCACGGTCAACTTTTAAAGCATTACTTTTCATAAGTAATGTTTTCCTTTAAATTTTATGATGAAATCTAGCCATATCTATTTTTTTTTACCTCGAGTAGTCTCAACCACTGTTGGTCTTGATGGTTTTTTGTTTGGTTCATGTGTTCCATTTTTTGATGTTTTTTGGTTTGCCCAGAGATTTGAATTCTCGCCGTGCCACTGCTTGACACACATCCCCAACTAGAGCCACTATTGGGACTTGAAAAATTAGTCCTCAAAGTGCCCTTTTGCCCCCAAAAATCCAAAAATCTTGTGCAAATTTCTTAGCAAAGGTCACCATTGGATGGAGAATTGAATTCTAAACAACTTGGCCTTTTGAACCATCTCAAAATTCCTTGAAATGAAGAAGTTATGCCTGTTCAAAGTTTGGTTTTATGTTTTTCTGCCTCGGTCAAAAAATGGTTAAGTCCCCATGTTGTTCCCCTTTTTCTCCCTTAGAATATTTTCCATGTTTTGCCTTTGTTGACAAATCAGGTTTTTTCAGAACTCATTAACTTTTTATGAGTTCGGCTTTTAGCCGATTCACTAATAACGTGACAACAGAGGAAAGGGAAACAATATTGCAGTGAAGATGTTAATGCAAAGGAAGAAAGAGTCTTCTATTGGCGAAAGGTAAAGTTTGAAAACCTGAAGATTTGCCGATAGAGTAAAAAGGAAGAGTGGTGTCAAAATAAAGGTTTGGCGTGGGGCAAATTTGTCAATAAGGCAAATTAAGGTGATAAAAAGACTAAGGCATGAAAGGAAGAGTATGCTTTGTCAGGGAATCGGTAGAAGGCTGAACTAATGAAATAGTTCAGATTTTTGACAGCTTGTTGATAGGTCTTTTTGCCGACATGGTCAAAAGGAAAGTAAAGTTGGTTCGACAAATGTCATTTTTGTTGATAAGGTGACAAAGTGCTTGGTTTGAGAAGGCAAGATTTTTTTGACTAAAGGAGATAAAAGTGGTTCAACAAAAGATAATTTTGCCGATAAAAGGGGCAGGTGGCAAGGTTCTTCTTTTATCATTTTTTTTGATAGAGCAAATGTGGGGATTGAAAATTTGGATAAGGCAAGGGGAAAAGTCAAAGGTTCGTGATGAGGTGTTTTTTCTGACAAAGGAAGGGAAAATCAGCTAAGGGGTGAAGTTCTGAATTAAAAAAATTTGCCAATAAAGGCAAATTAGCTCAAGTTTGACAAAGTGGAAATTTGCCGACAAAGCAGAAAGAAGGCAAAGGAGGCCTAGTTCGCAAATATTAATATTTGCTGATAAAGCATGAAAAGGTGCCAAGTAAATAAAGTTTGAAAATCATAAGATTTATCAATAAAAGGAAAATAAGGCTAGGTTCAAAGAGGCCAACTTTTTTTGACCAAGAAGAAGAAGCAAATAGTTCGACAAATCAGAAATTTGATGACAAAGGCGATATAAAGAGAAAATGTTGCCTAAGTTCAAAAAAGTTAAATGTTGCTGATAGAAGGCAACAAAGCAAAGTTCTGAGAAGATGAAAATCACTGATAAAGGTGAAAATGAAGATGAATTTTGCCGATAAAAGGTGGATAAGAAAAGAATGAAGCGACAAATGGGAAAGTTTGAAAAGGTTAATAGTTACTGACAGAAAGAAAGTAAGCACCAAAGAAATGTTTGTGAACACAGAAAATTGCAATAAGGCAAGTGATGAAAATAATGAAGAAAGGCCTAGTTTGTGAAATGAAAGATTTGCAGATAGAGAAGGAGCCAAGGGCGAAGGAGGTAAAAAGAGAAGAGGTTCACCAAATGGAGTTATTGCTGATAAAACAAAAGGAATGACGAAGGCTCAATTTGAAAAAGGTAAGGTTCGCCAATGGGACAAATAAAAGTAGAAAATGCAGAGGCTCATGGCAAACACCGAAAGCATTAAATCTGACATGGAGACTAAGTTTGACTTTCTCAGAGTATGATTTCTTGGTTTCCCAACTTCTCCAACCGCCTAGGAGCACTCCAACCACTTCTAGGAGCACCATCAATATGAAGCGACTGGTAGACATCAGGGCAAATGCAGTTAAGGTGGTTGTTGAATATTTTTATATGTAGTTATGGGGGTTGTTGAAGAGTTTGGCACCCAGATATTTCTCAGACTGAGTTAAGATAGCTATAAAGGCAAGATTAGATCTCTTGTCAGGTGTTGGTCATTTTACCATTTCTTAGGTGATTAAGTGCAAAGATCTCTAGGGTTCCAAAGAGCAGAAAAGTTACAGTTCTCCAGGAGATAAGACACAGGTTATGAAAGGTTTTTCAAATTGATTTTAGTTATCATTGTATGAATTTCTTCTTCTTCTTCTATAATTTTTCAAGGAAATCCTAAGTTTAGCTAGGTTTCCTCTTGCCACACTTCATGGTATGACTGTAACTATTTATCAGATGAATTAGACAAATTCTTAAAACATTACATGTTGTGTAATGATCTCTTATATGGTTATAGATGAATGATTATATGCAGACAAAGGATTACTAAGTATTTTCTTCTTTGATAGTTGTCTTTCTTGCATATGGGTATCCAGAAAGTGTGTGTTTCATTTCTTTTGTTATTTTCTTCCTTCCACTAAACTGTGGACTCTGTAACCCATTATATTAGGCACTGGTTTGAAGTGTTTGATCACCCACACTCTTTAAAAATCAAAGCAAACTCATTATGTGTGAAGTTAGTAGTTAGTTTGTGTGCGTTGTTGTGGTTTTGTGTTGAATAGAAAAATATTGTAAGAGAGTCTTTGAAGTATCATCTCTTTATAGACTAGACAAGCATACCTACACTTTCCATTGTTAATGGGAGTGCCTTCTCATCAGTTATATATGGGTCATTTAGTGACAACCATTCATTCCAGGTCAAGTGACAATCTTTGGGGCCTAGATGATGATTAGGGTTTGGTTGTCCTTTCATTTTTAGTTGTTCATCTAGTGTTGAAGCCAATGCCTATTCAGGTATACCCCTTGGAATATCCCTCTAGAGTCTAAGTTGATCTCAAAGTGCAAAGGAGCCTACCCACTCCTATTAGTTGGCCAAAATCACCCCAAACTTGTTGATGAACCTCTTTCTATCACCCAGAATGACCATCCCTAGCCTAGGTGATTTAGGAATGTTTTAGGGTTTAGGATTGCAACTATTTTGGGTCCCAACATGATGAATATTTTTTCATGAACATTAAGTCCTAATTTTAGATATGTAAACTTGTTTTTAGATTTCCATTTGTAGTGGTTTCACCTTTTATTCCTAAAATTTAGTATAGAGCATGGCCAACGTTGCTCCTATGGTTGGAAGGGAAAGGTTTTTTGAGCTGCAGTGGGAATTCTATTTAATTTTGTTTTATAGATTTGTGTGTGGAAGCCATGGATGCATCCACATCTCGGTTAGATGTTGAGAAGTTCAATGGTTCTAACTATGAGTTGTGGAAGTTGAATATGGAGGATCTCTTTGTAGAGAGGGATCAATGGATATTTACAACAAAGGAAATAAACCTCATAAAATGGATTAAGATGAATAGGATAAGATGGATAGGAAAGCACATGGGACAATCTGACTTTGTCTCATAGACTCTATCTTGTTAAATGTTTCAGAAGAGAAAATTGCATATTCCTTATGGAAAAGGATAGGTGAAATCTACCAAGCTAAAACTCTTGTGAATAAGTTATATTTGAAAAGGAAATTGTTTTCTCTAAAAATTAAAGAAGTCAAATCAATTGTACAACATTTAAATTCATTTAATTTGATTTTGAGTCAATTAGCTTATGTAGATGTTAAGATAAGTGAGGAAGATACGTGCATTATTCTTTTATGTTCTTTGCTTGAGACATGGGAGAATATCATTCTTGATATTAGTGCTAATCTTACAGATCCCAAGAGGGATGTTCTTATTGCAACTCTATTATCATAGGAAATAAGGAAGAAAACCACTATGGATAGCTCAATGGATGTTCTTCATGTTAGAGGAAGATCCAATGAAGGAAAGAGGTGAATCTAAAGGAGAGCAAAAGGGGCCTAAAGAGAAGTCTAAAGGTTAGTCTAAAACTCCTAAAAAAAATAGAGTGAAGTGTTGGAATTGTAGTAAGAGGGGGCATGTGAAGAATGAATTCATAAACAAGAAGAAACAATGGGATTCCTCCACGAAAAAGTCCTCAAAATTAGGTGATGAAGCCTTAATTCTTTCTTGTAATGATATTTCTAAGGATCATTGGTTTGTTGACTCAAGATGTTCATATTGCATGAATCCACATAAGGCGTGGTTCTATTCATATCAAGAATATGATGGTGGGGAAGTATACCTTAGGGACAATAATTCATATCCTATTATTGGAAAAGAAAAGGTAAAGTTGTGTTTCAATGATGGGAGGATAAAAACTTTCCCAAGTGTTTTACATTTCTTGGATTATCAAGAAATTTAATTTATGTATCAAAGCTAAATGCTTCAGGAATGCTTTTAACTTTTGATAAGGTTGGTTGTAGGTTGGTGAGAGGGAACTTAGTGGTAATGAAAGGGTCAAGAATGGGGACCTTTTTTAGGTTGAATGCCACTATTGTTTTTAATTCCACCAATGTAACTAAAAAATCTGAAAATACACGTATGTTGTGGTACCATAGATTGGGCTATATAAGTGAAAAAGGTTTAAAAACCATTATCAATAAAAAAGTTGGTTGATAGTTTCTCTTATTCTGATGAGTATTTTGAATTTTGTAAGCATTGTGTGTTTGGGCAACAAAACAAATCATCTTTTCCTTCAAGAAAAGAAAAGAAAAGAGTAAATTAGAAAGAATTCATATGGATGTGGTGTTTGGTCACGTGGATGTTGGTTCTATTGGAAAATTTTAATATTTTGTGACCTTCATTGATGATGCTTCAAGGTTTATTTGAATTTATTTTATGTGACATAAATCTAAAGTTTTCACTAAGTTTAAAGAATTTAAAGCCTTAGTAGAAAAGAAATTAGAATGTAAGATAAAGGTTTTGAGATTTAACAATGGAGGGGAATGTTGTTATAAGGAATTTGACAATTTTTGCAAGCATGCATGTATAATCAGGAAAAAGACTACACCATACACACTTCAATAGTATGAGGTAGAAGAAAGGATGAACCAAACCTTGACAGAAAGAGTTAGAAGTATGTTAAGTGGTGCACAGTTGGATAGATGGTTTTGGGTAGAAGCTATGAGTACTTCTTGTTACTTGATTAATAGATCTCCTTATACAAATCTCAAGATTTGACACCTTATGAAGTGTGGACAGGTAAGAAAGATTCTATTTCACATTTAAGGGTTTTTGGTTATGAGGCTTTTGTTTATGTACCTAAAGAAAAGTAGACTAAGTTAGATCTAAAATCACAAAAATACATCTTTATTGGATATGGTGAGAATTTTAAGGGTTATAAGCCTTGGAATCTACTAACCTTGAAAGTTGTCTTTTCTAGAGATGTTATTTTCAGAGAGAGAAAAGTTATTTTTATTCCTTAATAGAAAAAAGAGAAAGAACAATGCATTTTGAATTAAGGCAAGAAGATGCACATATGGAAGAAAATAATTATGGATTTGAGGATGGAGAGGAAGAAGGTTCAAGTGGGAGTTCTAAGCTAGATAACCTTAAAGAGGTTGATAGCCAAAAGAGAAAGAACAATGCATTTTGAAGTGAGGAAAGAAGATGCACATATGGAAGAACATAATGATGGATTTGAGGATGGAGAGGAAGAGCGTTCAAGAGGGATTTTTGAGGTAGATAACCTTGAAGAGGTTGAGCATTCAGAAGAACAAGAGGAAGAATCTCATATTCCACCCTTTAGAATATCCACAAGATAATGAAATCCTATTAATAGGTATAACCCACTAGATTTCCATTGTGTATTTGCTTTGTTAAGTATTGATGATGAAACTAGATCCTACAAGAAAGCTACTCTTTCAAATGATAGTGAGTCTTGGCAATAAGCCATACAGAAAGAGATGATGGATTTAGAGTCATGTGACATTTGGGATCTTCTTCATTTTTCCCAAAGGTAGGAAAGCCACTGATTGTAAATGGGCCTATAAGAAGAAATTTGGAGCAAATGGTTCATTGGAAAGGTACAAGGCTAGATCGATGACCAAGGGCTACTCCCAGAGAGAGGGAGCTGATATTAGTGAAATATTCTCTCCTATTTCTAAATTATCCTCAATTAGATTTATTTTTTCCATAGTTGTTGCTTATGGTTTTGAAATAGAACAAATGGATGTTAAACTGCATTTTTACATGGGGATCTAGAAGAGGATATTCATATGCAACAACCTAAAGGTTTTGAGGTAAAAGGGGAGGAACACTTGGTTTGTAGGTTAAACCAACCTCTTTGTGGTTTGAAATAATCACCCTTGATGTGGTATCAAAATTTGACTCATTTGTTTTGAAATTAGGTTTTGTAAGAAGCATGGAGGATCAATGTATTTACATTAGATGTATTTATGATCATATACTAATTATTTCCATGTATGTGGATGACATGTTTTTAGTAACATCAAGGGTATGATTAGTGAGCTAAAAGATTAACTTTAGGGTGCATTTGAGATGAAATATCTGGGGGCAACAAGATACATATTGGGTATGAAAATCAGGAGGGATCATGAACACAAAAAAGCTTTGGTTGTCACAGATTAATTTTGTGAATACTATTTTACAAGGATTTAATATGTAGGTCTATAAGTTAGTTAAATTCCTTTATCGATTCACACTAAGATTACTTTAGATATGTGTCCCAAATGTGAGGATGATTATGAGGATATGTCTTTAATGTGCCATATGCTAGTGCAACTGGTAGCTTGATATATGCAATGGCTTGCCCTAAGCCATATATTTCCCAAGTAGTGGAAGTATTGAGCAAGTTTATGTTTAACCCTGGTAGAGAGCATTAGAATTATGTGAAAAGGGTTCTTAGATATTTGCATGGTAATTCTCACTATTATTTGGTTTATTCTAGTATTAATAGTGTGTATAAGACATTAAACATACATGAATTTGTTGATGTATATAGGGTCGATGATTTGGATAGTCAGAGGTTCACTAGTGGCTATGTTTTTACTTTATTTAGTGGTGAAATGACTTGGATGAGTAAAAGTTATCCCACAGTTGCTTTATCCACCACCGAATTAGAGTATATGGCTGCTACCCATGTCTCCAAGGAAGCAATTTGGTTATAGAGATTGTGTGCAGGTATTGGTCTTGATTGTAGAACAATTCATATTGGTTGTGATAATTAGGGTGCAATTTGTTTGGCCAATGTTTCGTGCTCAAACAAAGTGTGTGGATGTTTAATATCACTTTGTTCAAGAAATTATTGCGAATGGACAAGTTATGTCGAGGAAGGTTGACACTTGGGAGAATGTTATAGATTTTCTTACCAAGCTTGTGAGCGCTAAAAAGTTATCTTGGTGCAAGAAGGCCAAGGGCCTTATTTCTTATGATTAATTTTATTTATATTTCCTATGGGTGCATTTGCAATGCATAATGTCAAGTGGGAGAATGTTAGGATTAAGGTTCCATATACCTCACAAATCCTATGTATAATTTTTTTTGTCTCCAACATTCTTGGAAAGTGTCCTTGGGCACCTAGGATGTTATTGGAATAATTAATTTGTAATTTTAGATTCCCTAGATTCTTGTATTAGTTGCCATATGCTTTCATGAAGTGGAGCACAATGGTGGCAGTACCTATTTTATGACTTTAGACTCACTTATGGAACTTTCCCAATTCTTGGCACTAGGATTGAGTAATGGAAACTTGTTATGAAGCATGAGTTGGCAAATCCATATTGGAGTGCTACATTTGAGGATGTAAGATTTACTTTGTCATAGATCTACTATAACAATTAAATTTCTAATTGGAGACTCACTGATTGAGTTCATGAGAGGTCAATGTGAAGTTATTTTATTTACTATTCTTGAAACATACTCTATGAGTTAGGAATGGGATTTTGTGCAACATAGCATGGTTTTGGCAACCATTGTTATGGTAAAAAACATTTGTGGTTTTGGCCTCTTCCTTGCCTATATATTGAGAGTAAGAGATAGCATATTTAATGAATTTATTTGCATAGGTACACAGGTGTTGCCATAATGTTGTCAGAGTTTGGAGTGGTAGTGTGTTGATATTATATTATGTACATTAAAGAATAATACATATTTGTCCTCTCTTCTCTGGTGGATTTTTTTCCCAAAAGGGTTTTTCCACATTATGTACTGTGTTATATGATGTTTTCATTGTGTTGCTAATTTCTTATGTTACTAGTTTAATTTCCATAATCTCCTTTGGCATTCTATAGTTTAGCAATATTTGGATGAATGGGTTTTCATGAATATTAAGTCTTAATTTCAATTTTGCAGACTTATTTTTAGATTTTCATTTGTAGTGGTTTCACCTTTTATTCCTAACACACCCTAATTGACTACCTAGTCTAGACCTTACTCCCCCACTAACTACTCAGTCCTATGTGAACTGTCTCACCTTGGGTGGTGGTGGAGACTTGAAAATTAGAGTTCTATGATCAAAAGGACATGGTCATCCAAATAAGGACACTCTAATTGACTCCCTAGTCTAGACCTTACTTCCCCACTAACTACTTGGTCCTGAGTAAATTGCCTCATCTTGAGTGATGGTGGAGATTTGAAATTTTGTAGGGAACTCCTAGACAATTTATAAAGACTCCTTCGAAATGGAAACCTATCAAAAACTAGTAGAGTATGTGAAACCAATGGAAAACCTTATGCAGCTCCTGTATATTGAAACAAGATAATGCAGAGCAAGAACTAGGAGTATGGTCCTAATGTTGAAATACTCCATACCACTGAGAGGGGGGGTGAATCAGTGGTCAACAAAAACATCTCTTCAAACTAGTTCTTCTCACAGTAGTACCAAATAAATAAAACACGATATGACTGATCGTTAAACATAATACAAATGCATCAGGACATAAAAACATTAACAAAACACAAGAGTCATAAAACATAACACAAGTGATTGAGTGGAAAACCCCAAAAGGGTAAAAACCACTATGAACATGATCTCCATTAAGCCTCACTGGAAAACCTCACTGGTTACAGTCTGTGCCTCACTAGCAAACCTCACTGGTTATAGACTATACCTCACTAGCAAACCTCACTGGTTACAGACTATACCTCACTGGAAAACCTCACTGGTTACAGTCTATGCCTCACTAGCAAACCTCACTGGTTACATATCTAATGCTTCACTGGAAATAGGAGCACTTACAACAATCTCAGAAAAATAGAAAGAATACAGAGGGTTACTTTGTTTCACTAAAAATCTTAGATCAACATATCATTCTTCTTCAATCTGGAAGTCCATTCACCTGCATTCATACTCTTCATATTTTTTGCATAATTGTTGATATGCGCCAGACAACTAGGGGGGGGGGGTGAATCGGTTGTCACAAAAACTTAAACACTTTCTACAATTAAACATTCATCACTTATCCATAATTATTATGATTTAACAATGAGTACATGAAATTACAAACTTAACATCAAACACAAGAGACACCAGATTTATGTGGAAAACCCCAACGTGGGGAAAAACCACAGAGAGGATTAACTCTCAATATATATTGCAATCTTGAAATAGTGATGTTTGGGCTTGGTCACCCCACGGGCCTAAACATACTGGCTTACTACCATGAAGAACAACTAGGTCTAGCAAACTCACTGCCTCAACCCTAAACCTAGCAAGATTACAATAAGGGTTGTTAAATCCTGGCTTACTGCTAGATTCACTACCATGATCAACACCTTTCTTTATTGTGAATAAACAATTCCTCAGCTCTGATCTTCCTCTGCCCTATTCTTCCTCTGCTCTGCTCTTCCTCTTCTTTCCTTTGCCTCTTCTATGCTCTGCCTTTGGACCTTTCTTAATGTCTTATCATTTCCGCTCAAGGACAATTTTTCCATGACTCAGCTACAAGTATTTATACACTACATCAACCTTGGAATGATCATCAAGGTTGGCATCAACCATTGGAACAATCTCCAAGGTCGCTATTACAAACATTTACAAAATAGGTCTTGACCTATTGCAACATCATGAAAAGGGAATGAAATGTGGATCATGTCATGCCTTAGCTAGGACTCAAACATAATCTTCCACGCCACAACACGCTTCCTCAATCTTTCAGAGATCTCCGCAATCACTGGGATCAACCAAGTTGGCCAAGACTGGTTACACGCTACGTTATATGGGAACAATCTTCACACACCATCTCAATTTCTTAACATGGACCAAAGTTTAGATAGGAACATGATTAGGATACATCCACAAGCATGATATAATCATCAGGAGCAACCACATGAACCTTAACCACTTTATCCATAGGAATCTTCTCACTAGAACATATGAGCTTCTATGTCTTCAACTGTCATAAAAGAAAGATAGCTTGCGGACCACCAAACCACGAACCATTGCAACTGTAGGCACTTATCATCATCCCAGACTTCCCTCTAGAACCGCAGAGCAAAATACTTTATTGCGGAGGAATGTGGAGCCAAATACTGTCTTCCTGTCTCAACTGAACTTACAGAAAAAAGTAGGTTTCACTTTGGTGAACACAACTCACTCAGATCTTCATGTGGATGGCTCAGACCTGAAATGTAGCATCCTCAGACATCCTTCTAACTTACTTCCAATCCATAGACCACGATCTTCAAGAAGGAATAAATGTGGAGCAATTTACCGGACTGTTCTTCAACATACAACTCACTGTCTGTACTGCACTTCTCTGTAACTCACTTGTTTCTTCCGGAGAGGCTAATTTTCTCAATATCCTCAACATACAAGTCTTCTAAACAAGTAATAGAATAAGATACAGTTGACACTAATGACAACAAGGATATGTTGACATTAATGACAACATCGATTAGACACATACTTGCAACAATAATGTCCTCTCACTGTGCTTGATTCACTTGTAATAACATCTCTTACTCTACATATTACTCAGTCAAACAATACACTCTCTCAACCACCTAACTCACCTTTTTATTCTCATTCTTGAAGCCACTATTTATTTCACATCCTCTATATTTTCATTCAAGAACCCACTATGCAATTTACTATCAAAATAATAAATCAGTTGTCTATATTTAGTCCATTCCAACATCCATTCATTGCACATGCTCACACATTCATAATTCTCAGTCAAAATAAATTCTCTGCATACTTCATCAATTTTACCTTTCATGCATAATCTCCATAAAGTCATATCTTCAAAAAGAACATCTCCTGCCATTATACCCACTCTGCATACTCTCCCATTTCTTCATAAAAACATACCTTTTTTAACTCCCACAAACTTGCATAAAGAATCCATAATATTATTTTCCTTTCAATACCACTACTACATGGTTACAAAAGCATGAAGAAAGAAGAGAGTGGTCTTCTGCATGTCGAGGATTTCAATTCAAAATAGATTTTTCTATTCTTGGTTGCTTTAGATAGCTCTGCAACACTGTCAAAGTAAGAAGATGGTCAAATACCCGCCAAACTGGAAGCTCTGGAGAAGGGTTTCAAACTTTAAACTTTGACCATCAATTCAACATTGCGCGGCCATCGAAACTTAAAACAACACCTTAGATTCACTTTTTCCACCTGAGCACAAGATGTTTGACTGGTGGATTCAGTGTCACAAGGAGGAAGGGCCGGTGATTCAATGACTAAACACCCCTCGAGCAGGTCACTTAAGTGATAACTATCGCCAATAGGAAGTCAATGAGAAGATATAACAAAAGTGCATGACATTGAAGACAATCGGGTTCTAGGTCTTTAGAACATATGATTTAGGGTTTAGAACACTTGAAACATTAGGATTTCTAGGATTTAAAACATGTCGAGTAGGTTTTTATAAGAACATGACAAACCCTAAATTTACAACTACCATGAAATATGAACAAACCATAACTTGATGGTGCAGAGACCTCTTGTGAAGGAAAAAACAAATCAGAGCTAGGCATATCTCTTTGAGGATGATATCAACATACACCGTGTTAAAGAAAGTTTAGTCAATCACACCTTTGATCATCTTACTCCAAAGACCTTCCAAATGTTTATTCAACATCAATCACTGAACCTTGACATCAGGCATTATACCTTTGAACAATAAACTCATCACAACAAGAACCACCTCTAACTGGAAACTTTATGGATTATCAACAATCACTTTAGCAAACTTCAACACAACATCCATCTGTCTGAGATGAAACACTACATCATTGCATCCAATACCATCTCAACATCATATAGATGAGCATGCACTATTCAAACATTCTATAGCATGATCAACAAGAAAGGATGATCAGCAACAACATCATCAAAGATGAAACTCCATCAAGGAATCATCAGGCCAACTCTTGAAACATGATATCATGAAGAACATATTGCCATGAACCAATATCAACTCAGCATCTCAGAAACCTCTTCAATACTTGTCATGAAGCATTGCAACTTATTGTACAAGCATCTCACCTCACTTGTATCAACCAACACACCTGTCACCTTATCATGTCATGGAATCATATCAACCAACACACCTCCTACATAACTCCTGATTCATGAACAATATATCATGAACATCATATCATGAAGTGAAGCATCCATAATATGAAGCATCCTGATATCTTTTGAGATCTCATGCAACAAACCAATAAGGTATGGACTCTCTTTGACAAACATTCATCAACAAAGCTCCTAAAGCATTTGACATGAAGCATCTCTTGATGATGACAGAGATATACTTGAACCAAGATATGTGATCATTTGATATGACAACCTCTATCAACAACATACACCTAAAACTGAGATCTCTCAACACAACTCACAACTCCATCTTCTAAAGCATGAACAATATGATCAACATCATGAAGCATAAGCTTTTGACATCAATGACAAACCTCATTCCAACACCTAAAACTTGGTGGGAGAGTCAGTAACAAAAATACAAGTGTCCTTGAATGCACTCTTGATAGCCTACAAAAATTATGGCAAAAGCAATAGCAACCTTTCTATTCTTGGACTAAGGGAAAGAGAGAAAAATAGAATAAAGGAAAAATAATATAATATTCAATTATATTCCCTCAAGAACCTATATAAGGAGTTGGGAAAAGGAGAAAGCATCCAACTTATATTATCGAAACCCCAATTTCTCAAGATTTAACGTATGTTCATCTTTATGCACTAAGATGAAAACCCTCCTATTCATATGAGAAATTCCATTTAAGGATTACAGGTGTGCTGAAAGGTTGGTAAGGAATTTTTAATTTATTTATTGAGAGTTTGAGTAAAGATTTTAAGATTTGTTGAGTATCTAGATTGGTAAAGGACATTTAATATTTTATTTGCTTGCAAATCATAGTGTTGCATATTTTAGCTTTACACTTGTTGGTAGGTGGCGACTGATCAGGAAAGTACTGTACACTAGCCATGTATCCTCACTGACATAAGAAAACCCTAATTTTTTGTAATCGACAAAAAGGCTTGATAAAAGCGGCTAAGGGTTAGGGTTTTGATATATTGTATTGTAGCATTTACGGTGATATTGAGTTGTAGGGATTGCTGATTGTAATCGGTTTGATTTACTGGATAATAATATTGGACTCTCTGTTTGGTAGATGTAGCCCGGGTTTGGGTGAACCACGTTAAAACTTGTCTCTCGTTGTTATTATTTTTGTGTATTTCCATTCCTCTATTTAATCTTTATTTGCATTTAATTGATATCTTCTGCCGGCTAAACCTAAAAAGTGGTATCAGAGTGGGTTGTGTTCGATTATCATCTGCAGGAAGGTCTCACAGTTGAGTGGGAGTCTCACGGTTGAGTGGGAGCAATGGCGGATGAGGGTAAATTGAAGGTCGATAAATTCAATGGGCAGAACTATCAGTTATGGAAGATGCAGATGGAGGATTACCTCTATCAAAAGGATTTATGAATGCCGTTGGAAGGAGTAGCCAAGAAACTGGCAATAATTTCTGATGAGGATTGGAATCTTCTTGACAGAAAGGTACTGGGAACCATTCAGTTGTGCCTGGCACCATCGGTGGCATTCAATATAACAGAAGCGAAGACAACAGATGGTCTGATGAAAACTTTGGCTAAATTGTATGAAAAACCCTCAGCCTCAAATAAGGTATTTCTCATGAAGCGTTTGTTTAATTTGTGGTTGAAGGTGGATTTGTGACAAGTCATTTAAATAAATTTAATACGATTGTCAGTCAATTGACTTCTTTAAATGTAAAATTTGATGAAGAAGTTAGAGCTCTCTTGATATTATGCTTATTGCCTGAAAGCTGGGATAGTTTGGTAATGGCGGTTAGTAATTCTGTTTCTGGTTCAAATACCCTGAAATTTGATGATGTTATTGGTGTTATTCTGAGTGAGGAAATTCATAAGAAAAGCTCAGGTGGATCCACATCAGGCAGTGTTTTGAATGCAGAAAGTAGGGGCAGATCAAAGGAGAGAGGAAAAGGTTTTGGAGGTCATGGGAAGTCACGAGGAAAATCAAAGGATAAGAGATCCCAATCCAGAGGACAGAAAGATTGTTGGTACTGTGGGAAACCAGGTCATCTGAAGAAAGATTGCTGGTCTCAGAAAAATAAAGAAGGAGACAAACAAAAAGGCAATAAGGAAGCAAATGTGGTAAGTAATAAATTTGAAGATGATGCCTTGATTCTTTCCATAGATAATGTTGATGATTCATGGGTTTTAGATTCAGGGGCCTCATTTCATGCTACGCCCCATAGAAGTTATTTTCTTGATTATGTCCAAGGGGATTTTGGGCTGGTTTATTTGGGAGATAACGAACCCTGTCAGATTGTTGGAAAGGGAAGAATCAAGATTAAGTTGCAAAATGGGAATCATTGGCTACTACAAGAGGTAAGGCATGTTCCAAGGCTCAGTAGGAATTTAATTTCAGCAGGGCAACTAACTGAACAAGGTTGCACTGTTACATTTACTGATAAAAATTAGAAGGTTTCAAAAGGTGCCTTAGTAGTAGCAAAAGGTGTGAAAGTAGGCACCTTATATCTTTGTATAGGTCATACTGTTCCTTCTACTTTAGATGTTACAGAGGAAAAACAAACAGGTTCAGGAACAGTTGTTGCAGGTTCACAGGAAGAGATTGGAAAAGTTGTTGCAGGTTCTAAGACAACACTGTGGCATAACAGACTTGGGCATATGAGTGAGAAAGGTATGAAGGTACTTCATTCTAAGAAAGATTTACCAGGTCTGAAATGTATTAATATGGATTTCTATGAAAGTTGTGTGTATGGAAAACAAAAGAGAGTCAGTTTTCTCAGAGATGGGAAGCAAAAGAAAAATAAAAAAATGGAGCTTGTGCATACAGATGTATGGGGACCAGCTCAGGTATCTTCTCTCGGTGGCTCTCGGTATTATGTTACATTCATAGATGATGCAACTAGGAAGGTCTGGATTTATTTCCTTAGACAGAAATCTGATGTATTTGAAACATTTAAGAAATGGAGACGCTTGGTTGAGAATGAGACAGGTAAAAGATTAAAATGTCTCAGATCTGATAACGGTGGTGAGTATTGCAGCAAAGAATTTGAGGATTATTGTTCCTTTAATGGAATTCGTAGGTAGAAAACAGTTCCAGGGACTCCACAGGAAAATGGAGTGGCTGAACGCATGAATAGGACAATAATGGATCGTGCAAGGACCATGAGATTGCATGCTAGGCTGCCTTTAAACATGTGGGCAGAGGCTGTCAACACCGCTGTATATTTAATTAATAGAGGTCCTTTAGTTCCTTTGGGTTGTGGTATTCCAGAGGAAGCATGGACAAGTAAGAAGGTGAGTTATTCTTTTCTCAAAACCTTCGGATGTGAAGCATTTGCACATGTAGATTCTGAAAATAGAACCAAGTTGGATGCAAAATCAACAAAGTGTACCTTTGTTGGATATGGCATTGATGAATTTGGTTATAGGCTTTGGGATTTTGAAAATCAGAAAATTGTGAGAAGCAGGGATGTCATATTCAATGAGAAGATGTTGTACAAAGATCAGTTGCAGCAGCATGAGAAGAAAGCAAAAGATTATGTGGTGCTGGATGATACTCCAAATAGTGATGTTCTAGTGGTTCCTCATGCTCTGCAACAGCAACCAGAAATACCACAAACTCCAGTGAATGTTAGACGGTCAACAAGGCTAAGTAGACCTCCTAAAAGGTTTTCTCCCTCTTTGTATTTTATTTTGTTAACAGATGCTGGTGAACCAGAAGGGTATGATGAAGCTATGCAGGTGGATACACAGGTTCAGTGGGAGCTTGCAATGAAAGAAGAAATGGACTCCTTGCTGAAAAATCAGACTTGGGAATTATGTAAGTTACCTGCAGGAAAAAAGGCTTTACCAAACAAATGGGTTTACAGGCTGAAAGAGGAAGATGGAGGTAAGAAAAGATTTAAGGCCAAGTTAGTTGTAAAAGGATTTGCACAGAAATAGGGCATTGATTTTGATGAGATATTTTCTCTGGTTGTCAAGATGACTTCTATTCATACTATTTTAAGTATTGTGGCTACTGAAGATTTGCATTTGGAACAGCTAGATGTGAAAACTGCTTTTCTCCATGGTGATTTGGAGGAGGAGATATACATGGCACAACCACAAGGATTTGAGGTCAAAGGTAAGGAGAAATAAGTGTGCAGATTGAAGAAGAGTTTGTATGGCCTGAAACAAGCACCTCGGCAATGGTATTTGAAATTTGATAGTTTTATGGCTGAGCAAGGCTACAATAGGTGTAATTCTGACCATTGTGTTTATTTTAAAAGGTTGGATACTGACAGCTACATTATTTTATGTTTATATGTTGATGACATGCTCATAGCTGGGTCTAACATGGATCACATCAGAGAGTTAAAACATCAGTTAGCACAGTCATTTGATATGAAGGATTTGGGGGCAGCAAAACAAATCCTTGGTATGAAAATTTGTAGAGATAGGAAGAATAGAAAATTGACTCTATCTCAGGCTGCTTATGTTGAAAAGGTGTTGCATAGATTCCATATGGAGAATGCAAAAGCTGTCAGCACACCTTTGCCTAGTCATTTGAAATTGACTAAGGAGATGTGTCCAAAGACACAAGAGGAGGAAGAAAACATGTCCAAGGTACCATATGCTTCAGCTGTAGGAAGTTTAATGTATGCCATGGTATGCACGAGACCAGATATTGCACATGTTGTTGGAGTCGTTAGCAGGTATATGAGTCATCCCAGATTTGAGCATTGGAATGTGGTAAAATGGATTCTCAGATATTTGAGAGGTACATCTAATAACCACTTATGTTTTGGGGGCTCTAATACTGATTTAGCAGGTTATGTAGACTCAGATTTGGCAGGGGATATTGATACCAGGCGGAGTACTACAGGTTATGTCTTTACTGTAGGTGGAACATCGGTGAGTTGGATTTCCAGGTTGCAAAAGGTGGTTGCTTTATCCACCACAGAGGCAGAATATGTAGCTGCAACAGAGGCAAGCAAGGAGATGATATGGCTGCAATCTTTCATGGAAGAATTGGGTAAACAACAAGCTAACAGTTCTTTGTATACAGACAGTCAGAGTGCCATACATCTTGCAAAGAATTCTGCCTTGCATTCAAAGACCAAACACATACAGTTGAGGTATCACTTTATTCGGTCGGTGTTGGATAATGGACAGTTAAGGCTGGAAAAGATACATACAGATGAAAATCCAGCAGATATGTTTACAAAGGTAGTGACAAGGGAGAAGCTGAGCTCCTCTTCAACTTCGATTGGTCTTCTAGACTGAAAACAATAAAAATAGAAAAGTAGAGTCTAGGGTGCTTATTTCCAGTGGGAGCTGCATGCGCAGCAGTGTCATCTAGGCTCAATCTCCAAGTGGGAGATTGTTTGGTGTGGAGCCTGATCAGTCTCCAAGTGGGAGATTGTTGGTAGGTGGCGACTGATCAGGAAAGTACTATACACTAGCCATGTATCCTATTTTTTATGACCGACATAAGAAAACCCTAATTTTTTGTAACCAACAAAAAGGCTTGATAAAAGCGGCTAAGGGTTAGGGTTTTGATAAATTGTATTGTAGCATTTGCAGCGGTATTGAGTTGCAGGGATTGCTGATTGTAATCAGTTTGATTTACTGGATAATAATATTGGACTCTTTGTTTGGTGGATGTAGCCCGGGTTTGGGTGAACCACGTTAAAACTTCTCTCTCGTTGTTATTATTTCTGTGTATTTCCATTCCTCTGTTTAATCTTTATTTGCATTTAATTGATATCTTCTGCTAGCTAAACCTAACAACACTAAGGCCACACCATTTGAAAGAGGAGTCGTACCACATACGAATCAAGTCATACAGAGTCTCATTGGTTGTATCATTCCCATGCTAAATAATTAATCAAAAGTGCTACTTTATTTTGGACAACATACAATTTCCAAGTAAGTCTTTGTACCAGTTTGGGAGGATTCCATATAAGTGTTAAGGCTAGGGAAATATCTTTTTGGTTGTTGTTTCTATTTTAGATGCTAATATTCAAGTTGGGGTTCTCGTACCATTTTGGTACAAGCAATATCATTCTAGGGACTATTATTTGAGTTTCAATCTACATTTTTGTTGGCTATTGTATTATCATTTCTAGGCATGACAATGTGAAATGCTGGTGTAAAATATAGTTTGTTGCATCAACTTATTACCTAGTTGCACCACCATATTATAGTTACAAATTAGACTTTGTACTTGGTTGTACCAACAAGTTGTGAGTTCATTTGTCCATTGTTGTTTATGTGATTTACATATAGATTTTTATTGTGATGAGTTGTGGAATTAAGGAGTATTGCTAATTTGTAGCTATATTATTCTCATATTTGTTATTGTAATTTTTTGTGCAGTTCACCGCCAAAAAGATATTATTATTTTGTAGTTGATTTTAGTATTGTAAGTTTGGAAGGCTATGCCACCATGACATTAGTAAATCAATTTCATTTCCAACTATTGCATGCATTGTAAAATTATACATCTTATCACCAATAAGTTAGTGTCCCAAGCACTGTATGCTCTCACCTTACCCAACCTAAGAACTTGCTGATCAAAAAGTGTGAGTGTTTCATGCATTTTCATTATAAATTCATAAAAATATTAAAAAAATTAGTTTAACACATCAGAGTGGTATCAGGGTTGCAATCTTTCCATCCTCTAGAGAAATATAACCATTTGATGTAGAGTATACCACATGCATGACAATGATAGAGAATGTTAGATAGAAAAAAGAGACTAGCCCAAGAGATCAAACTATGTCAAACCCTCTTCTATCCAACATTAGGACACAAGTTGAGCTTGGATTCTACCCAAGAAGGAGAGACAAACTACAGAGGCTTTGTCCCTTTGTTGTATAGAGGAGAATCAACCAAATCCAACCAATCAAATTAGGGCAAAACATGAAACCCTAATCGAGTAAGATCGGAGCATAACAGACTATCAAAAATAGATATGGACAATCTAAAAGCACAACAAAGACTAGGGGACAAAGGATAACTTGGATATGGACTTAGGAGATCAAAGGACTAGGAGGCTTGGGCGCCCTAGACCCTAATTAGGGTTTTGCAAAATGTTAAACTTCTTGTGCCTTCACTCTTCTGTGTTCCTGCTTCATGTAACTTGTTTTCTATAGATTCTTCCAGATCTGACCTGCACACACACAAGAAAAAAATGGTTGGGTGCTATTTAGGAGCTTACCTAAGTCAAGCTTCGTGAATGGTGTTTCCACATCCACAATAACAATGATGAGATATCAAAGAGTGTGTGCCCTAGGAGGGTAGAGGCAAATATGAAGTATAATGGAATGCTAGAACAAATCATGAAGAAAGAAGTCACCATGAGCATGGAAACCCTAGCATGCTTGATGTGGTGTCATGACTTGACTCAAGAAGTTGGTGTAGCCTAAAGGAGTAGAAAGATCTTCACAAGACCTGCAATAAGTTGGTGCCATAACAATAATCCACCATAAAGAGCTTTGGAGAAGATAGAGAAGAAGAGAGAGTGCAAGAATCCTTCAAGAAGTTTGAGATAGCTTAGTGATCACTTAGATATGTTCAAATGAATAAACTAACTTGCTTTTATATGCATTCTTGATCACAAACAATGAATAAAACCAAATGGGGCCAATATGGGGAACCACTTAAGATGTCCTTCTTCTTCCCTTTCTCTTTGGATCTTCCACGAACCGTAAGAGCCTCTTTGGCTGCCTCAAAAGACTTTCTTTGCATCTCTTCAGATAACAGTGAAGATACCACTTCTTCCATTGTGAATGTGGATGTGGTGCTTCCAATAGCCATCACAAGATGATCCCATGAATCCGGCAAAGAACAAAGTAGGGTCATACACTAATCCTCCTCCTCCATCTTCACACCCATGGATGTCAACTGTGTAATGATCATGTTGAAAGCATTCATATGGTCCACAACGAATCCTCCATCTTCCATCTTTAGAGCAAACAACTTCTTTTTCAGAAAGAGCTGGTTCACCAAGGACTTGGCCTGATAAACATCTCCCAGCTTCTTCCAAAGAGTTTTCACAGTTTTCTCCTCATGGATATTCAATAGGACAGAGTCTTATGAGACCCTTAGCCTTCTAATCTTTGAGGTCCCAATCAGCTTGTGACATTCCCGTAGGTTTAGTGCCATCAACGTTTCCCATAGGTCGCGATCAACAAGTAGGTCCTCCATCTTGAGTTTCCACAACTCGAAATTAGTGTCATTGAATTTCTCAACCTCTAACCTTATGAATGTGGTTGCCATCTCCTTGCTACAACAAGATATAGAATACTCTACACAAGACTCCCACTCAACCTAAGATTATCTCAAAAAACCCCTACCTAGCAGCTAGAACCAAAAACTAGCCAGGCTCTGATACCAACTAAAAGGAAGCTAGGTGTGCGGAAATCGCTTCTTACACTAATCTAATGAGGGGAGGAGAGTGCAAATTCAAATTTATCCTAACTATTACACTGACATTAAACCATTAACATGAGATATTGCAGCAAACACATAAACTAGAAAGAAAGACAGAAGATAAGAGACACAAGATATACATGGGGAAAACCCTTACGGGTGAAAAACCCCACACTCTAAAACACTGCTCAACTGTATTATGTAAACAAAGAGGTTACAATACAAATCAGAACCAATTCTCTTGTAGGAGTCTTCAACACTCATATCTGGAGATGATCTAGTAGCATAACAATACCTGTAAAATGTGTTATACATCTTCTCCTCCAAGCACCTATTTATATAGAAAATACAAGGCAAAATTGCCTCTATCTTGGAATGGGCGTCCAACTTGGCCTCATGACCCAAATCCCACACCTATGGACACTTGGTCAACATTGTAAGATGTTTCTGACACTTGTCCACAGACCCCATCCCAAAGAGGTTGCCTATTTCCAAAATGGGCTATGACAAATGCTTTTACGACTCTTATGACCGTCATAGAATCTGTCATAGCAATTACAACTTACAGCTATAAGAGAATTTATCATATGCAGGCTATAAATAGCATATTCTCTTACAACATGTCATAGTCCACCTTGGGGCACCCAAAGATGCCTTTTTCAAGGATGCTCTTCGACACATGTCTTCACCTGTCATAGAATCTCCTATTTCTAACTCTTACATGTCATAACTTCGCCATAGGAATCTGTCATGACCGTTATGGTCAATATTCCCTTACACAACATCTAAGATACCGACACATGGCAAAATATTCCTACCACAAAGTGGGACACCTATCTCCTCATGTGAGGAAAAAATTATAAGTTATCATTTTCTATGTAGGATGACACATCACCGTGCCACATCCCACAAAATGACAATATGGAATTTACAATTAATTTACATCATAGGCGATGAATAAATAAATACAATCAAAATAATGCAAGGAATTACCAAGGTTGAGACACCTTAATTCTCAACACTCTCCCACTTTTTGAACACCTTGTAAGAGCCAATAGAATAATAGGATTTAATTGCTATAGGCTGAGAGGTCCATAGACTCCGAACACCATCTGAACTTCTCTGTGCCCATTGGCTTCGTCAATGCATCTGCAACATTCTTCAAAGTATCTATCTTCTCCAAATTTACCTTCCCATCCTCTACCATGTCTCGCACAAAGTGAAACTGTACATCAATATGCTTTGTTCTGGCATGGAAAGTTGGATTCTTCGCAAGGTAAATTGCACTTTGACTATCACAACTGATCGTAATTTGACCTGCATCAACACCAATATCTGAACACAATCTCTTAAGCCAAATGGCTTCGTTACAAGCATGAGTTGCAGCCATATACTCAGCTTCTGTAGTGGACAAAACAACCACAGGTTGTCACTTACTCATCCAACTAATTGCACCACCAAACATTGTGAACACATATGCACTGGTGGATCTTTTGCTGTCAATGTCACCTGCCCAATCAGAATCCACAAATCCACGAATACAAACTGAATGTGGAGGTCCTGTAGCATTACCGTGATAACATATGGAATACTCAAAAGTACCCCTCAAATATCAAAACACTCTCTTAACTACATCCCAATGTACCCGTCCAAGATTAGCCATAAACTGACTAAGGACTCCCACTGCTTGGGCAATGTCTGGTCTTGTGCAAACCATAGCATACATTAGACTGCCAAAAACACTAGCATAAGGTACTCTGCTCATGTCCTCCACCTCACTAGGAGATTTTGGACAATCACTAACATATAACTTTGTCCCCAATGAAACAGGAACACTCACTGGTCTACAATCTGCCATGCTGAACCTGTCCAACACGGTCTTCACATACTCTGGATTAACCAAATTTTTCTGTTAGTGCTATCTTTTATGATTTCCATTCCAAGAATGTACCTGGTTGCCCCTAAATCTTTCATTTCAAACTGTGCTACCAACTGAGACTTAAAATTAGAAATCATATTCTTACCTTTCCCAATGAGCAACATATCATCAACATATAATGCAACAATGAGAATATGATCGCCATCATACTTATAATACACACAGTGATCCGATTTCAATTTTAGATAACCAATTGACAACACAAAGGCATCAAACTTCAAGTACCACATCCTAGGAGACCACTTCAAACCATACAAAGACTTCTTAAGCTTGCAAACCAAATTTTCTTTACCTTTCTCTATGTAATGCTGGTTGTGACATGTAGATTTCTTCCTCCAAATCACCATGAAGGAAAACCATCTTCACATCCATCTATTCTATCTCTAAATCATAAACAACTACAAGAGATAACAAAAATCTAATGGATGTCAGCTTTGCAACAGGAGAGAAAATTTCACCATAATCAATTCCCTCCACTTGTGAGTACCCCTTCGCAACCAATCTAGCCTTGTACTTTTCAACATTGCCATCTACACCGAATTTCTTCTTGAACACCCATTTGCAACCAACGGGTTTCCGTCCATTAGGCAAGGCACCAAGTCCCATGTTTTGTTCTTTTCCAAAGAAGCCATCTCATCCTCCATGGCCTCCTTCCAGGAGCCTGCATCTTTCATGCCCATAGCCTCTTTCACAGTTCTAGGCTCATCAGTGTTAGAAAGTAAAGCAAAAGCACAACTAGAATCAAGTAATGAATAACCAAACCTATCAGGTTACTTTCTTGTTCATGTAGACCTCCTTAATGGCTGAGGTTGAGGTTCTACTTCTTCTTCATCACTTCCAGAGCTACTAGAGCTCTCCTCATCATCAGGCCTCACAAGGTCTATCGGTTCAGTCTTCTCAGGGGTAGAAGAAAACTGAACCAAATCTTCTTTCTTTTCTAACTGTTCTGGCTGTAGAATAATGGAAGAAGGTGTTAGCTCTATGAAGATAACACTTCTGCTATACAACACTTTCTCAGTCACAAGATCCCAAAGCTTGTATCCTTTCACACTGACACCATAGCTAATGAAAATACATTTAACATCCTTGTTCTCCAACTTAGACTGTTTCTCCCTAGGCACATGTGCATATGCCTCACAACCAAAAACACGAAGATGCCTTACTGAAAGCTTCTTACCGGACCACACCTCCATAGGTTTTTTTCCAACAAGAGCTGATGTAGGAGATCTGTTTACTAGATAGCAAGTAGTGGCAACAGCTTTAGCCCAAAACTTTTGTTCAAGGTTTGCTCCACTAAGCATACTCCTAGCCTTCTCCATCAGTGTCCTGTTCATCCTCTCTGCAACTCCATTTTGCTGCGGGGTATATGGATTTGTCTTATGGCTTTCAATCCCTTGCTCTTTGCAGAACTTATCGAACTCTACCGAACAAAACTCACCACCGTTGTTAGTTCTCAAACACTTAATCTTTTTACTAGTTTAATTTTCAGCAAAGGCTTTAAACTCCTTAAATCGACTAAAGACTTCAATCTTGCTTCTGATAAAATAAACCCATGTCCTTCTACTATACTCATCTATGAAAGATACAAAATATACATATTTTGAAATCAAAGGAACATTTACAAGACCAAACACATCAGAATGAATTAGATCCAATACACTAGAAGACTTGTGAGAACTAGAGTAAAACTGAACATGATTTTGCTTTCCATAAATGCAATGTTCGTAAAAGTCAAACTTGAGATTACAATCATTTAACCCTTCAACAAGGTTTTTATTTTTTTAGGGTACGCAGACCCTTCTCACCAATGTGGCCATATCTCAAATGCCATAACATAGTCTTTTCAGCAAGAAGCTTAGCTTCCAAAGCATGTGCACTACCATCAGGAGTAGTTACAACAAATTTCTTCACTGCTCGTTCAAATGGTGGGGATGAAGTGACTGCATCTCTTTTCTTTGAGTCAGAAGAACTATTGCACTGTGAAGTGCATGTCTCCAACTGAAACAGAGTACCTCTCCATGTACCCTTCGCAAGCACCAAAGATTCTCTAGTCATCTTGCATCTATTCTTTGAAAAGACAACCTGCACACCTGCATCATTCAACATACTTACAGAAAGTAGGTTCCATGCAAGGCCTAGAATGTGCATAACTCTAGTGATCCCCTTCACTCATCCATCAGGGAATCGGATTGAGACTCTTCCATGACCAACAATCTTTAGATGAGAGTCGTGACCCAGGTACACTCTTCCACCATCGAACTCTTCATACTTCATAAACCAGTCTCGATGTGAGGTCATGTGGAATGATGCACCAGAATTAATCAACCACACATCATCAGATGCATGGGTGGCCAGGGCTGCGATGAAGGCATCACCATCATCTTGTGACTTGTCAGAATCTGAATAAGGAGCTTTCTTCTTCTTTTTCTTCTCCTCTTTGCATTCCTTTCAGAAATGCTCAGTTTTACCACAGTTCCAACAGAGAGCCTTGGACTTTCCAAGAGATTTGGATCTACCCTTATCACTTTTCTTGTCCTTCTTCCCTTTCTCTTTGAATCTTCCACGAACCACAAGAGCCTCTTTGGCTGCCTCAAAAGACTTTCTCTGCATCTCTTGAGATAATAGCGGAGATACCACTTCTTCCATTGTGAATGTGGATGTGGTGCTTCCATATCCATCACAAGATGATCCCACAAATCCGGCAAAGAAGAAAGTAGGGTCATACACCGATCCTCCTCCTTCATCTTCACACCCACGGATGTCAACTGTGTAACGATCATGTTGAAAGAATTCATATGGTCCGCAACAGATCCTCTATCTTCCATCTTCAGAGCAAACAACTTCTTTTTCAGAAAGAGCTTGTTCACTAAGGACTTGGCCTGATAAACATCTCCCAGCTTCTTCCAAAGAGTTTTTGCGGTCTTCTCCTCATGGATATTCAATAGGACAGAGTCAGCTAGACAGAGTCTTACGAGACCCTTAGCCTTTCGATCTTTGAGGTCCCAATCAACTTGTGACATTGCCGTAGGTTTAGTGCCATCAACGGTTTCCCATAGGTCACGATCAATAAGTAGGTCCTCCATCTTGAGTTTCCACAACTCAAAATTAGTGTCATTGAATTTCTCAACCTCTAACCTTTTGGATGTGGTTGTCATCTCCTTGTTGCAACAAGATACATAATACTCTGCACAAGACTCCCACTCAACCTAAGATTAGCTAAAAAACCCCTACCCAGCAGCTAGAATCAAAAACTAGCCAGGCTCTGATACCAACTAAAAGGAAGCTAGGTGTGCGGAAATCACTTCCTACACTAATCTAATGAGAGGAGAGTGCAAATTCAAATTTATCCTAACTATTACAGCAACATTAAACCATTAACATGAGATATTGCAACAAACACAGAAACTAGAAAGAAAGACAAAAGATGAGAGACACAAGATATGCGTGGGAAAAACCCTTACGAGTGAAAAACCCCACACTCCAAAACACTGCTCAACTGTATTATGTAAATAAAGAGGTTACAATACAAATCAGAGCCAATGCTCTTGCAGGAGTCTTTGACACTTGTATCTGGAGATGATCCAGCAGCATAACAATACCTGTAAAACTTGTAGTACATCTTCTCCTCCAAGCACCTGTTTATATAGAAAATACAAGGCAAAATTGCCTCTATCTTGGAATGGGCATCCAACTTGGCCTCATGGTCCAAAGCCCACGCCTATGGACACTTGGTCAACATTGTAAGATGCTTCTGACACTTGTCCACAGACCCCATCCCAAAGAGGTCACCTATTTCCAAAATGGGCTATGACAGATGCTCTTACAACTCTTACGACCGTCATAGAATTTGCCATAGCAGTTACAACTTACAGTTGTAAGAGAATCTATCATACACAGGCTATAAATAGCATATTTTCTTACAACATGTCATAGTCCACCTTGGGGTACCCAAAGATGCCTTTTTCAAAGATGCTCTTTGACACATGTCTTCACTTGTCATAGAATCTCTTATTTTCGAATCTTACATGTCATAACTTTGTCATAGGAATCTGTCATGACCATTACGGTCAATATTCCCTTACACAACATCCAAGATGCCGACACATGGCAAAATATTCCTACCACAAAGTGGGATGCCTATCTCCTCGTGTGAGGACAAAATTACAAGTTGTCATCCTCCATGTAGGATGACACATCACCGTGCCACATCCCACAAAATTACAATATGGAATTTACAATTAATTTACATCATAGGCGATGAATAAATAAATACAATCAAAATAATGCAAGGAATTACCAAGGTTGAGACACCTTAATTCCCAATAGATTTGCATACACATAAGACACATAACATAATTCACTCATATATGAAGCACTTAGAAAACATGAGATAAGACAAGACATACACAAGGCATACACTTGAGCAATCACAATGTATAAATACAATACACAAAGTATACACGCTTGACACAAAGCATACACATAAGGCACAAAGTATACATAGAATACACATGAAACACACATGGAATACATGCAAAACACTCAAGGAGAATACATAAGGAATACATATAGAAAGCACATGCGAGGCACACACGAGGCGTGAAGAATATATATAGAGAATAATAATATATGAGAAGAATACAAGCATCATACATCAATCACAAGAAATACATAATGAAAGACCTGGAGTCATCATGACAAAAGAGACCTCAATCTAAAAGGTGTCTCAATAATCATGCATCATTCCCGAAGATGCAATAAGAAGAATGCTAAGGGCTTAGTTAGAAATGAGAAGAACAAGAGGGGTACAAACACATCATACACATAATCTATCTAAAGAGATGTGTTTCCACTCAAGGGAATACACAATCCACCTCCCGCAAGAGGATTTACATGAAGTCTTGTGGAATAAGAAGGCGAAGTGACCTTACTACCAGACTCTAGTTGGTGGCGCAACCCTTCTCCCAAACATGCAAGGATCTTCAACTTGGGAGAACAAGATAGACTCAAGATCTTGTTTCCAAGCTTTCCACAATCCTTTCCAAGAGAGTGGAGCAATAAAGATAATCAACAAGTGTTTTGATAGAGAGATGAGAGAGTAAGTCTCATAGCACGATATATGCCCCCACCTTAAAGTGATTTCTAACTCCATCATGGAGAAATTGGCTTTAAGGTAGAGTGAGGAAGACTATAATATCCCTTTCTAGGATATATTCTGAATTACTGATCAAACGCTTTTATTTGATTCCAAAATTAAGTTTTCTGAATTTGATGATGACACTTTGACCACAACTTTAATACCAAACATGATGGAGATATACAAACAAAAAATATATGTTTATCTTATCCAACTCCATTAACAAAAGATAGTATAATCATCAATTAGTTGGCAAGATGAAATAGATAATTCAAATTAAAGATTTGAAACTAAAGCTTACTATGGTAGTCCTTCTCAGTTCCTCAAGATGCCTGATTATTGCTCAGATTATTGTGATAAAGCCATAATGATGAAATTATTGCTCCAACTCCTCACAGACTGATTAACTGACTTTAATTGGTGATTCGCAGTAGTCATAGATGATAATGCTATCATTCTTCAAGATCCTTAATTGTAGAATGGTCTTCAATAAATCAAACAATGGGCATCAAATCCACTTCTGTTGTGCATAAATTTGCTTTAGGTTATAATGATGTCACAGTCGAATGGATTGCCTCCAATATCCAATCGTTGTGCCTTTGAGAATGACCATGGATAGTTCAATGATTCCTAAACCTATGTGACTGAATATATTTTCAAAATCACTGCACAAGTTCCTTCCAATACACTAGCACTTATGAAAGGACACTCCAGAACTGGTAGCAATGTGTTCCTATTTCCATGATTTCCAGTTGATATCTATTATTTGGGAAGGTTTCGTTGATGCCAGAAGAAAGATCGCTGATTTCAACTAAGTTTAATGCTTACCGTAGCTTTACCATATGTTATTGATTCAATTCTTCTACAATCAGTGCTCAGACATATAATATCTTCCTTTTGATGTCTTGAGAATGCTACCCTTCGTCCACGATTGCAACTCATATATCGGTCCTTCCTTAGGATTCCATGCAATATATAAATTTGAACATCTAATTCAATGAATTAAAATGCTTTGCAAAACATATGTTGGGACCCGCGATTTCATATAGAAGTTCAATTTAATCTTCAAACATTACCATGCTACCCCTTAGAAGTTGTGTTCCTCTGATATGGGTCCCACAATCCAATAAAATTGTTCTTGAAGACAAAAGAAGACATGCTGGAAAAGCGTAAGAAGCTGTCTCCTTTCTGCCAACAATATAATTTCCTAAAACCACAAATGCTTCCAATAAAATCTCAAACAATGGAAACCAATGTATCCTGCAAATCTAATTTACCTTCATTGTCACCTACTTGCATATCATCCATGACTTGTTCCTTCATGTTTGGAATCTCCTCTAAATGACAAGTCTTATCTTCATCATTGGAACAATGTTTATTTTCTAATTCATCGTCCCTTAGAATAAAGAGACTTCTAATGTAGTCAAACCTTTTTTGTCTTTCTATGTTGATGAGATTGACCTTTTCTTTGATTTTTTGAAGATGCTTTCTTGCATTGGTAGCCATCATTTTGGCCTCCTTGGCTCTTTTCATTCATTCTTCATTCATCTTTTTGGACCTCTTTACCTCTTCTATGCCAAAGTATACAAAATTAGTCCTCTTGTAATGAATCTCTTCATGTTTATCACTTGGTGTATGGATGCCATCAATAGGTGATATCATACCATTGACCTCTCCATGATCATAGGTTGCTATCTCATGAGAATTATGGGACATACTGTTGCTGTCCTCAAACAAATCAGTAATGACATCATGCCATTGTATAGTGTCTTCTTCACCAAATGCTGATCCAATGTGTGTCCTTTCATGTGCAACACATACCTCATGGGTGTTCTTTGTGTTAAACATCATATTCTCTCCTTCAATGTTACTTTCCAATCCATCACAATTTGTCTCCTTATTAACATGAAGAAAAGATGAAGCAATGATGTTAGTCTCATCATAAGAACCCATACCTTCATCTACCATAACTGATTTATCTTCAACTTGCACATTCTCTTCATCAATCTTGAAGTCATCATGAAGTGTCATAAGATCATATTTTGCTGGCCCAAAAGTCTAATTTTCTTCCATTGTTTCATGGCTGCTATGAGATTCTTCATTTCTTGGCATCTAATCAAACTCATCCATTTGTTCAATTTTTTATGGCACTTGCATAGTCTTCTTGCTCTTTGAAATCATTCATCATAAACCAATGCATAACTCTATCATTAGGAGTCTTCTGGGATGAACTTGACCTTGTACCTGTTGATCTTCTTGAATCTTTAGAATACTTAGGCTTCCTTGAATCTTCATACTTCTGTGAGCTATGAGTTGGCCTCTTTGAAACCTTTTCCTTTGTCATTTGTCTTTGCATTCGATACTCCAAATATTGCTCGAAGTCTAGATAATTTTTGACTCTATCTGGAAGTGCTATGTATTTATCATAAGCAACCATTATCTCCTCAACAAATTTAGAAACCATGATTGAACAATCCAAATAGGCTGGCAGGATGAAGGCTCTGATACCACTGTAATATCCCTTTCTAGGATATGTTTTGAATTACTGATCAAACACTTTTATTTGATTCCAAAATTAAGTTTTCTGAATTTGATGATGACACTTTGACCACAACTTTAATACTAAACATGATGGAGATCTACAAACAGAAAATATATGTTTACCTTATCCAAATCCATTAACAAAAGATAGTATAATCATCAATTAGTTGGCAAGATGAAATAGATAGTTCAAATTAAAGATTTGAAACTAAAGCTTACTGTGGAAGTCCTTCTCAGTTCCTCAGGATGCCTGATTATTGTGATAAAGCCACAATGATGAAATTATTGCTCCAACTCCTCACAGTCTGATTAACTAACTTTAATTGATGATTCGCAGTAGTCATAGATGACAATGCTATCAGTCTTCAAGATCCTTAATTGTAGAATGGTCTTCAATAAATCAAACGATGGGCATCAAGTCCAATTCCACTGCGCATAAATCTGCTTCAGGTTATAATGATGTCACAGTCGAATGGATTGCCTCCAATATCCAATCATTGTGCCTTTAAGAATGACCAAGGATAGTCCAACAATTCCTAAACCTGTGTGAATGAATATATTTTCAGAATCGTTGCACAAGTTCCTTCCAATACACTAGCACTTATGAAAGAGACACTCCAGAACTGGTAGCAATGTGCTCCTATTTCCACAATTTCTAGTTGATAGCCATTCTTTGGGAAGGTTTCACTGATGCCAGAAGAAAGATCATTGATTTCAACCAAGTTTAATGCTGACAGTAGCTTTATCAGATGCTATTGATTCAATTCTTCTACAATTAGTGCTCAGACATATAATATCTTCCTTTTGATGTCTTGCGAATGCTACCCTTCGTCCACGATTGCAGCTCATATATCAGTCCTCCCTCAGGATTCCATGCAATATATAAATTTGAACATCTAATTCAATGAATTAAAATGCTTTGCAAAACATATGCTGGGACCCGCAATTTCATATAGAAGTTCAATTTAATCTTCAAACATTACCATGCTACCCCTTAGAAGCTGCGTTCCTCTAATACGGGTCCCACAATCCACTAAAATTATTCTTGAAGACAAAAGAACACCTGCTAGAAAAGCATCAAAGTTGTCTCCTTTCTGCCAACAATATAATTTCCTAAAACCACAAATGCTTCCAATAAAATCACAAACACAAAGACTCTTATTCATATTCGTTGAATGCACATGGGACCCACGAATGCCTCTTAGAACATGGGATTTATTATTAAATTTGATGACTGAAAATTCTGTCAGACTTTGTCCCCTTTTAGGCCAACAATTCTAAAATCACAAAAGACTTTTCAAAAGCTCATTAAATTACCTTATTTATGTTATAAAATATATTAAAAAATGCTTGAGCAATAAAAATGTTGATAAGAATAGAACCATCAAATATTGCATAAAATACCATCAAATTTGCATAATATATATTTTCAAAACTCTTCAACAATGTCTGCAAACATAGTTCTTCAATGAAGCTTACCAATGGTCTCCGACCAAATATCGAAAACCCAAATACAATGAAGCAAAACTATGAAATCTGAGATAATTTCACCTCAAGGCTAGTAAGGGAGCATCACCAAACCAACAACTACCAAGGGGTCATCTCCTTGGTACAACAAATGCAAGGGAACATCTCTTTGGCATCAACTAGATACAAGAACCTGACAAAAGACATAAACATCAACCAAGCATGATTCCAAATGAATCTCAGCTCTCCTTTTAAAACCTTCACAAAGGTTTTTCTGTACATGGTCACACTTATACAATTTTAAATGCTTACACATGACCTTTTTAAATGTTTTTTTTTGTGTACACAATAACACTTTTTATAAAGTGTTTTAACATTGATTCAAGTAACTTAAATAAAATATTAATTTTATAAAGCAATTGAAATACTATAAAATTAATTTACAATTAGGACACTTTTAAGTTACTTGCAAAATTGGGGACATGACAAAGACATATAAAATAGGCACGAGAGCTTTCCAAAAGCATGCCCAAATGATATGTGTTTTCAAAAGCTACATCATGACAAGGGGTTACCCTAGGGTGAGAAAACCAAGGCGATGCTTACAGGCATGATACATAATGGCTTGTGTAGTCATGGTATGACGCCGAGCATTGCAACAAGGTGCCACATAAATAAAACATCATAACTATGAAGATGACGGAGGAAAGATCACATGAAATTAGAATACACATAAAACGAAAGGATGCTAAATCATCCAAGAAAAAATAATGAAATTGTATATCATGACATATAGAATAATGAAGATACATATAGAGGAACGACATAGTCTTACTCCTTGTACCTTTATGCTAACAAGGGTGTAAAGGGAGAATTAACAATCAACAAAACATCACAATAAGGGGATCACAGTACATACAAGCATAACATAAATGAGAAGAAGGGACCCCTCTTGCAAGTCGTCCTATAAAATTATCCTCCCCCAACTTGATTATTGTAAAATGGATGGAGGACAATGTGCTCTAGGGACTACATCAATCATGGTGAGGAGTGCTAGAGCCATACCATTTTCAAATTTGTTGAATGTTTTCACCCAAGACTTAGTATTCCTTAGTAGAATGGCCAAGTGCTCGATGAAAGGCACAATAATGAGGTGTTGACTAATTATTTTGTTGAATCTTTTTGTGTGTTGGAGTAGGAAGAGTGATTAAGAAGTCTTTGAGTAGACTCGACAACTTACACTCTTGTTGAGATAGAAGTGAAGATATAGATGGAGTATGAAGTAATCCTTTTTGTTGTGAAAATGGTGGAGAGAACGTAGGAGAAGGCCATAAACCTAAACCTACTTTAGACAAGTGCGGTGTTGGTTCCACAAGTTCCTTAATTCCTTGTTCTTTGCATCCTAACCCATTTCCATTGTATTCTTGTTTAGAAATAATTTTGAATCCACGTCTATAACGCTTCTAGGAGTCCGAAGGAAGAGGAGAGTTCATATCACTATCTTTGTTGAAAGAAGTAGAAGCACCATACATTTGATCATGGTGAGGAGGGTCAATCTTTGTTTCAACAATCCCATGGGGGTTGAAATCTAAAGAGACCTCGTCATTACCAAGACATGTATCATAATTTGATGATACTTTATCACAAATGGCCACCATTTCTATAGAAGAAGGCAAATCTTCATCAATTTTAAAGGTTCCATCGTTGTTAATCTTGAGTTTAATATTTGTAGGAGTAGGAGATTGTGTTGAATAAATTTCATTTACCTTCGAGATTTTTGGGTATGAGGGTGAGACTTTATATCCACCCGCAAAGGAGGGTGTAAAATCTAATGGACCTCAATCATCACCAAAAAATGCATTCGAAGGACTGACACTATCCTACCATTACTTTTGTTGGTAATGGAGGGTAGTGGCTTGGTTTTGATCAAATCACTTAAAGGAATTTGATATCTTGTTTCCGTTTGCAAGCAATTTTCCTAAGCCGAATCAACTTTAATTGTATAAGGTTTGTTTTCAAAAATGAATTTCAATGAACGATGAAGGGTAGACAGGACTGCCCCCATGACATGAATCCATGGTCTACCAAGAAGAAGATTGTATGAAAGATAATTAGGCATGACATGGATAAGGGTAGGCAATGTCACAGGTCCAACATTAACATCTAAGGTGATTGTCCCTGGTGATTGCTTACCAACATTATCAAAGTCACGAATGTTGAGTTTGTCTGGTTTGATGAGAGATGTATTAATATTGAGCTTATGTAAAAAGTCTATGCCATAAACATTAAGAGTTGATCCACCATCAATCATAGTGCATCTCACCCTCATTTTCTTAATGATGATGAATATCATAAGAGGTTCATATTGGTCTTCCACATCTATGGGAGGCAATTCATGTTGTTGAAATGATATATTTGATGTTGTCACATGCATAAAACTAAACAAAGATGCTACATCATTCGATCTAACAGAAGGTGGAACAACTACCTTTTGTAGAGCCTCATGGAGAATTCTGTGGTATGTAGGTGATGTTTGTATTAAATCCCATAGAGAGATCTTAGCTGGAGTAGCGTGGAGCTATTCGAAAAGATTGTACTCTTTTCCAATATGTAGAGGAACACGAGGTGCATAGGTTGAGAAGGTGGAAGAGAAATGGGCACACTCGGTGCATTCTTACTTTGCTTGTTATTGCGGGTGTTGTATGTGTGAGTAACCGCATTATTATGAGATTTCTATGACACATTTTGAACACCTTGATTCCTTTAAGTAATTTATTTTGCATAATTGAAAATGTAACTCAGGGGTCAAGGTGGTGTTGGATCACCTTGAACTATAATCACCAATTTAGAGAAAAGAGGCGAATCACACTTATTCACTATCCCTTTAGTGGGTGAAATAAGTCTATTAATGATGATTGAATTGACATTATTTTCCATTTGATTAAGCTCAACATCCATCCCCGAGGGATTTAATGTGAGAGACTACTCTTCATCCACTAATGCTTCTTTTTTTGAAGGGAGAGCATTGGAATGAAGGGAGGGTAAAGTGTTGTTAAGAAAATTGTTGATAACAGTATTCTTAGTGATGTCCAAGAGGGTTTGAGCATGCAACCAAAGGATAAATATCAAGGGTCTTTGCATCCTTAGCGATAACCAAGGTACTCGAACATTCAATCAAAGGAGGAAGATCAAGGGTCTTCACATCCTTAGTGATATCCACGGTACTTGATACCAAAGAAGAGCAACTAGAAGAGTCCATAATGAAATGTCTATTTACTATATGCAAATGATTTATCCACTAAAATGTAACAAATATTTAGAGAACTTTTCTTTGATGATGGTGCACTAAATGCAAGACTAGCTAGGGCTTATTATCAAAAACCCTAGATTTTAAATACTTACTCCCTAAATCACAATTTTTCGATGCAAGAATTTTTTTTTTAACACAAATGATATTTATGACATTCTATAGAAATGCAAGATCAGATTTGAAATGTAAATGATAGTAGCAAAATTTGAAACAAGATCTTAATTACAAACCCTAGGTTTTAAATTTGACTAGGTTTCCAAAAATGCAACTTTTTTGACAAAACCCTAGCAAATAAGAGTTTTAAATGTAAGATGCAACACCCTGAAATGATTAACTACTTGTATACCAATCAGATTTGATGCAAAAATTAGAAATTTAATTCATGATATGATGATGCAAACAAGGTAACCAATATGCTCCTTTCAAGATCTAAAATGAAATGTTTGTTTTCCAAATTTCAAATGCAAGGATGCTCTAAACACCAAGAATGATAAGGTAAAACAAATGAAATCTCTTTAATCAACCTAACAATGCAACAAGATCTAAAAGAACAAACTAATCTACAAACCCTAGGTTGAAGATTAGCTAGATTTCCCAAAAATGTAAGGTTTTTGTAAACCCCAATAATGAAATAATGCAAAATTAAGATTTATAAATATGCAAAATGATGAATGAATGAAATCTAATCAAATCTAGGGCAGAAAACAACTCAGATCTGAAGCAAGAAGGATGCCAAAGTGTAGGAAACGACAGGTTCACCAAAATGTTAGATAGAAAAGAGAGACTAGCCTAAGAGATCAAACTAGGTCAAACCCTCTTCTATCTAATATTAGAACACAAGCTGAGCTTGGATTCTACCCAAGATGGAGAGCCAAACTACAGGAGTTTTGTCCCTTTGTTGTATAGAGGAGAATGAACCAAATCTAACCAATCAAACTAGGGCAAAACATGAAACCCTAATTGAGCAAGATCAGAGCATAACAAACTATCAGAAATAGATACAAACAATTTGAAAGCACAATAGAGACTAGGGGACAGAGGATAGCCTGGATCTAGACTCGGTAGCTTAAAGGACTAGGGAACTTGGGCATCTTAGACCCTAATTAGGGTTTTGCAGAATCTTAAACTTCTTGTGCCTTCGCCCTTTTGTGTCCCTGCTTCCTATAACTTGTTTTCTATAGATTCTTTTGGATCTGACCTGCACACACACAAGAAGGAAAATGGTTGGGTGCTATTTAGGAGCTTACCTAAGTCAAGCTTCATGAATGGTGTTTCCACCTCCACAATAGCAATGATGAGATCTCAAAGAGTGTATGCCCTAGGAGGGCAGAGGCAAATCTAAAGTAGAATGGAATGCTATAACAAAGCATGAAGGAAAGAAGTCACCATAAGCATTGAAACCCTAGCATGCTTGATGCGGCATCACAACTTGACTCAAGAAGTTGGTGTAGCCCAAAGAAGTAGAAATATCTTCACAAGACCTGCAATAAGTAAGTGCCACAACAATAATCCACCATAGAGAGCTTTAGAGAAGCATAGAGAAGAAGAGAGAGTGCAAGAATCCTTCAAGAAGTTAGAGATAGCTTACAGATCACGTAGAGATGTTCAAATGAATAAACTAACTTTCTTTTATATGCATTCCCGCTCACAAATGACGAATAAAACCAAATGGGGCCGACATGAGGAACCACTTAAGATGTCTTAAGTTGACGTACCTTTAAATTAGGTCAGGGCTAAATGAGGGAATAGGGTGCTTGGGCGCCCTTGTCCTTTAGCCCCAAAACTTTGGCATAAGTCTCTTTAAGTGTCCTTAGGTTGGTCTCATTGTTATTTTTTGGGTTTTATCATCAAGATCAAGAATTAATCGTTTAATGTTCAAAAAGGTGTCAAAATACATGTCTTGATTAACAAGTTTGTCCTTTAGCCCCAAAAACTCCAGCATAAGTCTCTTTAAGTGTCCTTAGGTCAGTCTCATTGTTATTTTTTTGAGTTTTATCATCAGGATCAAGAATTAATCGTTTAATGTTCAACAAGGTGTTAAAATAGGTCCTGATTAACAAGTGTAAATATTTTAGGTCCACCTAGGTGCTAAACTAGGTGTAAAATGCTAGTGTACACATTTTAGGACATAACAAAGAATACAAATATTATCAAAGAGAAAGAAGAAAGGTTCAATCATTAGAACATCAAAATGTAGAGTTAGAACATCAGAATCTAGAGATTGAGTTAGAAAATCTAGCAGTGGAGGGAAGAGATAAAAGAGTCATGACAAATTAAGAGAAAGTTGATGATAGATATAATACCCTTATTCAGGGGCAACAACATCTGGCAAATATGATGGCTCAATTGATCCAAACAATGTAGAACAACATGAATGTTTCCAGGCGTTCCCATAATCAAAATGGAGAAGGGAGTTCTTTGATGAATAATACTAACAACAACAAAATTGTAATTGGTTCAACTTCTAGGCTCTTCCAACCTACTTTCCTGTAAATGGAAGAGGAACCGCCAGAAGTTGAAGTACAAAATCTAGCAAATGATGGTATTACTACTTATTATGTTGAGTATAGAGATCTTGCTTTGGAAATTCAAGCAAAAATGTCTTTCACTAATTTCATTAATTTGAAGATAAGAAATGGAACTAGAAATGAGCCAAGACCCTATGCCAATCAACATTAGAGAAATCTTTAGCATAAGTTGGGAAAGTTGACTCTTTCTACTTTTGATGGGTCAAGCAACTGTACAACTCATGTATGGATTTAGAAGATGGACACCTATTTATCACTCAAACCCATGTTTGAGGAGGAAGCCATCAAGTTTTCCAATCTTCACCTAGAAGGCATAGCTCATAAGTGGTGATACCATGGGTTGGTCATCTAGGATCATGGTCTCATCAATACTTATGATGAGTTTAGTAGAAGATTGATTGAGCAGTTTGATAGAAAAGACCTTGAGATTAATATCAAGAAGTTGGCCTAACTTAGACAATATAGTAGTATGGAAAGCTATGTGGCTAAATTTCAAGTTGTCTATGATGGTTCTTGATGTCTTTGAAAGGAGGATCACCACGTTGTTCATAGAAGGTTTATCCAAACCTCTCAAAGGTTTGGTGAAGGCTTTTAGTCCACCTTCATTACATGAGGCAATCAAGAGATCTTTGTCATCAGAGACTTTAATTTTGAAAAGCAAATTCCAAACTAAGAATCTACCCTCAAAGAAACCTTTCTAAAAAGGGTTTAATCAACCAAAGAATATTCCTTCTAGAAAAGAGGAAGAGGCCAAGAATGAATTAAGAAGGAAAAAACTTTGCTTTTCTTGAAAGGAACCATGGGAACCAGGACATAGATGTCTTGGTCATGGCCAAGTACATTACATTGAAGTAGTTTCATATGAAGAATCTAGATCTAAGGAACTTGAGCCTAATAAAGAGGAAGTTGGGTCTAAACCTGAGAAGTAGGATGAAGATATAGCCACAGGAGGTACCTTTTCTACACTATCTAGTACTCCTAAATATAACCTTTTTAGAGTTTGATGGGTTCATTATAGGTAGAGGGTTACAGTGCTAGTTTACAGTGGGGCAATCCATAACTTCATTGATGAGGGTTTAGTGGTCAAGAGAGGTCTTGAGATAGAGGACTTCAAAGAGTTTAATGTGATGGTTGTTGATGGATTCACCATGCCTTGTATGAAGAGCATCTCTTTGGGAAATCATAAGGTAATTGATAACTTCTATGTTGTTGGCATAGGAGATACTAATATGGTGTTGGGAGTTCATTGTTACATTCCCTCAGAGAATTCACATAAAATTATTAGACCATGGAATGGAAGTTCCATTTAGATGGGAAGAAGGTAGTGCTTCATAGAATGGCAAATGGAGCACTTAGAATTAATTTTGTGAAAAGGATGGAGATGACTTTTCATTGTGGTCAGGTTGCTTGGGCAACCCAATGTTTAGTAACAACCATAACTTCTTCGGATGACAAGAAGTCCTATCATGTTGATATCCAGTCTCTTCTGGATAAGCATAGAGAATTTTTTTACGATATACCTCTGGAAGGCCACCTGATAGAGGTTTTAAGCATGCCATTGAGCTGGAATAAGGAGCTAAACCTATCATTACCACTCCTTATTACCATCCCAAAAGGCATAAAGAAGAAATAGAGAAGGCCATTAAGGAGCTTTTAGATATGGGTCACATCAGACTTAGTTCAATCCCTTTTGCTTCATTTGTAGCCTTGGATAAGAAGAATGATGGAACAATGAGGATGTGCATAGACTACAAATCTTTAAACAAAAAAACCATTAAGAATAGGTACTCGATTCCTAGATTGATGAGCTACATGGTATAGTTTGTTTCTAAAAAATAGACCTCGAATCGGGATACCATCAGATTAGCGTCTAAGAAAAGGATATTCACAAGACAACTTTTAGGTGTCATTTGGACAATATGAGTTTCTAGTCATGCCATTTGGTTTGACTAATGCTCCAACCACCTTGCAGTCTTGCATGAACAAGAGTTCAACAAACAACTGAGGAAGTTTGTTTGGTTTTCTTTGATGATGTACTCATTTACAACAAGACTTGGGAGGATCATTTGAGACATTTAGATGAAGTGTTGGGAATCCTATAAGCACAAACATTATTTTCCAAGGAGTCCAAGTGTGAATTTGGAATGATAGAGATCCTATAATTGGGTAATGTTATCACTACCCAGGGAGTTCAAGTTGACCAGGAAAAGATACAAGCTATCTTGGATTGACCTCCCCCAAAGACTTTGACATAGTCAAGAGGATTCTCTGGCCTCTACAGGTACTACAAAAGATTTGTTAAGGGTTTTTCACTGGCTAGACCCTTAACTATTTTGACAAAGAAAGGAGTCTTTGCATGGACTAGTGCATCACAACAAACTTTTGATAAGCTTAAGGAGGTCATGTTGATTTTTATAGGGCTCACGTTTGGCATATCTACTCATCTCTTCAACTTTCAACTACCAACAATATGCCTACATGCAAAGAAATTCACGTGTCTCCCTTAGGAAGAGAGGTTGGTTATCTAAATACAATCACAACCTCTTATTGCTAGACATTTCAAACAACAATGCGCTCTAAGCCCTTCCTACTACACTTTGTACCTTACTTTTCATTGCCAAAATTTAACAAAACTTGTATTTCTTTCATATTTCGTGTGTTTATTTCAAATACCTACCGATGTGCATATTACATAGTAAGTGTGATTGCTAGTTACTAGCATACCTATCTTTAGAAAAATCTACACTTTGTACCCTACTTTTCGTTGCCAAAATTTAACAAAACTTGTATTTCTTTCATATTTCGTGTGTTTATTTCAAATACCTACCGACATGCCTATTACATAGTAAGTGTGATTGCTTGTTACTAGCATACCTATCTTTAGAAAAATTTAAAAATTACAGCCCTTCATTTTCTATTTTTTTGAGTTTTATTTTGTTTCATGCTAGAGGCCATAGGCTTTGTAGAAGGGCTTTACAAAATTGTAGAAAAAAGGGATATATCCAAATATGATGGAGAAGTGAAGTGTATTATATCTTTGTTTTACCTCCTTATTTTGGAAATATCATGTTCATTATTAAATATTAATATTAAAGAGATATTAATTTGAAGTTGGAAATATCATGTTTATTATTAAACATTAATATTTTATTTTATTATTAAATATTAATATTAAAGAGATATTAATTTGAAGTTATTTTAATTACTTTTAAGTTATTTTATTTACTTTTAATTATTTTATTAGTACCTGCTGGTACTATTGCAATGAGTTCACTTATCTAGTTATTAATCTATTGATTGCAAACCAATCAAAAGATAGGATTATTTTTCTTGTCGGGCAAATTTGATTTAAATTTGTACTTTTCCTATGTCAACATGATAAATTTTTAACAAAAAATTATTGAAAAATGATTTATCTGTGTTGTCATTGGTTGAAAAAAAATGACCTCTTCTCTGCGGATTGTCGGATTGTCGGAGAGTCCAACAAGAAAACTACAAATACGGAGAGAATTTTTGTGTGAGGGGAGCATGTGGCAAGTAAACAAATTATGAACACAAATTTTGTCTCCCACTAGTTAAGTCATGCCTAAATGGATGGTGATAATTATGAGAGGGAAGAATCATCAGTTTTTATTTTATTGCATACAACATTTTAATGCATTTTAAATTGTCATAGTATTAATATTATTACATTATAATATCTTAAGTAGACATTTCAAATCTCCACATAATACAAATATGCAGGCTTTGTAAAGTTTAGTTTTATAGTTAAGGAAATATTTGTGTTATTTAAAAGGCTTTGTAAAGTTTAGTTTTGTTTAGTTTTATAGCTAAATAAATATTTTAGTGTTATTTTATTTTTACCAAATTAAATTATTTATTATTTTTGAAATTTCAATTTTATTTACTCAAAACATTTCAAAATGAGTTCACATAAATTTTTCCTTATAAATTTAGTTATGTCATAGTATTAATATTATTACATTATAATATCTTAAGTAGACATTTCAAATCTCCACATAAAACAAATATGCAGGCTTTGTAAAGTTTAGTTTTATAGTTAAGGAAATATTTGTGTTATTTAATAGGCTTTGTAAAGTTTAGTTTTATAGCTAAGTAAATATTTTAGTGTTATTTTATTTTTACCAAATTAAATTATTTATTATTTTTGAAATTTCAATTTTTTTTACTCAAGACATTTGAAAATGAGTTCACATAAATATTTCCTTATAAATTTAGTTCTGTCATAGTATTAATATTATTACATTATAATATCTTAAGTAGACATTTCAAATCTCCACATAATACAAATATGAAGGCTTATATTTGTGTTATTTAATAGGCTTTGTAAAATTTAGTTTTATACCTAAGTAAATATTTTAGTGTTATTTTAATTTTACCAAATTAAATTATTTTTGATATTTCAATTTTATTTACCCAAAACATTTCAAAATGAGTTCACATAAATTTTTCCTTATAAATTTAGTTCTGGTAATAGAATAGTTACAAATTTGAAATGATAAACATTTTTTTATTTTAGAAAAAAATATTACTAAACCACAATATTAGATTAATTAAAATCATGTTCTCGAAAAGTACTTACTATTATTACTTAAACAAAAAACTAAGTGACTAAGTGTAGTGATCTAAATATGAATATGTTATTGTTATTATATTGTGTAATTATTTTTTGCCGATAAGGGTGTGGTTCAGTGGTTAAGTCGCTTAATTGTAGTGGCGGCCACCAGAGTTCAAATCCCCATTGGGCCAAATATTTTAATACATTTTAAATTGTAATAGTATTCAATATTATTACATTTTAAATATGTTCTCTAAAAGTTCTACACATTTTATTTTATGAAATTAGATTATTTTTGGGGATTTCAATTTTATTTATTCATGAGTTAGAAATTTACGATTTTAATTTTATTTAGTCAAAAGTTCTCTAAAAGTACTTACTATTATTACTTAAACAAAAAATTAAGTGACTAAGTGTAGTGATCTAAATATGAATATTGTTATTGTTATTATATTGTGTAATTATTCTTCAAACTTACAATATTTTAATGAATTTTAAATTGTAATAGTATTCAATAATATTACATTTTAATGTGTTAGGCAAACATTTCAAATCTCTCGACACCCAACTAGGGTTAAGCTTCTACACATTTTATTTTATGAAATTAGATTATTTTGGGGATTTCAATTTTATTTACTCAAGAGCTAAAAATCTAGGATTTCAATTTTTTAGTCAAAAGTTAAAAATCTAGTATCATGACAAATATGTATTATTACATTTTAAAGAAATATTTGTGTTATTTAATAGGTTTTGTAAAGTTTAGTTTTATAGTTAAGGAAATATTTTAGTCCTAGATTATTTTTGAGATTTCAATTTTATTTACCTAAGATATTTCAACACTCTTCAAAAATAAATTTTTTAATTATTGGAATGCAATTTGTCTATACAACCAATACCTAATCAACAAAAAAATTACAACTAAACAAATACTATATACAACCAATAGCTAATCAACAAAAAAAATTAAAACTAAACAAATACTATAATAACAACACTATAAGGCACCACTACGTGGCACTTGTTTTACTTCAAATTGATATCTATGCACATTTTTTCTTCACTCAACCTTATGTCCATCAATTTCTCAACTATAATTAACAAATTAAAAAAAAATCTCAAATCAAAATATTTTCTTTCTTAACCCATAAACTTTTTTTTACACTTTTGAAAATGAGAACAATGATGATTATCCAAAATTGTCCATATCTTTATTTTTACACGCTACTTACTTTGGATTTATAATATTTATTATTAAATATTAATAATTTGACATGTAAATTAAAGTAAAAGGTAAGTGTTTTTTTTAACACACTCATGCCATTACACTCCACCTTGTGCTACCATTGTAGAATGCCTCTTGGCATTAATTATACGGGAAAAAAATGAATTAAATTTCATTGTGCACTAATGCCCTAAATATAATGCTCTTATCGTTTAATTAACTTTGCACTTCACATCTACTTTGCAATTTTGATTTATGTTTGAGTAGTACTTGTATTTATATACATTATTTACTCTATGCCACTTTATTTTATTTTTATAATTTAACACTATGTTGGTTATATATTTTAATTTAGAACACTTGCTTTAAAAGTATATATGAACTTTATTTTGTTTTCATGTACACCGTCACATAAGGCCTCCCCTGTAATAAAACACATAGTAAGTGTGATTGTTAATTATTAGCATACCTATCTTTAGAAAAAACTATCTAAATTACAGTGCCTATTTTTAAATTACTTTGTTGTATATAAGTTCAATAGATGCAAAAGGATGTCTCTAGAGTATTTTAAATAGATTTTTCTAAAGATAGGTATGCTAGTCCATAACTAAAATATAAAACTCCAAGTAATGATTTTTATTATTATATTTTATAGAAAATCCTTTAATAATTAAAATTAATTTATATTATTATAATACTTTAGATTAATATATATTATATATATAAACACCCCTCAGAAGTGGATAACTTATATATAGAAACCTTTATATAATTCTTGAAGATTTGTACATAACTCTCAAATAAAGAAAATAACTATAGAATAAGTAGGAGGTTTTTTTTTCGCAACATGTCAAATTACGATATTTTATTCTAGGGAACCACTACTCATGAAATATGGGTCATGTGTTTGACTCAAAAACCACGCAGTTAAACCCTGATATAAAATATCATAATATAGAATAAGTGTTAAATAACTCTTTGAGTAAAAAAATTAACATCTAACTAAAATCTTAATTGTTTTATTTTCCTCTAAAGCTTAGGATTCTTTTGCCACTTTGCTTATATCCACCTACCCAGCTATATAATATTATATGAAAAAAAAAAAAAAAAAAATTTCACTGTGCACTAATGCTCTAAATATAATGTTCTTACTGTTTAATTAACTTTGCACTTCTCATCTACTTTGCACTTTTGATTTATGTTTGAGTAGCACTTATATTTATATACATTATTTACTTTATGTCACTTTATTTTATTTTTATAATTTAACACTATGTTAGTTATATATTTTAATTTAGAACACTTACTTAAAAAGTATATATAGACTTTATTTTGTTTTTATATACACCGTCACAGTCATCCTCTTCTGGCCCAAGGCCTCTCCTGTAATAAAACAATTCAGTGAATCGGTCTAATAATACAAAAACAGAAATTGAAAAACTACTCCCACCCGAAAAACGGACACCAAATATATTGTATTTCCTAAAATACTGCAACCAGCTTTGTTCAATTAAAAAAAACGAGTTCAAAAAATTGAGTGTAAACTCATTCGTATTTATTTTAGTAGACGCCATCGTCTCACTGATGTCATCCGCAATCATATAATAATGATAATCAACCGACCATGACGCGTATTTTGCAGGGCAACGACGAGGAAAGAAGTGCATTAATTCCCTCCACTTTCACATGGAGTAAACAACTTTCGGGGCCGACTGTCACCGCCCCTGGTCTCATGGGGGCCTACACCTATATATCTCAGCGGCACAAGGGACGACTGCCTGCGACGGGTGAGCTTACCATATCTAGTATGAGATAAGGTGTCGGCTTTCCTGCCCTTCTAAGCTTCAACACGTGGGGGAGGCAGACGGTCACATGCTGTTGTGATTTTTTCAGCAGGGTTTCAGCACATCACAGCAGTTGAATTTGAAGTTATGGCAGAGAAGGAAGGGGAGGGCAATATCAGACAATCACAGGTATGTATGCCTGTTATGAGCTTTATGAATTCCCATTGTTCTTTTCTAAAGTAATGAAACCCTAGGTGATAGAGGTTTTAATTTTTTTCTCAGTGGGTTTTGTAGCTGCATCAAACCCAAATCTTCCTTGGATATTTTGGTTATTAAAATTGAATTCCCCTTGGAAGGTTAGTTTAGCTTTGTAGAAGATATGATATGATATTTTGAGGGTTTTTAGTTGGAGTATTAATTCCAAGACTCAAATTTTGTTAGGCACAAGGGGAAAGAGGTTTTTAGGAAGTTTGTAGGAAGGAGAATTTTGGGGTTTTTCAGTGAGGCCATGGAAATATATTCATCTGCAATCAATCGACCAATCTTAATAAAAGGCCACTTCCATTGTGACATCACCCCACAAGAATTATGATATATTGAGCTATATATATTTGCACAGACCAAGCCTCCCAACCAACATGGAGTTATTGCATGATTTTTTAGTAGAAACGATTGCTTTGTTTGATCCTCTTCTTAAGATTTCTAAACCTTTGCTTTGGTAGATGCAACTTGGACCTTGGATCGTATTCTTATGATATTTGTAAACCTTCTTCTCACTTTAAGTGACTCCTAATCATTACACCACTACCACATTAGAAACACCTCGGAAACCACAACCTCACTGTATGGGTGTGGGAGTCTATGTATCACCTTATAACAAATTTGAATTTATACTGTCACACTACAAATTTGAAAGTTCAGCCTCTCTAAGTACCTCTAAGTCATTAGACAATTGTGACGGATTTGCGTTGCAGTGATGGTCAACTTATTCCAATTTTGAACGCGAGTTATGTCATCATGAGCATTCACCTTTACCAATTCTCTATGACTTTCATGGGAAGTTTGTACATTTGTTTAATGATCTGGATAGCTTTTGAACTAAATTTTACAGTGAAGTCACAGCCTCAATATATCCAGTACATGAAATTGAAATGTTATGGCATCCATGGACATTGAAAATGCCATTCTGCAATTTAATGGGTAATCTTTCAATCCATTTGGAATGCAACAAGCTGTATTGTTACAGTGCTATTGTTTTGCATCCCCACCAACATGTTTTGGTTGCTTGCTGGCTGTACTCCATACTTGTTTTCACATTTCTTTTCTACTTTTCCATTGGGCTGCAACATAGAGCATGTATTTCCTTTACCTAAGATGGCAGGTCTTAGGGTTTCCTTGCTATTGAGTTGCATTAAACCTCAATTGGAATGGAACCCTGGTGGATGGAATTGAACTTTGTTCAACTCATACCAACACCAAGTTGACTTTACAGCATGGATTTCCCTTCACATGTTATTGGATTGCAGTAGATCACAGCTGGAATGGAGCCCTGGCAGATGGAATTGAAATTTGATCCACGTACACTAACACCCAGTTGACTTTGTTGCACAGCCATCTGAATGATCTGTTATTTTTATAAAGATGTTTCATTAGCTATTATTTTGTATGCAGATTGATATTGGAATCGTATGCACAGCCTTCACCTAAGATGCTGGGTCTTAGGGATTTCTATTTGCCAAAAGTTGGACATGTTTTGCACATGTCCCGACCCCTTGGGTTCACATGCTATTTGGTTGCTGCAGAATCCATCTGGGAAGACATTGTGAAACTTTGTTTAACTCAAACCAACAGCTACTAAAATATACTGCATGGTCGTTTAATTGATCTGCTATTTTAATTTGCAAATATGTTTTGTAAGCTATCAAGTTACTATGTGATTTAAAATTCAAATTGCAATCTTGAATTCACAGGAACTAGTATTATTGTATTAATAATGAATTAGTGTCAAATTTTGATTTGCAGGTTTAGTTGTCTTGATTTCTTATTGGGGCAAAATAATATGGATTACTTATCAGGACATGTGATGGGAGACCATGCAGTAGATATACGGGATCAAGTATCAATACGAGTTAGAAACCAACAGGCAAAGGTCGTAGTGGGACCTGTGGCTATACTTTGGGATATTGAGAACTGTCCTGTTCCTTCTGAAGTTCGTGCAGAGGATGTAGCAGGAAATATACGGGTTGCACTCAGGGTGCATCCTGCAGTAAGGGGAGCGGTGACATTGTTTTCAGCATACGGAGATTTTAATAAATTTCCCCGAAAGCTCAGAGAAGGCTGTCAAAGGACAGGGGTAAATCTTATTGATGTTCCAAATGGAAAGAAAGATGCAGCAGACAAAGCCATCTTGGTGGACATGTTCTTATTTGCACTCGATAATCCTCCTCCTTGCACCATTCTCTTAATTTCTGGAGATGTTGATTTTGCTCCTGCTTTGCACAAGCTGGGGCAAAGGGGTTATACAGTTGTCCTTGCCATTCCGTCCGGTGTTGGAGTATCTTCTGCACTTTGCAGTGCTGGGCGATTTGTGTGGGACTGGCCTAGTGTTGCCAAAGGTGAGGGTCTTGTTCCTTCAAAATCTTTCTTGTCACGGGCACCTGAGTTGGCTTGTTATTCAGTTGGGTGCCTCTCAAATGATGACTCTGATTTTCTAAACGACGAGGAGGCCATTGTCTATAAAGGTTTGTCTCAGAAAGGGTATATTATTGAAACAAGTTCAGCACAAGCGTATGCCATGCATACAAAGCATATGGCTGCAGATCTGTCAGTGACTTCTTTGACAGGACCATCTGTACAATCCAGTGCAACCAGTTCAAAGACAATGGGTGGTCATCTGTTACATCCATCTTCTTTCGTGCAAAGTAATCTTCCACTTACAGTTGCTAACTCTGCAACCACTTATGCTTGTAAACCTGTTCCAGCATCTTACATGGAGGATGATACTCAGTCTGTTATTCTGTATGATTCAAATTCAGCGCCAAATTCAACTTTCTCTTCATTCTCGTCACAATCCAGTGCTCCCTTTGCAAGGGCTATGAGTAGCTATCCCATGGAGTCAAATTCCTTTATGCAAAATAATCTTCCAATTACACCAGCTACCTCAGCAACAGCATGTGTTGGTAAATCAGTTCCGGTATCTGCAATGCCATCCATGTCCAATGCAGGAACAGATTCCTGGGTTCAGCCCGGTGATATTCAAGGCTTAAAAAGACAGATTATTAAGCTCATAATTATGTCTGGAGGAAGTTTGTTGCTTGGCCGTGTACCTTCTGAATATCATAAAGTCTGTGGAAGACCTTTATACCTGGCAGAATATGGTTCTTGTAAACTGGTTAATTTGATTAAAAAGATGTCAGATGCTATCTGTATAGAGGGAAAAGGGCACAATAAATTTCTTTGTTTGAGAGAACAAGTGAACGATCCAGCTAATTCTGGAAATGTTAAAGCAAGCATTGACCCATGCAATAAAGGTTCTTCAGATGTGATTCTGCAAGATGATCGTACTGTAAAAACAGAGAAGAACAAAGAACTACATTCAAATTTGGATTTGTGCAATAATTTGCAACATGAAGATGTTGGGGAATATGGTGTGGATATAAATGTTGGTTGCTATTCAGATGAAGGAACAGAAGATGAAAGGGCAAGTGAACAAGAAGGTGGGCATGGAGATGACTTGTTTCTGGCAGATGCTAATGCTGAGAAACAAGCTGCAAAGACTAGGCTAGAGGTATTCAAACAGGAGTTGCAGGAGCTGTTAGTAAGCCATGCTTGCAAAATTTTATCATCTAGCTTTTTGACTTTATATCGACAGCGATATGGTATGGAACTGGACTACAGCATGTTTGGAGCAAAAGAGGTTGAAGATCTTATTGACAAAGTTGGGGATATTGCAATCATAGAGGAAGATCAGGACACTCATAAGAAATTCCTTGTTGCAAACTGTGGATCTGGAATCAATAATAAATCCAAACCGCATTTGGATCAGCTGTAGTTGGTTGCACAAGTTTTTTCTTTATTTTTTTGTGTACATATGTTGATTTGAAAGAAAGCTAATTGTAAAGCCAGCCATGATGAAGCCTTTGCTTCCTATTCAAATTATGGCAAACTATTCCAATTAGGAATAGTAACGTGTACATTCCAAAATTTCTAAGAATAATTTGATAGTGATTGTCTCATCCTGTCAAGCTTTAATCCAAGTGTCTTATGATCACCTGAAAGCCAACTTGACCTTTGCGTTTAGAAGATGAAAATACACTGCTAATTAGGAATCGTAGATCGGTTATGTTTGTAAATAACTGTCATGGTAGTTTTGTATAGTGTTTTGGACTCTACTTGATACAAAAGCAGGATGGACCGAAGCTTCAAATTTATTCAATTTTGTGATTGCATTAGTCTTTTAGCAACCATTTAATGCCTGTGCTTATGATTTGGATATAATCTTAAGCATAGTTGGAAAACTTGGACTCGGCAGACCCAAAATTTGTGACTTGGCAAAAACTCGGCGAAAACTCAGCAAAAACTCGGCAACTTAAAATTAAAAAAATAACTTAAATTTCTTTAAAAACATAAATTTTTAACAAAATTCAATGACAAAATGTATCCAATGAGTCCATAAACAAGTACAAAAGTGTTTTATATTAGATTTGATCCATGTTCCACGAAGTTTCTTCACGGGGAGATGGGGGAGCGGGTTTCAAGATGAGGGGACCAAGGGCCTAACTTTGAGGACGATAGGGGGACAATGGTGGGTGGGGGTTTGGAGGCGGAGCCCCCAGCAAGGTTGAGGGGCAACGCCCCTCACGGGGGTCTGGGGGCAGCAATACTCACTGTTGCAGCCTTTAGCTAGAGCTGCAATACTCACTGTTACAGCCTTTAGCCTTTCTCATTTTTTCACTTTTGTGACTGCTTAGGGTGTGGGTTGTAAAATCTAGTCAAATTCTCAAAATTTTCGTAAGGGGTCCCTGTGCCTTTACCTTGATGCATGTTGTTGAACCCCTAATTTTGACTTAGTCTGAAATTTGATGGATCTTCCAAATTCTAGATTCTGTATTTTAACTCTTAGGGATCCAAAACCACTCTCAAACATTATGATAGTATATACATAAAATATAAATAAAGTATAAGAAATTCATATTTTATGTATGTACTATTTTGAACTTTTTTCAATCGCTTTGATAATACCCTAGCTTAGGTGATTGTGAAATGTTTTAGGGTTTTAGGGTAGTTATTTTGGGACTCAACATGACCCGTAGACCATTAGGGTTAGGGTTACTAGCACGAAGATTTTTAAAAATATCTAATTAAAAAAAGAACTTTTTGCCTCAATTGTTGTGTCTGGCGAGTTTTTTGCTCAAATTTGCCGAGTTTTTGCAAAAGCTCGACGAGTCTTTCAGGCAAGTAAACCTTGCAAAAACTCGCTAAAAGAAGAACTTGGGGAGTACTTGCCGAGTGTGCCATCTATAATCTTAAGTGACTTTGAATAATATGAAGGATGAACATTTTAAACAAGAATGCATTAACCAACAGCTCTTTAAAGGTTCATAACCATGTGTGATTTCAAATGGGAAGGACCGCCTGAAGTGGACCCTTTTTATAAGCTATTTATAAGATCATCAAAATGGATAAGTATGTAAATTTGAATCTATTAATCTGCTATATTCAAGGATAAGCATGGGCTTGTTGGATTTTATTTCTGGTCATGAACATCTTGGACGGATTGACGGGCAGGGCTAATTATATGTTTCAGCTCAGAAGTCTATCAGATTTCAATAGGAAGACTGCAAATGTTTAGGAAGCGCTTGCATTGCAAAGCAGCATACCCAGACTTTGAAATGATCCAATTGAATGATGCAAGTAGTTCCTACCAAGTATGGAGACACTGATGTGCGCCACATTGAAGGATAGATATATTTCTCGTACAGATTATAGCGTTCACCTTATACTGGGTTGGTAAGGTTCGGAGAAAACAAAAATTGAGGTCTAGAAGTTGAATGAGATGATGTCCTAGTTTGGTGTTTTATGTGGAGATTATAGCACGATATAATGTTTGAAAGGCGACGTGGGACTCTCTATCTCTTCAACGATAGCTGGGCAAGGAAGCTGCTACAAAAGTTAGATTAGTGGCGGGACAGGGAAATAACTGCAACATGAAATTTATAATGAATAATATATTTGGTGTACATAAATATTTTTTTTAATGAATAAAAGCTAAAGTAAGAGACATGCAGAAGCAGCCACTGTCATATGTTAAAGCAGATCAGAGTTCAAATTGCATCAAGGCATCAATCAAAAGTAAGTCGATATCATTACATCAGCCAATTCATAAGAATGACTACCATTCAAATTCTATTTATGGGTGTGCTGGTGTCAATATTCAACAGTTTGGTGAATGTTCCGGATATGTTGGAAATTTACTCTGTTGATCCTATCCTTGTGAAGGCTTTTTAACAGGATAGGTTATTATGATTTTCCACTCATTTTGTATCCATCATCTACAAATAGGGCACTATATGAAATGATGGTATTTTTGATATAGACATTTTATACGGAAGATGTAATACAGCATTGTCACTGTATATTTACTTAACTTGAGATCACTGTGTATATTGTCACTTGCACTATTAAGAGGTGTAATGTTTGTGCTGATAGAAAAATTCAAAATGATGGTATTGTTAATATAGACATTTTATACGGATGGAGATGTAACACAGCATTGCCACCGTGTATATTTCCTTAACTTGAGATCAGTTTCATGACAAGGGATAACATTTCTGAAACTGGGTTTTCTTGGGACTTAAAAAGAGCCCATTGGAAAAAGCCTATCAGATAATAAGAACTAGAAATATTAAATATTTTTTTCAATGAAAACAACTGCCCCTCTAACCTGGGCTGAAGGATTTCGGTTTAGTTATGACAATTAATTTGTTTGTACTATTGAAGGAAAAGAGGTGTTAAAAAGGGTTGTCAGGATGGGTGGTTATTGATTTTCTGCCTATTTTTATCAATCACGTAGAAATGGGGCACTATATTAGTGATTTTCTGCCTATTTTTATCAATCATGTAGAAATGGGGCACTATATTTTCTGCCTATACAAGTAAACTGTAAATTATTTAACATCATTTAAAGGTGCTATTAAATGGTTGGTTGACACACAGATCTTTATAATCTGGTTGTTCAAGCACTGTTTATGTCTATCAACCATAAGTTATTATATGCATTGTTTAGCTGATAGAATTATAAATATTTATGTCTATCAACCATTTGATGGCAGTCTTAGGTGGTGTTTATATTGTTTTAGGACTTTCACAAGAGTGATAATTTAAGAGATTTTCAATGGGTTTATAAGAAGAAAACAACTTTGAAGGTATTTTAAGTCACTAACATAGATGATTATGTGGAAAGATACCCAAGAGAGTCATAATAAATATTAACTATAAGAACTTGGATAATTAAGTTCAGAGTTCAATATCCTATTGAAATTATAGGAGGTTATCCATCTTTTGTTTGGATACAAGGGTTACAATTTTAGTATGGTGGAAAAGAATAAATCCTTTTGCACACATTACTTGGAATAATTTAAAACTTTCATTAATGATCTTAACAAAGATCTTATAAATGGGTCATACTTTGTTGTTAAGTTGTATCCATCCTAAAACCAATTTTTCACCAAGTCTTATTTTTAGGTTAGAAGTTGGTACTTCTTTTTAATGTGGAATATGTTAGGGTCTACTTAGTCTAGATCTGAATATCATATAGACATTATGTTGATTTTTAAATTGTAGGAACAAAGTGAAAATACTTTGTGTGAGTTCACTCTATGACTTTAAATCAGGGTCCTATTTAGAAAGAAAAATTAACCACATTCATCTCTCATGCCATTTCAAATAATACTTGTTTTTTATTGTATATGTTGTAAACAATTAATAATAAGTGTAAGAGTGATGTTTCATTTTCTAATTTTAATTTTTCTATGTTGTAAGATTGATTATTTTCATCTCATACATTTCACCTTCTCTTACGTCAAAAACGGGCAGAGGTTTTAAAAGATTCAAATGCTTTTTGAAGTTTATTATAAGTTTAACACACACAATAGCTTTCTAAACCACTAAAGAGGAGATCCAAAAGACACTAAAATGTCTAAATTTCCTAGATGTCTACCCTTTGTTACATATAGATAGAAAAAATATACATAATTGGACAATAAACATAGTAATGGTTTATAAATCTATATCGGAAGTAAGTGGCAATGGTTGAGGCTCTTTTTTCATGGTTCATGCATTGTACTATTTGAATCATTTTCATGCTTGGACCTTTATTGTGTAATTTAACTTAGCATAAGTGTATGTTAATGAGAAAATCCTTTCAAATGTTATTTAGCATTATCAGTTGAATTTATAGTCATGGTTTTGCAATTGAATTACATTACATTCATGTGTATACAAAAAATGGATACACTCATTTTTTAATATGTAAAGTATGATAGTTTGAAATATAAATAATGAGTCACTTAGTAACAAAACTTTCATAGTTAAGATCTTAAGAATTTACTACAACAAATTATTAATTATTTAATCGTTTTGCACACTTCATTCAAGGTGAGTCATAGATACTTGCATGAGATATAGGCAATCATTGCATTGCATTGTTGTGAGGACCTCAGGTTTTCCATTTTCCATTTTCCATTTTCCATTGTGCAAGGCAATGAAATGACTTCTTTCGTTTGTTGCTTCATTGAATGATGATTTAATCCCTGAGGCTTTCGTTTATTGATTTGTGTTGCTACTTCAATCACTAGAATTGAATAGCCTACTTCACAACTTGAAATCTTGTTTTATAGTTGATTTGAGCTATAAAAGGCAATACAATCGTGAGAAATAATATCCACTAATAGTTTTGTTTGTAGACTAATCATTCTTTACATATGAAGATTCGGTTGGTGATGAAAATCACAACGAAGATTTTTACTTTCATAATGTATTTATTTGTGCAGTATATCTATGAGCGAGTGATGTAACAAATGCAAAGCATGTGAAAGGACTTTGATTTGCAAGCACCATTCTCTTCATCTAACAATAAATAGAGCATGGATCCTTCAAACACCTTAATGCTTGTTTCACAAATCCTTGCCTTCAGGAATTCAGATCTACCACACAACACTATATTTGTCATGTGCATAGGTGGATTAGGATCCTAGATGATGGATTCAGGATTTGATTAGAATAGATTGGGATGATGTGGATAGGGTGATTAGGATGACTAGGAGGAAGTTGGATTTGGATTTGGATGAGGTGGATAATTTGGATTTAGATGAAGATGGATGATTAGAAGGATGGCTTGACCTTGGGCAATTCGCAAACAATAAATTTCACGCACAGCATGCACAAGTTTGCAAAGAATTTTGATTTTGGATTAAGGGAGTGCACGAGTTTTGACAATGAAAACACACCAAGAACAATAGCACCATAGATTAGTCAAGTGGGATTGTCAATCCTTGTGGGCAATATACTATTTATCAAGTGATGGATAGCTAGGGAATGCACGGTCATGTACCACCTATGCCCCCCTAACCTTGGAGGCCAAAGCCTTGCCCAAAGTGAGCTCTATCTATCCATCACCGATATGGGGGACATGACAGCCCTCCCCACTCAAGATTGCTTGTCCTCAAGCAATCACAACGATTTCTTTTTGTTACCTTGCACCTTTTAATGTCTACTTGTTGAGACGAAATTGTGGTTTAGATTGAACATGCTTTAGTGAAGAGAGATTGATTGTGATTCCATGAAAGAGAATTTGTGATTAAAAGAGCTTTTGTTTGATGTTTGAATAATAACGAAGGGATGCAAGTATCATAGATTAAGAAGATTTGAGACTATTGAGATTCCAAGATGCATCTTGATCTTTGATTACATGATTCGGTTTATATGTTATTGACCTCAAAATCAAGAAGAGTTATGTTCTTTGAGGAGTAATTGATTATATGATGTCATGATCAAAGAGGATTTGATTTGATTTTGAATAGCAATATGATTGAGGAAATGTAGTTAATCAAATGAATGCAGGAAGGAAGAATTTTTCAATGTTAAAGAAAACTTTGGGAGTATTGATAATCCGAGATTGGAGATTTGGAATGAAATAATATTGATGAAAATCCCAAAAGATGAATCTAATGATGTTGTAAGTAAGACTTTGATTGCTTAAGCAAGTTGATAAGATAACATATAGCATGATCCTGGGGGTTGATGATGAGATAATGTCCCCCCTTTTTGGGATATTCTTGATCTATTAACCTGCACACAAGAATAACTACTAGAAAAGAACATTAGCAATATTAAAGATCCATAAATTAACAATGAAATAAGTACATCATAACATAATTAATGATATAACATAAATAACATTTAATTTCAACATATAGTTTTCCATACCTCAAGTCGATCCTTTGATAGATTCCATAGAAATACTTGCAAGTTAGAGTGTGATGAAGGGCATTCTTCCTAGGTCTCAGGGTGGCTATACCATCCCTCCCTAGTCCTCATGTGGCACATGCCATTCATATGTGGTGTCCTTCTCCTTATGTGGTGCTTGCCATATATAAGGAGCCTTCGATCTAATGTGGCACTCACCATTCATAATAGATCGCCTTGGCCTACTGTGGCGCTTGCCATTCATATGAGGTCTTCTTCTCCTTATGTGGCACTTGCCATTCATATAAGGAGCCTTCGATCTAATGTGGCTCTTGCCATTCATAATAGATCGCCTTGGCCTCATGTGGCACTTGCCATTCATATGAAGTCTTCTTCTCCTTATGTGGCGCTTGTCATTCATATAAGGAGCCTTCTATCTAATGTGGCGCTTGCCATTCATAATAGATCGCCTTGGCCTCATGTGGCACTTGCTATTCATATGAGGTCTTCTTCTCCTTATGTGGCACTTGCCATTCATATGAGGTCTTCTTCTCCTTATGTGGCACTTGCCATTCATATAAGGAGCCTTCGATCTAATGCGGCTCTTGCCATTCATAATAGATCGCCTTGGCCTCATGTGACGCTTGTCATTCATATGAGGTCTTCTTCTCCTTATGTGGCGCTTGCCATTCATATAAGGAGCCTTCGATCTAATGTGGCTCTTGCCATTCATAATAGATCGCTTCGGGATATGGAAGTGATTACATCAATTTGTAGGTTACATGCATTGTCATTTAGTTACATAATAAAATTGAAGTAGACAACCAAGTAGCTCAAGAATGCAAGCAACCAGCTCAAGCAAGTAGGCAAGTAGCTCAAGCATGCAAGCAAGTAGCTCAAACAAGTAGGCAAGTAGCTCAAGTAGACAAGCAAGTAGCACAAGCACAAAACATACATGTAGGTCGTAAAGTATATACTTAAATACATAAGTCGCACAAATACACGTATACACATAAGCCACAAAGTAAACCTTTGAATACACATAAATCACAAAGTATACACAGGATGGCAGGATGACTGCTCTGATACCACTTGTAATGTCCCCTTCTAACAAGCCAAAATTTCCTCAACCTTGCACACAATTTCAACTTGTAAAAGAGAACATTAGTAATCAATTCTTCTTTTCATATCATAATTACGTTTAATGACCAATAATCAAATCCATATACTTTTCACAATTGTACTCAAGGCTTGTAACCTTATAATCATAATCATATCATTTCTCTTAACATATTAAACATATGCCTTATACATTCACATTATTATAAACATATATATCTTCTTCTTAATTCCTTTATCAAATCTGTTGTTGTGTCTTTTTCCAATATATATTCCTTTTATATCTCCAGATGTAAAAATCAGAGATATGTATGTCTATTCCCAGAAATGTATATGCAAAAATATATTTTCTTAATCTCATAATTATTATTTTTTTTTTCTTTAAATTCGGGTATATATATATTTTATTCTGACAAATGTCCCTGTAAAATTCTAATAACTAAATTTGCTGCATATTGCAAATTATGAAATCGTAGCCTTTTTTGAGTTGGATTTCAAAATTATTATAATATACCACCATCATATCTGATTGCTACTTTAATCCATATTTTATTGTTATGAATCTTGTCTTCCTTCTTCGTTGCCTTTAAACATGCCTCTCATTCTCCTTTTATACCCCCATGACTTTCTTTTCCACCAATGGTTGCAACTTTTCAAGGTTTGACTGTCCCAAAAGGGACGTCTCTTTTAGTTTATTAAATCGCTATTCCCTAATTCATTCGTAGCCTTATTCTATTTATCATATCCCTTATTTCATATGATGTGGTAACAATAGTAATGTTTGTATTATTGTTTTTTAACTAATTTCATAAGTGATCGTTGCACTTGGAATTATATCATTATTACTATTTGTATTAATATTCATATCATTATTTATACTAATATTTATATTATAATCTCATATTATGTAATATTTATAACATATAATAATTATAATAACATTTAAATATTTATATGATTATTTAATACTTTTAATATTTATATTAATATCTATATCATTAATATATATATATACTAATCACATTTTTAATAACATTTATATTATATTATATAATATGATAATAATATATTTATATTATTTATAAGATATAATAATTATAATAGCAATTAAATATTATTTATTTAATATAATATATATTTATTCATTCGAGAAATAATATAATATTTGTATTAATAATTATATTATTTATACTTAATAATATATATTATATTTCATAATTGATTCAATTATGAATCATCGATATGGGGGACATGACACAAAGGGAGAGCATACACACACTAGGTTCTTGGGATTGATAAATGATAAAAGAATTAGATCAAGTCAAAGTTTTTGATCTCCAAGATTACCAAATGGCACGAAGAGAGAGCATACACTTTGGCTTGATCTCATACAAAGCACACAAAATTCATTAACCCCTTAGAAATGAAATGTGCATAATGATTAATGGAAAATGATAAGTCCTTGGACAAGCATGTTATAAAACACAATTTAGTAGTTTGATTTTCTAGTCTTGGACCAACGATAGCTACACATAATGATGTTAGATAATTAGGCACATGCAAGAAATGATTAGATTCAGGGGTTAGCAAACTTTAATCTCAAGATAAATTGATAATTTTTTCACTAGTTATAGAGGCACTTGTCCACATATAGAGGCGTTCAAGTAGATATAGAGACGCTCAAGTATGAAAACATGCCCAAAAACATGAGATTTTGATTTAAAAAGTGATAAAAATAGGGTGTTTGGATTTTTATTAGTATCTGCATTATGACCCCATGTAAAAGTGTCCCACTATAAAAAAAATCGAGGAGTTAGAAGATGTAAAAGTGATGAAAATGATTTTCGAAGCCCCAAAATATATAGGCACTTATCTAGATACGAAAAATACTTTGTTTTAACAGAAACACTCATCTGTGTTCAAGGCTGAAAAAAAGAGATTTTGGGTTGCAAAAAAGATTGTTAGAGGTCAAATGAAGGGTTAGGACATAACATGTTAGCATGATAAAATCCTACAAAACCCACTAATTAGACACCAAAATTGAGAGTTTGAAATTGTTTTATGTCGATTCCCAGGGTTAATACAGAAACACCCTAGTATGATATAGACGCACTCAAGGATTAGATAAATGCTCAAGTGTGGATGAAAGCACTCAACTGCAAAAGAAATGCCCATTCAGGACTTACAAGCTAGAAAGAGGCTAAAAACACCACAAGGAGGTTAGATAAGGACCAAGGGGTCCCACTGGGCGTGCCAAAATGTATACATAAGAAAATGAGCATAAAAGAGAACAAACTAAATCAATATTAGCTTATTCTATTCATGATCAAATGCAACCTCATGATTGAGCTAATAAGGAATGCATACAAACATATGAAGCTAAACTATAAACAACACATGTGCAAACCTTGTTCTTTGGATGTGCTCCTTGGTGTTGATATATTGATTGCTCCTCAAAATGACAACATAACCTTGCATAACATGGAGACTTGCAAGAGGTTGAATTTATAAATGTTTGGATGGAGGATTAGATGGATAGGATTGATTTGGATGATCAATGGTTGAGAATCCTTGGATGGCAAGAGGAGTCCTTGAACCAAAGAAAGATTAAGGGTGGAGGATGGTCTTGGATAAAGTGGATGGAGAGGATCAAAGAAGGATAGCAAACTTGCCCATCCCTTCGTAAGAGACCCATGTGTTCTTGTACAAAAGCCCATGCCTTTGTATATGTTGGAGGATGTGAGGGGTTTAAATAGATTAATGAAGAATTAGGATTGTGCAAACATGTAATTAAATTGATTAAGTGGATTTATCAACTTAATCAAAAGTGCACAAAATAAGAAATTAAATAAATAGAAATATTTATTTAATTTTTGGATAAGAATATTAGATAAATAAATATTTATCTAATGTTGGACTATAGAAAAGCATTGATTAATTGAATAGTTGATTAAATTTATTCAATTAATGCTAGGAGATGATACGAATGATTAGTATATGAATAGTGATTTAAGAATAAAATGTTATTTAATAACTATCAAAAGGGGGATTGATCAATTAACTTTCTAAATAGATTTTTAGCCAGTTAAATATGAAAGAAAGTGGTTTAGTGATGTCCTGATTGCAAATGGAGTGGTAAGACGATGAATGGGCAATTTTAGGTATTTACATTAGCAATTCTTGAAGAATGTGAAGAAAGAAAAGATTTGCTTTGTTGTTATGATAAAGGGAGATACCACAAGGACGAAAGATGTGGTACTTCATTGTGCAAATTTTAAATTGTTGACAAAATACTCATATTTTTTATAATTTTGCTAAAGGATTATTGCAAGTAAGGTTTATAAGTCATCATATGGATCTGATTAACACCAACTAAAAGTCAAGAATTTAATAGGCAAGTTGTAGAATTATTGAAGAAATGATTAATAAGAGAAAGCTTGAGTCCGTGTGCACTACTAGTAGTTTTAAAACCAAATAAAGGAGGAAAATGAAGAATGTGTACAAATTCTAAAGCAATAAACCAAATTACTATCAAGTACATATTTCCTTTGCCAAGAATAGATGATCTAATGGATTGTTTAAGTGGCTACAAATATTTTAGTAAGATAGATTTGCAAAGTGGATATCATCAAATCAAAACTAAAGAAGGAGATGAGTAAATACATTCAAGACAAAAGAGGGTTTGTATGAATGGTGAGTTATGCCTTTTGGATTGATAAATGCACCTAAACTTTTATGATGTTGATGAATAAAGTATTGAAGTCATATCTTGGTAAGTTTGTTATTGTATACTTGAATGATATTCTAACTTTTAGTAAAAAAAAAAGAACACTAGGAGCATATCAAATTAGTATTACAAAGATTAAGAGAAAAAAGTTGTTAATGAATGTAAAGAAATGTAGTTTAATGAAGCAAGAATTAGTTTAGCTAGGTTTTGTCATCTCTGCTAATGGGTTAAAGATGGATTCTGAGAAAATCAAAACTATTGTTGAATGGATGACACCATTACATACTTTTGTAGTTTGACATTTTCACGGATTAGCTAGTTTCTATTGTTAGTTTATAAAAAAACTAAAAATTAGTGGAATAAGTGCACCTATTACTGACATCATGAGGAGTGATAAAAGAGGATTCCAATGGACTATTTTGATTAGTGTAAGTTGGTTTTGAGGGGATTCCAGTGGACTGTTGCAGTAGTCAGAAGTTTTGAATTGTCAAAGAAGAAAGTAATTGAACAATCTACATTACCTTTACTAGATTCTTATAGGTTATTTCAAATCAATTATGATGCAATTGAAGTTAAGTCAGGAAGGGAGACATATTGCTTATTTCAATGAAAAGTTGAATGATGCAAAAAGAAAATATTCAATTTATGATGAATAAATTTTATGCAATTGTGCAAGCATTTTAAAATGATGAATTTATTTGTTATCTAAGGAATTTGTTCTATATATTGACCATCAAGCATTGCAATACTTAAATAACCAAATCAAGTTGAGTGTTAAACATGTCAAATGGATTGAATTTCTACAAAGTTATTCATTCGTGTTGTGACATAGAAATGGAAAGTCCAATAGAGTACAATTGCATTAAGCAGAAGAAATGAGGATTCAAGTTGTTAGTTTTAATGAGTTGAAGCACTTGTATAAGACTGACATTGATTTTATTGAAGCAAGTCATATAAACTACCATTAGATGTAGATAGGACCACATGATTAGATTATATAATTCAAGAAGAGTTGTTATTTATGGGTAAGCAATTATGTATTCCTAATATTTCAATAAGAGAATTTAATCAAAGAAAAACATGGTGGATTGACAGGACATTTGGGTGTTCATAAGACATTTGCATTGGTAAGTGAATATCATTCTTGGCCGCAAAAGGATGTTAGTAAATATGTACCTAATTATAAAACTTGTCAAGTAGCAAAAGGAGAAAGTAAAAATGTTAGATTGTATAAATCATTACCAATCACAGAGTGTTAAGATGATTTGTCTGTTCTTAAAGAAGATTAAAGGAAGGAACTTGATGAAGATAAGTTAGTTGAGAGCTTAAATCTAGTTGTAATTCACAGTTGATGCCTAGAACTTGTAATACATCTCTTGTATGAATAAAGTCTAATTGTTCTTCTCATGTGATTTGTTATTTCCTACGAAATTAAATAAGGTTTGGATCAAAAAACATATTGGTTGTAAGGCGGGATCATTCTTAATTAGACCCTCCAACCTTCACTACATTAATATGGTGTATCTATGTTTAGCCAATATGGTTATTTAAAGGAGAAACAAAGCCAAAGATTCATCAAATGCCAAAAATCTCAAATAATTCAAGCAGACTTCCCTCTAAATATCTATTCACAATGATAAAAAAATTCCATCTATCGAAGCAACACCTTCATTCCAACTCATGGCAACATGCATTACAACCAACACAAGGATACCAAGATATTATGAGCCCCGTCATAGGGAAAATATTATTTAGCCTCTTATATTGATGCCAAATATTTCATATTTATCACCCCTTTTGCCAGGCAAAGTTGTTGTGTGTAAGAGGAGGCAACCCACCATAGTAATCCATCTACCACTATTACTAGCTATAACCATTCATGCTACTCAACATTCTGAGAAACCGACATGTGCCAACTAACCTTAAAAAAACTAACCCTTTATCCCCTTAAGCACCCTCTTAGCACATGCCTACCACATTTAACAAGATCTATCAATTTATATTTAACAAATTTAGGCCCATTACCTCTATTAATTCTCTCCCTCGCAACATACCCAATGAACCTTTAAAGTAAAATATAAAGGTTATACTTAATGTGTGTTCCTAAAAAAACAAAGTAGTTGCACTTAGGTTTGTTCATCACTCTAGCAACACTATTGTCATGATGTATGATATTTGCTCTCTAGATGGCAAAGAGATACCAGCATGCTTGTGTATAATAACTTCTACTCAATCTCTCGTCAAACTCAAGCCCATATTTACATTGCAAAAGGCAACAATATTGATTACAATGAATTATTCACTAAGGTCACAACTTACAATATGGAGGAAGACAAATAGGAAAACCTTCTTGAGATAAGCATACAATTTAACTAGGAGTACAACTCTACTTTTATTAATGGCAAGTTTTTTGTAAAAAGCATTATCAAGCCGAATGCAAAAGTTATTGACCCACTAACAAGATTACGAACAACCATAAAAAAATTTAGGGGATATGAAGATTCAACTAGTTCATTAGTAATTACTTTTGGACCATTATATTGCTTGGCAAACAAATGCATCCAACAATACAATTTCTTAGAAAACAAGTGGAATATAGTAAGATTATTTCTAGGAAAGCTTATGCATGTTCATTTTGTTACAACATGATTGAATTTTTGTGAGTAGATTTGATGCTCCCAATGGAAATACTATATTTTATGTTTTTATCCTTCCATAGAAGAAGTGATTTCAGAGAAATGGAATCTCATCACACAAAGCAAGTATCATGTTTGTTCTATTGCAACTACCATTTGAATTTTTATAAAATAAGTTGGAATCAATGGCAAACTTGACATATACAAAAATACCTCAAATATTTAGTATGTTTCAAAATGTGCCTCAACATCATTTTGAGGATTGAAATATTTTATTAACAGTATCATCATTCATAATTAGAAAATATTGAACAAGAATTTAAGTCATATGTATTTTGTATCTTAGTTCACAATTTGGATGCCACAATAATTCTGCATAATTTTACAAAATAAAAAGATTAAAAAAAAAAGTGTTTTATTAGTAGTTTTCAAAAACAAAAAGTTAATACATATGAGAGATTTATAGAATAGATGGTTTGAAAAAATAGCCTGAAAAAAACAAGAGTAATAGCAAAAGTATGTATTATCGATGGGTAAAAGAAAAAAACAAGAGAAAAAATTAGTGGCAATGAAGAGTGGTTTGATACTAAGAATGATGAGTTGGAAAATAAAACCACAAAAACATTTACAATGTCGATAATGAAGGCATATAGCAAGTGGCAATTTAGTGCCCTTAATTTGTGAGGTCGATGTGCCAGCCACCATATGTCAATGTGCCTTCATGTCATTCATTGTTACAATTTGCTTTAAAAAGATTAGAGTAAGCCTTAAAAAACAAGGTTAATGGTACTTTGAATAGTAGGATGCTTAACCTAATATAATGTGTTACAACTTATTTGTCCTGACAATAGTTGAGATTGTAAACCAAACAAAAGAACAACTACAAATAAGAGAAAAGTAATATTATAAGAGACATTTACTTTACAAGATGGTCTATAAGTATGTCTATATGACAATTTCTCAAAAAAACTTTTCCTTAAAATGGCTTATAGATACAACAAGACTCAGTGATAAACTTGTACAGTGGATTAGCGAAGACAATGCTTTTGAAACGAAGAAAATAAGTGAATATAGTTTCTATAAATTCTTAACATGCCTAATTATTTTTAGTTAGTATTTGCCTATCAACATAACCTTTACACCCTACACAGTGAAAGTGCTGGTTAGTTATGAAGTTTGGGGCTCTCATCTTCATCCTATATTTGGGAATGTCCTTGAACAATTCCACATTGCAATCATATATTCCGTATTGTTAAGAATTTATAGAAGTATATTCTAACCATCCCGCATTGCAATCATACCGATTCCATTCAAATTGACTCAATTTGGGATTAAATCATTTTCTCCTCAATTTTGCTTTCATGGTAGGGAATAACGAATCAGTAAAGGAGATCAAAATTAGATTTTCAAATACAAATATTTTTCCAGGAATAATGAATCAATAAAAGATATCAAAGGTAAAATGCATAATACAAAAAATACTTTTCTTTCTTGATATATAAATGACATACGATACTCACTCTCCTCTAACCATTAGGCAGTTACTGTTCTATTCTTGATTGAAGACTTTATATCGTTTGTTTTTTCTAGGTACTAATCCCAACTTCCCAAGCCAAAAGATTCAAATGGGATGTTATATAGATGAATGCATGTGTATTTGCATAAATGCCGTGGTACAAATTCAAGAAAAAGTTGGGAGTCAAAATTTAGAATGTATCACATTCATGACAGTTCAAGTTTTTTGACTCCATCATTTCATTTAAAAGTATTATTATGGTACGTAGTCGTCTTTTATTTTTCTTGTAAAGATAGATGTCCTTATTGAACCATCCATGAAATTGTTTATAAGCAACTTAGCACAAGTCAAGCGAAATCTACAAAGGCAACCTTACACCATATAATGCAACTCGGCAATGAAAACTTGCACTCTTTCCATTTATGAAGCAAGACACCAAGTGCGCAATCTTTTTTAAACATCTACAGTGGATACTAGGAGTGCATCCTATAGTAACATTTTAAAAGAATTTAAAATACCAAAGAATATCATTAAAGACATTTTTCAATGTTTGAAACTGTCGAACCATCTTACAACAAATTCACATTCTAGATAATATTTGATAAAAGAGCCAAAAAAACAAAACATTCTACAAAAGTGACCCAAGTAGATTTTGATGTCAGAAATTAATCTTAATTACATGAAAATCTGTGAGATATTACATTTTGTCACTACAATTGTAGGTTGTGTTACATTACATTGTGATGTAGATTCAGAAACTTGTAGCAATTAGTTTAGATTGGTGTGACTTCATGTTACCATGATGCTTGCACAGTGAATAATTTTCTTAAAAAATAAAGAATGCACATCCATGACTAAGAATTCCCAGCTGATTTTCAAACCCATGACATGTAATCAAAAGAGTGTTGAGCCCTATTTTGCATGCATTAAGTTTATCTGGTCATTGATCCAATGATCTCAGAAACATTGGAATAGTTTTCTTTTAACATTTTCACCTCCATTTGGCATGCCAACATTCAGAAGTAAGGTGCTACAGAAAACCAGAACAAGAAACTTATATTTTTAGTGGCCTGTTCCATAAACTCAATCATGGTAATATACAAATACCTTACAAAGTTGAGGAGAAGCTCTTCTATTATAATTTCAATTCAGAAAACCTAAGGAAACCATGCACTAGTTCCAAATGATGAGGTTGAAGAAGATGGAAGGTCAAATGTTAGTCTCAATCTGTGCTCAACAATGACATCATAAGATAATGACACGAACCAAAATACTGTGGATAATGAAGGATATTAATGGTATGATATAAAACATGCATCTATGAATAAATGGGAATTCCAAATATTTTTGGCCATATCAATTATTCAAAGGTAGTTGTAGCTACCACCCATCCCAGAAATAATAAACATTATATACGTTCAAAGTATAGTGATACTCATTTAGTGCATGACCCTATCCACAAATTCTGCATATACAATTGCATAGTATCCCTTTACATTCCCAATGACTTATCCTTATGTACAGATTTTCTTCAGCCAAGACAATGTGAAAAGCATGCATTTTTTATATCTGCTTGAAACTCTCAGCATGCAAAGCCTTGTTGGAAACTAGCCAAGCCATATTCACATGGATACCAGATCTATTCATAGTTTCTAAAAGGATTATCAACCAAACTACCTTTGCATGATTCACATCAAGCTCACCATTTCATCAAAAACAGTCAGAGCAACTACAACATGATTTTTCTATTGTTATTGAATTCAACTGAACTTGAAAAAAAAGATGAAAAGTCATAAATAAATTACTCGTGGCACCTCATCTATATCCATAAATTGCATATCGGAGCTTCTAAGCCATAAAGAAATCACTTGTGGCACCTTATCTATTCATAAATTGCATATTAGGCAGAATATATAAGTCACCTGATTAGGCAGAATAGCTTCGTCCATGTACCTTTCCCAGAAAAATGGTACATTTTTTCAGTAAAAAAGAGTGAATAAAACATGCAGAACATTCTGCTTTTATGATGAACTATAAAAGAAAGAAAAAATGAAAAGCCTGTCTGATATAGAGGCAACCAGTCTCAGAGATATAGAGAGGTTAATTAATAACGAGGGGGCATAACAACACATTCTTGTATACTTCCAAAGATTGATTTTAAAAAATCACACTAAGTCTTATGTCCAGAAACAGGCAAGATAATAAAGACAACAAAAACTACTAAATGAAATATAAGAGATAAAAGGAAAACAGATTTATTAATATAGATACCTATCGTATATATATTTTAAGTAAATACCTATCAACCTTCACCTTGGAATCCTTCAATTCATTAACTTAATACATACTGCATTATCTGTGCAAATGAAGAGGTGTGAGAGAAAAACCTATCCATAGCACCTTGGAACTCAAAATCGCTTCTTCTCATAAGAGAACAAGTCATGAACACCACCTTCAGCCTGAGCAGCACCAGTGCGAACCTGCACAAAAGATAAATCTTTTATTGTTTGAAGATGAATGAGAGGTACAGAGAAATAGTTTCTGTATGGGCATATCTATAGACTAGTAGGATATGGTAAGTTTGCAGAGGAAGAAAAATACAAAATGGGCAATAAAGAATTTGATGTATAGTTTTCACACTTTCCCCCAACTTTCATTGTGAGAATAACTCTAAAATACATACTAACTGTTTCTAGAGATACTTCAGGTCCAAAGAGAAACGATCTCTTAACTCACAGTGATACTTAATCCTCCCTCCCTCTCTCTTTACTCCCTCCTTATGTCACTTCCCTGTGCACTTCTAAGTCTATAAGGAGAATACAACAATCTGGATTACTGAACTGAGACTTGGTTCATGTCAGACCCTTTACCAATCCCAACCTTAATTTGAAAACTGCTGTATCCAATTAATAGATTGAAATGCAGTTGAACCCCTATTTGTCATTTCCCCCCTCTATCTCACTGTGGTGTGGAATTGCAGTACTAGAAAAGGAATACACCACACCTTAAGCTAATAACCCATAAACACTTAGTGAAAATGGTGGATTGCATAGAAATGGAAACAGGTACTTATAAATGATGAGAACATGCATAGCACAAACAGGGACAGCTAGGCCTGGAAATGGAATAAACTTTGTGATAGACTTCTTCATAAGACGATTGGAAGCTAAAAATCCAGATGAAATGGTATTGACAATGGCAAAAACTGAAACATACTGAGGAAACAGCATTGGGAAATTTTCAAAACTCTCATGAATGGTATCAAAAACTGAGGAAACATTTGTAGACTCCAGAATCCTACAACATAACAAGTCAAAACATCTAGACCAAAAATATATTGTAAATACACCATTTATTTTATGTATTTTAGTACATATAAATCAAAGGAAGACTATTGGGATAACAGAACTGTGTATTTCTTGCAAGCAATACCTAACCATATGCCTTCGTCCCATTATGTAGTCAAAATCAGATGAAACTCACTAATGATGGAAAAATGAGCATTGCATACAATCAGAATTTTAAAGCAGAGGCCAAACTAATCCATCGTACATATCTGTGGTACAAGTTACAACAATCAAATGTTAATAGTTCTTTGCAAAATCATTGCGTTTGTGGGTACAAAGGAATACCTCTAATCTCAAAACTCCCAATCTGGAGTTCTTGTGAGCAGCCTGCAGAGATGGCGCTCCAAGATCTTGGAAGCCCTGCTTCACAGCATGCATAGTATAAGGAATCAACTTCAAAATGGAGCCTTTATCCGTCACCACCCCTGAGACCCCCTGTGCAATTTTCAGCTTAGACTTATCCCCAAGATATCGAGTATCACTCCCTTTTGCCATAGCCTCAAGAGAACCCATGCCTCTATACTTTTTGAAACGTCTCCCATCCTGAGGAATATAGAAATAATGCCCATTCAAGTATATAAGTCAATGAACTCTGAATGAGCAAAAATAGGAAATACAATTGTCTTATTATGGTAGTAGAATAAACCATGCAGATGCCCAAAGGAAAAATTAAACCAAGAGATAGCATAATCCCATTTGCTTCTAACAGGAAAAATCAGCATGTCTAATATATAATAGACATGAGTTGTTAAGAATAATTATATCATTTCTTGGCTTTTAACCTCCAATGCGATCCAACTCTCCTATAGAAGCATGTTGTCTTGTGTCACACAATGCAATACTAGAAGACGTGCATTGGCCATCAGAAACACAAACACTAAACTAAAGAATAGATTCTTGGCCAATAGACTTCAATCTAACAAATATTCACTTATTAACAATTGTGTTCTGCCTAATTTAAAGAATACATTGTTGATAGTCATAAATGCCAGCTGTTGTCTTTAAACTAAATATTGCATATAACTAAATATTAAATGGGGTGAGCTCAAGTGGTAAAAGCATGAGATTTTAAAAAAATGCATCCCAGCTTTGAATTCGTAGGAAACATAATAAAGTGCTGAGTGGATAAAATACAACATCAACTCATTGCTGTGACATACCCCAACAGACAAAGCTGGGTGCAAACCCTTGGTAAATAGACGTAAGATTTATCCCTTAAATGTGGTGTCTACTTATTAACAATTGTGTTCTGCTAATTTCAAGAATACATAGCTGACAGTTGTAAATGTCAGCTGTTGTCTTTAAACTAAACATTGTAAATTTGTATATAACTAAAAATCAAATGAAGTGAGCTCGAGTGGTAAAAGCAAGGATTTAAAAAATTAAAAAAGGAGTCCCAGCTTCGAATTCATAGAAAACATAATAAGTGCTGAGATTGGATAAAATACAACATCAACTCATTGCTGTAACATACCACAACAGACAAAGCCAGGTGCAAATCCTGGGTAAATTTGACGTATGATTTATCCCTTAGTTGTGGTGCCTAAGCCAAAGGTCACCCCATAAGGCAAATTTACCAAATAACAATAAAAATATTGTATATAACAAAAGATTAATTTTGCCCAAGGAACAATGTTAAGTCTCTATTTATTTCAATTATAGTGCATACTGCATAAGCTTAAATTTCACTATGGATATTTAGTGTGATATTGGATATTTAGTGTGATATTGTTGGCTTTTAGACCTAAAAATAATAAAGGACAAATGAAAAATTTGCATATAACCTCCAAAGAAGTGGCACACCCCATCATATTATTACAACTTCTGTAGCCATTTGCAAGTTACAACACACAACCATCTAAAACAACTAATCACTTTATATAATGAAAAATAGATGTAAATAAAGGTGGTAAATAAACTATAGACTTAGGTAACTTCAATTCTAATGAACCCCCTTGTAAGCCTGTCCACTTAGTTGCCATCCTCTGCAACCACCGTGATGCAATTGATGAGCTCAAACTCATAAGCTATAAAAAATCATCAATAAAAACATATCACATGATTCACTCCTCCCCGATAAGGAACTACACCAGCACATAGTGTGTCTTGATCAATAATGCACCAAATAGAGCAAAAAAGAATAACTCAAGCTAACCCTCTTGAGTAACCCAAAACCCTATAAGGTGCTGCAACTACACCATAATAACCTATGAACCCATAAACATCCAACATATAAAGTGCTCAAACTCAAATAATGTAGGCACATGTCCACATAAAAAAACTACTACTCTAATAGAAAACTAGACCAAAACTCTTAAAATCTGATGAAACAATTCCGGCACGATCATCTGAAACCCCTGTAATGTTTAAAAAAAATGCAAGCTAAACACTCTGCAAAGACTGAAACCTCTCAGTCTAAATGCAAGCTACCAATTTGATGTATTAGCTGCTGATATGATCATTATTTGCAAACTGAAACCTCTCAGTCTAAATGCAAGCTACCAATTTGATGTATTAGCTGCTGATATGATCATTATTTGCAAATTCTGAAACCAATATGTCTCAACATCAAAACTGCAATAAGCTGCAAAACAACGCAATCAAGCTGCAAGCCCAAAATGACCAATCATCAATGGTCAATATTAGTAATCACCACGTAACACACATCTAGGACAAATGCACACAAAAACTCTTGTACCTAAATAGTCAAGATATAACCAAATATCAAATCTAGAATATCCCAAAACCGCATACACCAAAAAATCATTGATCTCACTAACAATCATCAAATCTCAAGCAACAAGATACATACAAGTGCTCTAACCAACTATCCAAACTGAATCAACAACCAAGTATGCAGACAGATCATCCAAAACATAAAATGTTCGAGTCATACACATGTTGACAAACCATGATGTGTCCGGACAAATCTCTAGATTATCATCACAGTTGTATACAGTCATCAATACAAAAATAGATTATCCAAGTACTATGAAAAGATAAATACCATCAATCTAATCCATGCACACACTCCAACACAAGATCAACAAACTCATCAAGTGCACGCAACACTCTCCCATCAACAAAATTGTTGATAAAATAATCGGAATGATATTACACAATAAGATAATTACAACATAGACAAAGCTCTATTTAAAGAGAGTACAAGGTGTTTCTATAAAGAATTTACAGCAAATAAAGCAATGTAAATAGAAACAGTCTAAGATACTTAAGCTAACACAGAAATAGAAATATCCTAATAAGATGACCATTAATATTACAACTAATATTTTAATACCCTCCCTTAATGGTCATCGTACAATCAAAAACTAATTCAACCCATAACCAGATGGTGTGCTGGTCCTGAAAATGCAAAATATGCAGACTCCGTCTCAATATGCTCCGCCACTTGAGCACTTTTCTGAAACTTTTCCTGGTTGGACTTCTCATCGGCCAACCGCTTTTTGCAAAACTTCTTGATATGATCAATCTTCCCAAAAGACGCCATCCCTCCCATTTTCCAAAGCACGAAAAATGAGGTAACTTGGTGAACAGCTGACACAAACCCTGGACAATCAGCTGGCACAACTTACAATTTTTCCAAAATCGTCTAAAAATAGGCTCCACTTGAGCACTTTGCTGAAACTTTTCTTGGTTGGACTTCTCATCGGCCAACCGCTTTTTGCAAAACTTCTTGATAAGATCAATCTTCCCAAAATATGCCAAAGACGCCATCCCTCCCATTTTCCAAAGCACGAAAAACGAGGTAACTCAGTGAACAACTGGCACAAACCCTGGACAATTAGCTGGCACAAAATAGGCTCAGAAATTGTAAGATTTTTTAGAAAAACCTTCGAAAACTCTTAAAAAGTAAGATTTTTTCAGAAAAAATCCTCAAAAAACTCTTTGCAGAATTTTTATTTTTCCTAGAAAAATTCTGTCAAAACTAGCTCAAAAAAATGAACCCTTCACGCTACCATGACAAAAAATCAATGCCGAGGTGCACACAGAAACAACGACCCAGAAAAAGACAAGCCACCTTCAAACACCTATGTTACCAGATTTGCCAGAGCTCCGGCCGAATCCGGGTCTGGTTCGAACCCGGTTCGGTTCGCCATCCGGTGCGGACAGGTGAAATTCTGCTAGTGCGTTTTTAAATTTATTTTTTTATTTTTTAAATCCGGTGCCAAGCCCTTAGGGGGTTCAAGGAATACGCTAATAGGACAACCAACTAGTTCAGAAATTTTTCCGGCGTGAATCTTTTAATGGCGTGAGACGATTTTTAGAAGATTTTCCAGCGTGAATTCTTTTAGGGCATGAGACAATATTCAGAAAAATTTCCAGCGTGAATTTTTCCACGGCGTGAGACAATTTTCCGAGCACTATAATGCTCAAGCCACATTACATATAAAAGCCTATCAGCTAATTATTATATCTTATATCTTAAGATTTATTTATATATATTATAATATATAATATTTATAAGATATATTATATATTTATGTATTATATTATTAATATATTATAATATGATTTATTATTATATAATTATATATATCATATTATAATATATTAATATATATTATAAATATTATAATATATAAATATAATATCATATTATAATTAATTATATATATATATATATATATATATATATATCGAACCCAAAAACAAACCCAACTCTAAATTTTTTTTGGCCGAATCCACGAACCGAACCCGCAAACCCAAATCCGAACCAAAACCGACAACTTAGTCAAACACTAATACAAAATCACGGAATCCCGCGACTAAGGTTTGAAGGGGCCGTAGAAGCCCTAATTGCGAGTTTTTAGAACCTGCAGAAGACAGACAGGGTTCATAGATGAAGAAATCGCTGAGTCCCGCCAAAAAGGAGTCCATGAAATCAAAAAACTCGACACAAAGAAGTTGTCAACGACCAAACCTAGACAAACAGCGGCAAAAGGCTGTGTGAGGACGCCGACCCTTTCAAACAAGAACCAAAAAGTAGTGAGGGAACCCGGGATGAACGATCCTTAGGTTAAATGCCGCCACCGAAAAACACAGAACCCAGAAAAGAAGGAAGTCACGATGAGAACGCCAAATATGCGATCACAGGAATAGGACCGGCGATCAACAAAAGAAAAATCCGCCTTTAGAAACCGCGCCCAAAAATACAGAGAAATCGCGAGCAAGAGGTCTTTGCAGAACGCGAACACAGAGGAAGAAAACGGGAACACAAAGGAATTGCCTCAGAAACCCATGAAAACGCGACCCCAGACCCAGATTACAAGCACGAAAAAACACGACCCTATTAGGAATCGCAACTGTGGAATGCAAAAAAGGCTTCAGCTGCAAAATGCGAGTAGGTGTGATCCCGCCCCTAAAAACAGAAAAATGTCCGCCAAAAAACAAAAGCCGAAGTCTAGAAATCGCGAACGATCTAGAAGCCCCCATGTCCACCAGAGAGAAAAGGAGTCGTCCGTACGACCGTCATACGACAATACAAACGCGTATGGGGAAAAAACAAAAAAAAAATTAGAGATCGGTTTCCTGCTCTGATACCATGTTGATAAAATAATCGGAATGATATTACACAATAAGATAATTACAACATAGAGCAAAGCTCTGTTGGAATTAGGACAGACAACTAAGAGGGGGGGTGAATCAGTTGTCCCACAATATTAACCTTTTCTTTTTTTTAATCTTCTTTCACAACTTACAAACAAATCAATGATGCAAACATTAAAGCATGAAACAATAACACGACCAGAAACACAATTAACACATTTGACACCAAGATTTTTGACGTGGAAACCCGGTTAAGGGAAAAACCACAGTGGGGGTTAACCCACAAGATTTGTACCCTGTTAAAAGTACTTAAAAGGGGAAGGCACTTGCCTTCGGGCTCACTGCCTAGAGCTCACTGCTCAAGAGAGGCTCACTGCCTACAGAATTTATGTTTAATACAGAAAGAATTAACTGAGAAATAGCATCTTCTTCATGCCTGGTTCAGTCTCATTGAGTACTCATAAAACTTCCACTTTTCTCCCAAATACGTCTTCACTATCACTTCATCCTTTACTGTTCTTACTCCTCTGCTCTGCCTCCGATCCTTTCTTAGGATTTGATTATTTCGCACAAGGATAATTTTCAACAACTCAATTACATGCCTTTATATGCTTCATCAACCTTGGAATAAACATCAAGGTCGACACTACAAGCATTTGATTTAATATGAATCACTAAGTTGTCGGCCAAACATAACTGGGACTCAAATCTTCGTTGATCAACATGCCACGCTCCATCGAATTGCTCTTATATCATCTGCAACACTCTTGAATCATCCGGTCGGCCAAGACTGGGAAGAACATCAACACCAAGAAGGAAATCTTCACCAACGAGCTCAAACTTCAATGCGGACCTCCAACATAGTAGTAACACGATCCAGAGACCTCCACAAGCACATTGAATTCAACAAAAACATTCGCACTCTTCCAAATTATCAAAATCACTTGCATCTTCATCCGAAACCTCAAGAACACTATCTGCCATGACTGTCACACAAAAAAGATTGCTTGTGGACCTCCAAACCACGAACAACTTGAGTTGAGGATACACACTGACTTCCCAAACATGCCTCTAGATCCGCAGATCATAATATTTCAATGCGGAGCAATCCGGACCAATTTTCTATCATTTTGTCTCTTCTAATCATAGCAAAACCCGGTTCTACTCAGATGGCCATAGCTTCTTCAAATCTTCATGCGGACCTCTCAAATCTTAACTGGAGCTACTTCAGACAATCCTCTACACAGCCATATGGTCCGCATACATTGAGCTTCATTAATTTTCTCAACATCCTCAACATTCCAGTCTTCTAAACAGGCAATAAAATGGAATACAGTTGACACCAATGGCAACAAGGATATGTTGACATCAATGACAACACCGATTAGGCACATATTTACAACAAGCTCTATTTAAAGAGAGTACAAGATGTTTCTATAAAGAATTTACAACAAATAAAGCAATGTAAATAGAAACATTTTAAGCTACCCAAGCTAACACAGAAATAGAAATATCCTAATAAGATGACCATTAATATTACAACTAATATTTTAATAAAAATAATAGGTTCAACTGCTCACAATATCTCACTCACTATCTCAACAATATCTGGGAACTCAGAAAGCAAAAAGTCAACTACTCCATGTCACAAATCACAACTCATGTTTGGAAATCTAAGAAACAAACTCAAGATCTGACACTTAATGTTCCCCCCTGTCAGATGTGAGTGGAGAATCTAAGTATAGAACCACCATTAAAAAGAAAGTAACCAAAAAGGAAAAGCTTAATGAACAGCTCAGAAAGCCAGTAAATCATGAAGAAAGTAGAATCTGCACATAACTCGATGAAGCATTTGCAGGTTTTCATCATGAGTATCCTTAAGCCACCCGTTCAGGTTTTCAACTTAATGTAAAATGCATAATACAAACTATCAAATTTGCCCTACCAAATCAAGAAGAGGCAAAATCTCAAACTCTATACACTCAAATATACAAAGTCTAGACTCAAATCAACATCAGTCATATTAAATGCATCCAACACCATCAACACTATGTTCGTTATGTACATCATATCCTGCATAAAAAAATTGATCATAAAACATATGAAAACCCTCATTCAGAAGATCATCAACATGCATGTAAAAATCGGAATGAGCAATTGTAGCAATTAGATATAGACAAGGAACACAAACCCTATATAAATAGAATACTAGTGAGCTCAACATCTTTGTTAATAACCTCTAAATTAGAATTAGCAATTCATGCCAATAGAATTCCCAACAGTAAGTGCATACAGGGAATTAACAACTGTAGAAAAACCATCATGCACACAAATAGGAGATACTATCCTATGTGATCTAGATAATAGACGACACTCTAAACGCAAATAGGTTTAATGAATCCACCTGAAAGAGATTATCCTAAGTGATTTTGTAAAAGATTGAAGCTGATAATAGTTAATACTGCTTAATTGAATGTGTGATTTGACCACATGATGTACATGGATGCAACTCAAAGCAAATACTTGAATCATTATCTCTACAACCACAATGAAGATAAGTAGATATAACTAAAGCTTTGGTATAAACAGTTGAACCTGTGATAACTCTCGGGATTTAGCTGTACAATTCTGACTGACAGACAACAACTCAAATCTAAAATCAGTACAAAGACTGCTTGTCTGAAAAAAACTGAATATGTTTGAAGGTCTGAAGCAAATGAAAACTAACAAAACCTTGATACCCCAAAGCACAATGTGCTTTATTATCTGGCAATGATCCTGGAGTTTTAGGATAGTCTTAGATGTTGGTATTCTATTTGACAAGAACAGACTTCAGGATACATGAAACCTTAGGTTGTTTCTGAACAACAGATGGAACACTGGTAGATGAAGGATTAGGTTAGACAAGAGGTTTAACTGTAGTTGATTCTTCATGAATGTCAAGATTAGTCTGTAAGCACTCAATTTGCTTCCTCAAAAGACTAAATTTAATGCAGAATTGCATGAAAGAAGGTTAGATATGTTTCCAACACTCTGTTATGAGGTCAGCTTCTTGTTGATCTTGTGTTTTAATACACAATGACAATACGCTGTCAGCATAGAACATAGAATCCATGACGCAATGCAACACAAACAAAGAACACAATCCAAGATGATTACCACCAAAATTAATCAGATGAATCCAAAAAAAGTAGCCACTTCAATTTCAAGCAGAATTTACAATAATGTCCAAACTATCAAGAAACATTACACCCTTATCTCTCTGTATTGTGTAAAATTGAGATGCACGTTTATGTGGAATTTGTTCTTCCTTGACTCTAAGTTGACTGATGTGCGTGTCGTGTTGATACAAATGAAACTTCTGCAAGGATTGTTCACTGAGAATTAGTGAGAAAACTTAGACAAACCAATATAGAAAATGATATTTGATTTACTGAGTTCTAAACATAGGGATTGAATACTTAAGTTCTCAAATGGACAAAATCTCACGATTGATGTTGATCTCTCTATGGGATGATTTTTACTACTCTAGAAGGGTCGCACCAGTTGTAAATTTTGCGGCACTATTTGCAGTGCCCATGTGAAGGGTTCGCACGTTCTATAGAAGTTCTGTATTGTAGACAAAGATAAATCTGGGCATTTTAAACATTTGTAGGAGTCATGAAGGGCTCACAAAGAGAAAAATCGCAAGTTTATTGGTGCTTTTAGGACACACAGTAATCGTGAAAAACACAAATTAGATGGGAAGTCTGCAAGTGCAAGTAGAAGGATCATGGGTCGCAAGCAAAAGGAAGGGCAACATTTATGGTCCTATAATAAATAATATATATATATATATATATATATATAAAATAAAATAAATTCAAACTCAAACTTGGGCAGCAAAATAGGTCCTATGGGTCCTATTCAGGAGAGGTATTAGTTCAAGCTCATTCCACTCATTTCTGGCATCTGATTTTCAATTTCATTTTTGTTGAATTCAGTTTGAGCGCTTCAGTTCAAGGACGGAAACCCTTGAGCAAAATTGACCGAGGGACGGAAACCCTACCCTCTATGCTTGGCGATCTCATACAGAAATTGCAACTTGTGATAATTAAGAAAATTGGTATTTTCAGGGTTGATGGACAGCGGTGAGTGAATCGAGAATAAGTTGTTTAGTCGCTGTCCCACAAAAGCCCTACCCTCTGTGCTTGGCAATTTCATACAGAAATTGTCTTGTGATAATCAAGAAAATTGGTATTTTCAGGATTGGTGGGCAGCAGTGAGTGAATCGAGAATAAATTGTTTAGTCGTTGTCCCACACAAATGCCAAGTCACTGACATATCATTTGCGAAGCAAATTTAGGAGATCTAATGTTGCTGGGACTGATCAATTGGACTGTGGTTTCCTCAAGCTGATCCCCAAATATCCATTGAGGATGTAATGGTAAAAATCTGAATGAATAATATTAACAAAAAGAGCAAAGCTCTATATAGAGTTACAAAGTAGATGTTTCTAAAATAAAGAATATAGATGTTTCTAAAAGAGAGTAAAGCTAATCTAAACAACAGAATTAGAAACAATCTAAAACTAATTAATATTACAATATTGACCATTAATAAACTATCTAAATATTATTTTAATACCCTCTCTTAATGGTCAATCTATCAACTACACCAAGGTGCCCCCTAAATTTGACAAACTTATCCAAGCTCAGAGACTTGGTGAGAATATTTGCAGTCTAATCCTCAGTTGGAACATACTGCAACATCACTGATCCATCTTCGACAAGCTAGAGGATGAAATGACAATAAAGTTCGACATGCTTGGTCCATTCATGGAAGACTGGATTTTTGGCAAGTTTCAGCACTCTGATCCTCAGTTGGAACATACTGCAACATCACTGATCCATCTTCAACAAGCTGGCGGATGAAATGACAATGAAGTTCGACATGTTTGGTCCATTCATGGAAGACTAGATTTTTGGCAAGTTTCAGCACCCCTTGATTGTCACAGTACAAGGGGGAAAGGTCTTGCTTGAGACATTTGCATGTCAGAAAGCATCTTTCGAAGCCAAACTGCCTCACAAGCTGCTTTAACAGTTCCTCGATAATCAGCTTCAGTCGAGGAAAGAGCCATTGTCTGTTGCTTCTTGCTAGTCCATGTAACTACACCTATGCCCAAACTGAAAACATACCCAGAAGTAGACTTCCTATCATCAACAGAACCTGCCCAATCTGAGTCTGTAAAACCAATCAGCTTAAGGATCTTTGCACCTGCCATATAGAATGCCAAAGTCGGAAGTGCCTTTCACATATCTCAACACACGCTTCGCTGCAACCCAATGTTCATCTTTAGGGGTTGTCATGAAGCGAGAGATGTAGCTCACAGCAAAACTGAGGTCAGGTCTAGTAGCAGTGAGAAATAAGGCTACCCACTAGTTGCCTGAACGCTGATTCATTCTCCACGGTGAATATGATTTGCCTGAGAGTTTCAACCCTTTCTCCATAGGTGTAGATGCAGGTTTGCAATCATTCATCCTGAATTTATCAAGCAAACTTCGAGCATACTTGGACTGAGAGATAAAGATGCTATTATCTGTCTAACAAACCTCAACACCTAGATAATAATACAAAAGTCCCAAATCTATCATGTCAAATGATTGATTGAGATTATGTTTGATCTCCTCAATCAAATGTTCCGAGCTGCCAGTAATGATCAGGTCATCAACATAGACAGCAAGCAAAAGAATATCATCACCAGACTATTTGACATACAAATTAGAATCGGAAGGACTCCTCTGAAAACCATGATCAACAAGGTACTTATCAATTTTCATGTACCATGCTCGTGGAGCCTGTTTAAGGCCATAGAGTGCTTTCACCAGTCTGCATACCTGGTGTTCTTTACCAGCAACCTTGAAACCAGGAGGTTGCATCATATAGACTTCTTCCTGTAATTCTCCATTGAGGAATGCACTCTTGACGTCCATTTGATGGACTTTCCATTGAAACTGGGCTGCAATAGCGAGGACAAGCCGAATGGTGTTGATTTTGGCTATAGGAGCAAAAGTCTCCTCATAGTCAATGCCCTCTGTCTGTGAGAACCCTTTGGCTACTAACCGAGCCTTATACTTATCAAGAGTTTCATCAGCCTTATACTTAACTTTATACACCCATTTGCAGCCAATGGGCTTCTTCCCTGGTGGAAGATCAGAGAGGACCCAAGTGTTGTTCTTCAGAAGACTACGATGTTTAGCTTCCATAACCTGTTCCCACTCAGGTATGCCTTTTGCCTCTGAATATGTCTGAGGCTCAGAGATGCTCTGAAGGTTGGCCATAAGAGCAAAATTAATTGTATTATGTTGCTTGCTCTTTTTCTGAGCAGATCTACCCTCAATGAGTTCATCATCATGAAGATCGCCTATGGTCTTTTCCCACCATTTAGGTCGGAGAGTAGAAGTACCAACATCTGAAACAAGAGGAACATCTCCAGGTGTGGCTGGAACAAAATCAGCTGGATGAGGATCCAGATTGTCCTAAGGAGGGGCGGGTGGTGGAACATTTTGCTGAGGTGCCTCCACAACTGCAAAATCTCTCCCATCAAGTGGAGCTAGAGGAAGGTGTACACCCAAATCAGAAGCCTTCAAAGGCTAATCCTCAGGGCTCACAATAGGAGAAGACAGATAAAATTGCCCAGCAACTTCATCAACCACAACATCACGATTGAAGATGAGATGATCTGTATCTACATCAATCAGCCTATATGCCTTATGATTCTCACTGTAACCAGTGAACATGAGTTTTTGGCTCTTGGAATCTAGCTTGATGCGTCTGGCATCTGGAATCCACACATGAGTAGTAGAGCCGAAAACTTTCAGGTGGCTGACCTTAGGCTTGTGTCTAGACCAAGCTTCTTCTGGAGTCATCTTCTTAACGGTATAAGTAGGAGACCGGTTCAGAAGATAAACTGCAGTGTAGACTACTTCAACCCAGAACTTCTTAGGGACATTTCTATGCTCCAGCATAGAACGAGCCATTTTAGTAATGGTGCAATTCCGATGCTCAACGACACCATTCTGCTCAGGGGTGTAGGGTGTGGTAAGCTAGCGCTTAATGCCATGAGCAACACAGAAACTGGAGAAGTCAGAAGAACAAAACTCCCCCCCATTATCAGACCTAAGAGTGACTACCTGAAACCCTGACTCTTTCTCAACTAAGGCCTTATGTGAGGTCCCACCCCAAGTGGACACTTGCCAACACAAATTTTCTGCCTTTGTTTTGATAAATGTTTGATAATGTTTGTGCTTAGGGTTTCGTGGGTTGTTTTTGCATGTTTGATATTTGCATTGAATACATAAAATATATATCATATATGGAAAACCCACAAAATATATAATGATTTTGCATAAACTAACAATGACCCAGATCATTAAAAGTGCTAAAACTAATTATTGTGACATACCCATATGAATATCTTCAACTTTGTATTTGTGCTGACAGAGGACCAGCCATATGAGCTACAGAAATATGCTCCAAACTCCTAGGAAAGGAGAGATATTGTTTTACAAATAGAGGCAGCTCGATAACAAACCCTAGGCATCCCCAACTGCTGAATAAACGAGACCATGGAAGAGTATTTGCTGATCATGAGAGCCCACGACCTGCACCAATGTAGTACGGCCTCCAAGGAGTGATAAAACTGCACAAACACAATTGAAAACCCTCTAATCTGACTCAGTTCTGATCTGCAGATGATTACAGCCTTATGGCGACCACCAAGGAGTAGAAATGAACACTAAATAACCCACAATGACCTCTCCAAAAGGTACGGACAGTCCCAACAGTAGTACGGCCAGCAAGAAGTGTGCCAAGAGTAATAATTAATGCAGCCACAACAATAAATGCCTTCACAATGATTTTCCAAATTCAAACCCTTGTTGATTTCATTGAAAACTTCACCAATTTGCACACATAGAACCTCTGTATGGAGCTCTCCTGAATGCTATCTTCAATGGATATTTCACCACCTCAGAATAGCTGCAACACTGAAGAATTTTCGCTCTCCAATGGCTGGTATAGCTGAAAACCCTTGGTTTCACACAAATCCCAATGCTCTCCAAAATTTCATAAGTGTTCAATCAACAATAAATGAATGAAATGAATTCCAAAATGCCCTTTTATATTCCACCTCAACTTCACTTTTAATTCATTTCATTCAATTTACTTTTCATTTCCCTTTTAATTATGATGCACAACTTAATAGCATAAAATATACTTTAAATCACTTAAGTCCCCCTTTTAATTAAGTCCTTATGTCTCCCTTCCAACATATAAATTAATAAAGTATTATTAAATAGATCACTTTATTAATTTCCATTTAACCCTCATATCACCTTTCATAATAAAGTCCCCTTTAAATAATGACCTTATGTTATAAAATGAACCATATATTATAAGGTCATATAACTCATTAATGATATTCACATTAATATTTAACTATTATTAAAGTAATCACTTTAATAATAATTAAAATATCATAACTCCATAAATAAACATTATTTCTCAATTCCGTCTGAACCTGGGAGTTAACCATGGTACTCTCTGTGCATCCAATCGCCTTACTAAAAATAGCAGGGGTCCCTCTCTACAACCACAGTCTTACTATAAATAGTAAATCCCTCATTACCTGATCAAACCAATTGAGTAAGGGATCAACACTGCAATCAGGACCTGTCCAAGTGCCCTGCTATATATAGAAACACTAACTCTCCTGAAATTGTGACTTACTATAAATAGTAAGTGTGTATAACTGAGTCCAGAAACATCAAACGAAGGCCCAATCTGAACCAAACTGAGCTCCGGAGAAGGAAACACCCTGATAACTGCCAAACGGGACCCTCTAAACAACTCCATTAGCCTGCGAGGGTCAAATAATAGGCTAATTCCCTCGAACCCTGATGCTCACGAAAATGGGGACATTACAACTTAAACTGCTGAAAAATACTAAACACCTCTTATTTGTTTTTAAGAAAATACACCCACATTCTTCTACTAAAATCATCAACAAATAACAAACAATACTTGCACCTAGTAACTGAAGGAGTATTCATTGGGCCACATACATCGGCGTGAACCAACTGTAATACCTTGGATGCTCTCCATGTGTCACCATCTGACAATGGAGTCCGATGCTACTTTCCAACCTGACAAGCTTCGCATACTCCATGATTCTGAGTCTAAATCGCAAGTAGACCACCAACCAGATCATCTCTAGATAACTGAGAGAGATAATGCATATTCAGGTGCCCATAACATTGATGCCAAAGATTGTTGATGGAACTACTTCTGGCTGCCATAGTGTGCTCTTGAGAATCACTTGAATCAACAAGTCTATACAGACCATGATCCTCAAGTCCCTGAACAACTGTAGTGCCAGTCTCTCTATCAACAATGTTGCATGTGTGCATGCTGAAAACAATATCTAGCTGAGGAGAGTGTCGCATAATCTGACTAACTAAGAGCAAATTCAGCTCCATGCCAAGTACAAAGTATACATCGAGAAATATTAAATTTCTCCCGCCAAACTGAATCTACACGTTGCCCTTTCCGACAACAGTATACTCTTCGCCTCCTCCAAAGATAACAAAATCTCTGAATGGCGTGTACTCAATGAACCAATCTCGACAATGAGTGAAATGCCGAGATGCACCTAAATCAATATACCAGGCAGAGGATTTAACATGATCTGCTGGTCTGTTGGCCATAAAGGCATAGAAAGCAAACTCCTTCTGCTTAGACTCTCCTTGCTTAGATTGTTCAGAAGCCAAGCGTTTCCGGCAATCTTTCTTCATGTGGCCATACTTGTGGCAATAGTTGCACTGGATGTTCTTCTTCTTGGAAGTGTCCTGGGATTGACCTTGGCTAGTTTGCTAAGAGGGCTAACCTTTGCCCTTATTCTTCTGAAAGGCCTTGGCAATAAATGCTTGTTCCATGGAGGATGAGCTAGCAATACTTCCAAACTGTTGTTTCCAACGATCTTGTTGCAGAAGTTTGTTGCACAGCTCAAGAAACTTCAGGTCAACATTAATTGAGGTAATGTTGAGCGTCTCGATAAAGTGTTCATATGATTTGGGCACTCTTCAGAGTTATGACCACCATATCTTCCTCCATTTTCCGACCAATAGCCTCCAACTAATCACGGATGTCCTTGATTTTTGTCAAGTGCTCCTGCAGAGTTGTCTTCTCATCCATCATGATGGAGAACAATATGTTCTTCAGAAAGAACGCTCGGCTCTTGTCAGATGTTTCATGTAGGTCCTTCAAATGATCCCAGATTTCTTTAGCAGTTTTACCAAACGGCACCTAAGGCAACTGGTCATCGGTGACCGACAATTTAATAAGCATCAAGGCTTCCCAATATTGCTCATCAAATTTGTCCTGATCTTTACCCGCCGTTGGAGGACATGTAGTTTTGCCCATAACAATCTGGTCAAGGCACCGATACTCAAATATGGTCATTATACGCTGCTTCCAGGTGTTGTAGTTGCGGCCGTTAAATTTTTTACTACCTTCCAACATAATGTTGGACAAAGAGGCCATCTTTCACGTTTTCCGAGGCATGAAAAACGAGGTACAAACTGACGGCACAAAACACAAACCTCGAGAATGAAAAGCAGGCTTAAAACCCTAGCACGAATTTCAAGACACAAATCCCAAGGTGAAAAAGACTGGGCGCTAGTCCTTAAAATGACCACTGGCAAAAGCTGGGAACTGGGTCATCAATATGACCGCTTGCCAAGGCAAAAAGTAGCTGGAGGGCTTGGGCCTAACAGTTGAGTGTTGAGCGCTTGGTCACAAAGTGACCACGGGTGGTGCTGATGGCAAAGCGCTTGAAGCACTGGCACAGACCACAAGAATATGCCGCCACACAAGCCGCTGAAGATTCTAAACAGCGTCGAAGGTTTAAACAAACACGTCCACACCAACCAGCGACCAAGGCTTGAAAATGAACGCCGAATCTGAGGAAATAGCGACCAAACAAGCCACCGATTGGATCCTGCAAACCACGACCAACAAAGTTTGAAACCTCCGATCAAAAGAGAAACGGCGACCACTAGCACCCAAACAACGATCACAAGGAATACGAGCTCCAATGAATCCTCTGACTGTAAACCATGACCCAAGAAATATAAGCGCCGACCACAAAACTCCAAATCGTGACCAAAAAGAACCACGATCTTGCACAAACCCTAAGTTGCGACTTCAAACAACGAAAGTCACAATTGCAACCACCAACAAAAAATCGCTGCGCCTATCAAAGAAGCCGAAGCCAAAAAACAAATCGCTTGAGGGAGACTCTGAGCAGAGAGCCAAAGGTCGTACGAAGTATGGCACTGTATGACTGTACAGATTTACAGAGAACGGCGCAAGAAATTTTTGAAAGAAATTTCAAAATAAAAAAGAATTTTCCCACTTTGATACCATGTAATGGTAAAAATCTGAATGAATAATATTAACAAAAAGAGCAAAGCTCTATAGACAGTTACAAAGTAGATGTTTCTAAAATAAAGAATATAGATGTTTCTAAAAGAGATTAAAGCTAATCTAAACAACAGAATTAGAAACAATCTAAAGCTAATTAATATTACAATATTGACCATTAATAAACTATCTAAATATTATTTTAATAGAAGAGTTTGCAACCATTTTTGGGCATTGAACTAACACGCAGTATCTAACAAATCCAGGTCAGAGTGAATTCCAGATCGCATAGGATCCATCATCGGAAGGAAGGCACGTTTTTGAATACGGAGAGGTTGTGGTAATTCAGATGCCAGTCGAGAGTTCATCAATCCAAGCTCTCCATTGAATGCAGTCAGCATTGTGACAGGGTTGAAGAGGACGGTGATTTCAACAACCAAGTGACAATCTGTTTTTTTCAATTCACCTTAAGTTGCTAGTGATTTATTATAAGGGATCGACGCTATTGAAGGTTTGCAAAGTCACCATCTGTTGTGCGCGTCGGGTATCAGCAAATTGTGAGATCTGTTGTTAGAGCATCAAGAACAAATCATACCTACGGTGCGCACTTCTAAACCGATTCCTACAGAGTCAAGGTCCACAGGCCCATCCGGACAGTGGGGTCACATTCAAGGGCATCAATCAGGCTATTGCAGGTCAGGTCTTGCTTGTAATGTGATGTATATTGGGTGCTGCACACCCCAACACTGTTATCCTCAGTTGGAGTTAATTAGACCAGAATACTGTTTCTTGTTCAAACTACCTTGTGGGCCAACTGTTATTCAACTATTTGTCATTGTTGCTGATTAATTCTACTCAGACTGTCCACTGTGTTGTTTGTTATAATTTCAAATGTCATAATGTTTTTATCAGAATGGCTGTAACTGTGTAAATGTTCAGTTTAATTATCAATCCAGGCGATAATGCACTGGGGACATCTCAGGAAGCCTGCATTGCTGGAAGTAATCCTCTGCTATTTGTTGGAAGCAATCCATTGACAAAGTAAAATTTGTCGAAGACCATCCCAGTTTCAGTGCACACGTGGAATGAGAGCAGCTGCAAGCAAGAGACCAAGGTAGACAATTTTGTCTTCAGATTTTTTTGGGGACTTTTTTCTATCTTGTTTTTACTTTGTTCTTAGGGTTAGATTTTCTCTTTTTAATTACAAATTTTTAATAATATTAAATTTTAACAATGATAAAATACAATATATATATAAATTTTTAAATTATAAACTTTTAGTTTTACTAAGTATATTTGATAGTTAAATTTTAATATTTATATTACTTAATTTAATCATGATTTTTTTTCTCAATGTTTATCAGTTAACGAACTTGATCCAATTTTTATCTTTGCCAAACTCGAACACAAACATGAACCTTGTGACATAGCTCACAGCCTTGAGGAGATGTATGAATGCGTTGATAGCATGCTTAGCCAAATGAAAGCCACCATTCATGAAAGAGACCTCACCCTATAGTTCTACCATGAGCATACTAAGGCATCATTCAGTGGAGGTAGGAGAAGCTGATCACCCCTCTACACATGGTTGCATATGCATTGAACCCTGAATAGTATGTGTAGAGAGCTGTCAAAATTGATCCCCTTGACAACCATGAGGTGAAAAATGGCCTCATGAAGACCCTCAAGAAATGTATAGTACAAAAGAAGCTTCACTGATTAGAGTTGAGTGAATCAAATTTACTGAACTCAATGGCTACAAGAGTTCAGCAAAGATTGACCAGCACACTTCAGCAAAAAACAATTTAATTAGTTGGTGTTAACTATATGGGCCTCTAGGATTGCAGTGTACTCTTGCCATTTGCCTCCTCACACAAGTTTTTAGTTCCTCTGCTAGTAAGAGGTCACATATAGCTTTATCCAATCTCTTAAGATGAACAAACTTACCTCTAAGAGAGTGGAAATGCTTGTTGCTGTAGAAAGTGCCTTGCATCTTGTTGATTGCAAAACCTGAGTTCAAGTACAGCCCAACAACATGGTGGGATGTAGAGCATGAGGAGCTGCAGTATTGTGATGAGGACCAAGATGTGCAATTTGGATTGGTTGGGCTTACATTGCAGGATCCAGTTCAATCCAACAATTCTAGTGATGAACCATTTTCACGATCTCCATTGGATGATGAAGGTAGAGTACAAATAAACCTGAAGCCATTTCTAATGTTGATACAGAAGATTGTCTACATATTGACTAGAAAATAATGCATAAATGCAAATCAAAGGTTACCTGAATAAAATAATCACCCGGAGCCTCCTCTGTACCTGCAAGAAAGCTACCCATCATAACAGTAGATGCACCCAGTGTCAAGGCCTTCACAATGTGCCCTGAATTTGCAATCCCACCATCAGCAATGACAGGAACACCTCTCTCCATCGCAACAGATGCAACTTTGTAGACTGCTGTTGCCTGCACCAATTCAAAAAGTTAAATAAGGATAAATTGATGAACTAAAAGCTTTACACAGAACTCAAAGCAAACAGAAGATGTAAAGATAAAAAAATTCTGAAGAATATTTTCAATGTGTAGCTTTAACATTGCATTTTAACCTTTGGCGAGCATCTCTTTTTTTCTCAACTTAAAACTTCATTTTCACATACAGTTAAAATGCACTTCAAATAATATTGCTGACTGTTAAAGACCAACTTATGAAGTACGTCATTTGTTGGATGAAATCTTGTGTGCAAATCCATTTGGTATTAATCAATAAAAGACTATAAAGATAACAATCTTAAGAGTTTTACCAATATTATTTGTTTTTCACTGTATTGATATTGTTTTTCCTACTATGATCTCTCAATGTTTAAAGACGTCTTTTATTGTCCTTTACGCTTGACAATATTTCTTCATCTGATCCAAGAGCACTTTTAAAATGGTGCACAAGAAAGAATATCAATCTTCTTGCACTTATGAAGGCACAACAAGTCTGAATAGCACAATTGCATGGACACGGAATGCATACAGCTATTTTTCAACACCCCTAATATGGATATGGCACCCCCGCACGCGCACACAATAAAATAAAATTAACAATAAAGAATATTAAATTTAATAGTACTTAATATAATTTAAAATAAATAATATATATTTAACAAATATATTATATATCAATAAATTAAGATTAATAACAATAAACTTAATAAAAAATTGTAAGTCTAATAATAAACAATATTAAACTTAATAAAATTTTAATAAATTATACTTAAATTAGAAGTTAAATTGTATTAAACTTAATAAATAAATAAAAGTTTAAAATGTAAAGTAAAACAAAAAAGTCAAAAATTAAAAAAAATTAATAAAATCCTCCTTTGTGTTCATGCCTCTCCTCTTCCTCCTCTGTCGTTTGTTGCCACTATCTAATACTATCTCCAACTCCAGTATGAATGCTACTATGAGTAAATACAATTGCATAGAAAGACAGAAATACAATTTCATAGACACAAGAGTAAATATGATTGTCTACCCATTTCAAGCACAGACATTTCCAATTGCATAGAAACAATGAAATAGTGATGGAGAACATTGCACGATGGTTCAGAGCAGTTGCCCATGACAGCAAAGTTGCATGCCAGGTCATGGAGCAGTTGCCTGTGGCAGACTTTAACATTTTAGGGTTAATATTTTTGGGATACATCACAGACATCATGAGAATGCCATGTGTATGCATATCTGGCACAGTAAAAAAAAAAAGGGGGTTTTTTTGGTACAACCAGACATGGTATCCAAGCTGTATCTGAGCCGTATCGTAGTAGCATCCGTATCTGTACCTGGTACAGCAATATGGGTACCAAGGGAGAGGGGGTAGCATATCCTGTAATATTGCTGAATAGTCCTAAGATAGTATTCTAATGATGGTGGAAAACATTTTGCTGCTAAACCATTGCATCAATAGTGTAGCAACAATGTCTAGGAGAAGCAACAGCATCTAAGAGAAGGAGCAGCAGTGGCAGAAGGCGAAGGCAAATGAAGAATCAAATGGTGTGGTTGGGGATGTCACGAGAGGGCTGAGGTGTGGCTCTCTGCCCACCACCTCTATCCGTCAAGGATGCGGCACCACAGACACCTTCAGCAGTTGTTTCGATGATCACTTAAGTCTACAAAGATCGCTACAACATCATAAACCCTATCATGGCTGAGGTGATTACTGCAGGAGGCATATTTTTAAGGCCAATCCTAACCATTTTCCACAGCTGTTGGACAGACTTTTGGCCATGGCTTCAGTATCAAGATTCTTCAAATGTTGTGGCAGATGGTGGGCCAAACCATATTTTTGAGATTTCAGAAAATATTTGTAGCACAGATTTTTTCTTCTACAATTTAGCTTTGCTGAAGATTACAAATATGCGCAGGAGTACAGCCCCTGGATTTTTGGAAAAGTTGGTATTTTCCTGGCCCCATGGATACCTGTTGTGACGTTTTCACACATCGCCCCATTGCAAATGGGGACCCCCTCTTTTTTTCTCGCTTTTGCCGTCGTTTTTGCTTTGATCTTGCGGTTTCTTGCTCGAATCCATGCAGCTAGGAAAGAATTTCCAAGCACTTAGCTCACAAGGAATATTAAGAGTGCTTGAAGTGCTGAAGAAAAGAGTGATTTTCCCGAGGATGTGTGAAACCCTAGTTACTTTTCCTCAGGCAAATCTGGGTAGTCCATGAAAGGAGTCCATCATTCCATAGAAGAGGTCCAAATCCTTTGCCCTCGGCATAAGACTCCGTGATGAATAGGCTATCATGTTCCCAAAACTCCAGTCCAGAAGTCTTTGTCCATAATTCCATTTCTGGACGAGAATCCTATTCCAAAGTTCCTATTCAGGAATCCTATTCCAAAATTCCTGTCCAGAATCCAGTTCCAAGGTCTATCCAGATTTTTATCCCGAAGTTCCAATCCAAGGTCCTGAATTCGAAAAAGCTTGTCATTCCATATCAAAGTTCATCTTTCCATCTCAGAACCCTCTCACTCCCGGCATGATGCCCTGTTCCAAACTCCTAAGGCTGTGATCCAAAAGGTTTCCAGTGAGTAAGGGGTCCGAAACTAGTGAAATTTCAAAAAATGAACCAATTCCAAGACCCATGCTCCGGAAGGAATTTCACCTAAAGGAATGATTCCCTAACCACCTGAAAAGTGCAACCTAAGTGCTACATTCCTGTTGGAGGTGGAATATGCGCTCCAGGATAGAAGTTGTCCTGGGTCGCAAAATCCAATACCTGCTGGAATTTGCGCTCAAGGAGAAAAGTTGTCCTCGTCGCAAATTCCCTGACCAACTGGAATGTGCGACTTACATGATAGAAATCCAGTTCAGTCTGGAAAGTGTGCCATGAAGGAAAATTCCCTACCTGTCTGAAAATTTCACCTTGGAATTTGGAATTCCCTAAGGGGATAGAAGGTACTTCTTATGTTGGATCCTATTTCAAATGTTGAATCTTTGATCAAAGTCAAAAAGTCTATCCTTGCTAAAATAGAATGATAAAGTCCTTAGCCAAAAAATCATGAAAACTTGTCAAAGTCGCAAAATCCTATAGACTGGAATCTGCGCTCAGGGAGGAATTTTTGTCCTGGTCGCAAAATCCAGTACCTACTGGAATATGCACCTAGGAAGTGAAGGAATTCCAGGTCGCAAAATCCTGCACTAGCTGGAATTTGCGACCTGGACAAGTGGATTCTTGTTGAAGGTGGAAAATGCGACCTAGGACAAGGAAATTCCTGAGGACAGTGAAATTTGCGCTCTGGACAGGAAGGATTCCTGAACCAGTTGGAATATGCGCTCAAGTCAAGGAGGATTCCCTAACACCCAAGAATCCCCGACCATCCCAAAAGTGTGCCACCGCCTGAAGGAGAACAAGACAAAAAACAAGGTCGGCCATGCTTTGGTGGTTAGGAAGAAAAGACAAAACAAGAAGGCAAGTCGGCCATTCCCAGTCGTCCAAGTGACAAGGTGACCTGAGTGCCTATATAAGGGAGGGAGCCCATGCCATTTCTAACCCAAATCCAAAGCTTTCCCAATCTAGATGGAAGAGATTTCATCATTGGAAGGGTGAATTTTATCAAGGATGGAGCATTCTATAACTTAATGGAAATTTTGATCGTGGAGTGAATGTCCAAAACTGAAGAATCCATGACCTCCTGGATTTTGCGACCTGGAATTCCTAACTGAGGAATTCCTGTCCAAGGAATCCTACTCCACCTTCCATATGCGCCATGCCCTGGAAACTCCTCTTGTGCATGCCTAGTAACCCTAGAATGGAGGAAAAGTTAGTCCAAGTGTGAAAGAATACCAGAAAGTGAAGAAAATCCTTTATTTGTTCAAGAATTTAGAATGAAATTAATCAATCGTGCAAGTTTATTTCCTATTTTATCTTTGGATTGCATTACATTTAAGGATTTCGTTCATCATGACTACTTGAGGTTTTCTCATTTTGTAGGATTCGAGGACAAGGATTACATTCCATGAAGAGGATGCTCAGCGGAAATCCAGATGTTCGAGGTGGATACAAAGAGTTCCAAGGCCGGAGAAGGAGATTATCCTACGTCAAGGAGACTTCACAGGTCCAGAACAGGACATCATTCCAATGCCCGCCTTTCTCTCCCTGACACTCGACGTGACTGGCGCAAGGAGGGCAACATCAAAGATTCCAGTTCAATGACAGGGAGACTTCGCATAAAGGATAAAGGAAGATCAAGAGTCCTTTCAAAGATTTCAAATGACACAGAGAACACTAGATCAAGATCCTCAATGGGGAAGATGCACTCAAGTCCGGCATCAGGACTGACTAGATTTCTGGCCTGGAAGGAATTCCGCAGCATGAAGGATTCCTTGAGGTAGTGGAATTTGCGCTCAGGATGAAGGATTCCCTGAGACCATGGAATTTGCGCTCCAGATTCTTGACACCCTAAAATTTGCGCCCAAGGAACGGGATGAGCTGGCAGTTGATTAGACACCTCCCTACCAGACAGCTTAGTCAACATATGTGCCCAAGACAGGTGGTAGCATTCCTTTGGACCTATGATGTGATCTCACCTACTCCCCTAGGGTTTCTGACTCATGGCGCAGTTTTCAAGGAGATCTAATCTCCCCACCTCCTCTTTGTATTTTGCTGGCCTATATAAAGGCTTGGGCGCCTCACTTCAAAGAGATCCTTTTTTTTCTTTTCATTCTTCCCAGGCTCTCTGAGCAGGTAGTTACTTAGTTCCATTTTTTTGTATCACTCCATTCTTGGAGCAGGAAACTTCAAAGGATCAACAAGATTGTTGTAAAGAAGCATTTTCCAAATCAATATATGAACATTGAAGATTGGTGTTCTGGATATTCTTTGGATCGTGGCATGGTCTTCTGATTTCCTTGAAGCAAATCATAAGCTCCAAGTTCTAGAATGTTTCATTTCTTTTATCTTTCAGCTTTCATTAGTTAGAGTGATGGAAAATATTATTGTTGATGCATGATTGAAACTGTTAGTTCATACCATTTGTGATCGGTGGCTTGCAAATCACAATGTATGGTTAGTCTGAACTTATTCTAAGCTTAACTTCGATTGTTTCTACATGTTCCAGTTCCATGTTCCATGCCAGAGCAGTATGAAAATCCTTGCTTACACCCCAAAAGATCGCACCATCTCTGCATAGTTGTTGCCTCATGACAAAGCAGAAGCGTGGTTCCAGTTTCCATTCTCAACAATAATCTTGTCTGTCAGTTAGACCCCTGAACCCTTACCCCATCTTTTGCATTTTCTTTTAGATCTTCGTTAGGAATAGTCTACAAGGAGCCTCACTGAGAAATCATTCCCTATTCAGAAGTAGAACTAAGAGCCTACGCCTTGTTTTCCTTGGAAGAGATAGTGAAATCCAAGTCTTTCCTTAGAAGAAACAGTGAAATCCCAATCTCTCTGTTGGAGGAAGTAGTAGGTTCCAAGTTTTCCCCTGTTTGAGAAGTTCCATTCATTTACAAATCCCAGGAGTAAGGAGTGAATTTTGTCCATGAAGAGGGAGCAATTTCACGTAAGTCCCTTTGTGATTACCAGTAAAATCACATCATTCATACAGTCAGAATTCACTCCTCACAGGACACCTGAATCTATAATTCTTCTTGGGAAAACAATAGTAGAAGCCGTAACTCTTGCCTAAATGACCATTACTTTAATAACCACTCAATAACCCTTGGATTACTCATCCAATGAGCTAAGGTTTTTTTCCTAAATTAAAATTGACTGCCATTTTGTTTATGATTTGAGATGTCAAAGGTTATGCATCCTTGTTTTCCCCAACAACTAATCAAAACTATATATTTCTTGTAACCTTCAATATGTGATGGCTGAATTGGTTTAAACTATTTGAATTTCACAAAATTGAAAATTATGCCTTCAGGAGGAATTTGCAAAGCATTACAATACATAGGAGAACTACCAAGGATGGTCTAAACATGGTCATACATGTTCTGCATCTTTTTCATATTAGCATTTATTTATAATTCAAAATTCTACCAGGGTATGAGAAGAGATGGGCCCAATTGGGACCCACAAGGCCCCCAAAACACATATGACCTTTGGAAAGGCCTCTATGTTCAGAACAAAGGAAAGGCCTCTATGTTCAGAACAAAGAACCTGCTTAACATCTTTAGATGATGAAATTTCTTTGCTTCAAAAAACCGATACAGACATGTAATTGGCACTGACAGTACATAGAGTTCAAATCCACAAGTGCAGGAAAGTAAACTCTGAATAAACGTATTGATCTTAAAAGCCAAAATAGTACAGGCCCACAGGGTGTACAAAAGTTTTCAGAGCTTGCACAGCTGAAGACAACCTTCTGCCATCCATGATACTAAGTTGGAGGAACAAGCTCAAACATTGCTAAGCTATAAGTTACCAATGCCAAATTCATTTTTTCATACCACTAGAGTATATTGATGAAATTGACAATAGTATATAACCATTGAAATTTGACAAATATTATTTACAAGAAGACCATACTCTTCTCATTACTTCACATTAAGCCGATGTTATTTTTAAAGGAATCACCAGTCTAAGGAGCCGCCATACATTATGCCAAAGCTATTTTAAGCATCACATCCATGCCTTTTAAGGAGCTGCTAGCTGCCACCGTTCATTTCTTTTCCACATCGAAACAATATTCAGGAAACCGCCAGGAATAAGTTGTCATGAGTAACCGCCCATAACATGCATTCATCCTCCATTACCTGCCCTTTTAAATGCCATGATCCAAAAAAAAAAATTGAATTCCTCAAGCTTATTTTATCGGCCAGGTTTATCCTGTGGGTCCCAGAAGTCAGCAAATAAAATAACGCGTGTCCAAGGAGATTGCATGGACCCCATTTAGATAGAAGCTCAGTAATCTAGAGTCTAGACTTTATTTGGAATTCAATCAACCTTCAAGCATTAAATATTCTGTGTGCATCATTAAGAGTAAGTGGGTCCCACATATCAATTTTGTCTCCTTAAACAGAACAACCATTTGATTTTAAATTATTTGTCTTCATGCCCAGCTCAAAGAGTGTCCCAACAAGGAAGGGCGCTGGATGCTCCTGCATTAGAAAGAGAGATGTTTTGGGAGGAATGCTTAATCCATAGACAGATGGACAGTTGGTGCAAAGAGAAGCAAGCAGATCGCCCATACGAATATGACCGTGCCTCAGAAGCCAACCCCTGAATTAAAAAGCGCAGTATTTGAATCCTTCAATACCAATGTGCTACAATTCACCGTGACTCAATGCACTAATGATGCAAGGTTACCAATCCACAACTGAAATTTGTGCCTACACCAAAGGGCAAGACATCTCACCATGACGCTAGATTGACCAAACCATGGCAGGGACATGGGCACAGAAATCAAGAACAAGCTGAGAAAAGGGTGGGACACTCTATATGTTCTGCACTGTAGTGACATCATATCAAAGATGGCTCTGCCTTTGATATAGAGGAAACTTTGTTTTTAAAAATCTTTCAAGGAAAGTGAAATAATTTTGGTTCCCTCGCCTTAAGATTTGATATTCCAACAGACCTTTAGTTTCCCGTGTTGCTGATCCAATAGAAGAGCTACTAAAATCCACCATACAGTGGCTGAAAATTGGTGTCTCAAATAAATGTCTACGCTACTGAAAATCATATTTCTATACAATATTAGGCTGAAAATGGGTGCTTCAAATAAATGTCTACACTACTGAAAACCATATTTCTATACATTATTAGGCTGTTGCACAGCTTCCATAAGAACATGCTATATCAGCCCGAACCAATTATACCTCAAGGCTCATAACACTATGTACAAGTTAACCATCCTCTTACAGTATTTAAATGCCCAATCACTCGTACCATCAAATTACAACAATGGGTAATGCAAAGAAATGTAACAAACAACAAAATAAATACAATCACATGAGAGAACACATGAATTCCTGATGTTTATACTGGGGAAGATTTGGTCACTTTTCCATTAACAATTTATGGAAGCATTAGAAGAGTTCAGACTGTGCTCAGAAACTAGCAGCACAAGCTGTTGTAGAATCCCAAGTAAATACAATCAGTGCCAAGCTGGCATTGAAGTTGATCGATCATACAATAATCAAAAGAACTCAAACAAATTTTCTGTCTCTGAAGAGTATTGTTGATGATTGTTTTTGGACAAGTCAACAATTAGAGTGAAATACTAAGTATCTGACTCCCTCTTGAGCAAAGCCTCTCGAATGCTGAACTATGTGATCAAACAAGATGACTCCAAGGTTCCTTTCTGACGATTTTGGTAAGAGACAGCTCAGTGACTAAGTATGATTTTGCTGTTAACACACAAAGGGACTTACGCAATTGTTCAAGTAAAGTTGTTGTTTCAATGATTACGGAAGTGGATACTAGAGGGTCTAAGTACTGCAGCTGATAGCGTATGATTTAGCAATTGATGTTCTTGGTTCTAATCCTAACTCAATGGTAAAAAAAGGACAAAAGGAGTAAAGTTTAGAAACACTAATCTAATCCTAAATGCAAGGATGATTACCGCTCAAGGTGAAATCAAACCTGATCCTGCTTCGCCAAGATAAACAACTACACAGGATAGGTGCAATCTTCTAGGGGTACAAGATGTTTAAATCAGTTATGCTCATGAAAGATTCAACAAGCATAAAGATCAAATTGATGTCCAATTGTTCAGACTAACCATGCACTGCAATCCACGAGCCGCAAACTACAAATGGTATGAACTTACTGATTTCACCACAAAGCAATAAAGAAACCTTTCATTAACTAACATAAACTTAAAGAGAAACTTAATCTAACTTAATGTTCGCTTGAAAATTGAAACCATGCAACACTCAGAAACACAAATAGAATCACCAAGGCAATGAATCTTTTTATTATCTCAGAGAGCTCTTGCAACAATTTCAGAAATTTCAACCGTACAAATGAGAGCAACAAGAGCTCTTTTATAGACCTCAAAAGAAAAGAAGGGTCAAGATCGATCGGCCGAGTCAGCGGACCAGATCAAGCCACATCACAAGTAGTTGTAACAAACTTCTCTTTATTAAATGAAAGAGATCAACTTTATTAAATGAAGGGAACTAACAAGAAGTTATCTTTATTAAATGAGGGAGGCCATGAAGAAAGAAACAAAGGCACGCCTCGCAAGAAGATAAGAATGATATATCATTGTCCTATGAAGAATCCCCATGTGAATATCCATCACTAGAAGCTTGGCATTCAATGAATTTGGACACTATTTGCTTGACTTCCTCAACAGGTACACTTGGCACATTTTGAATGGTTCCTTTGGCTTCAAGTACATCAATTGAATAAAGGCCAAGTGTCCTTTCCCAATCAGTTATCCTTGCTTTGTTGTCGCCAAGGTGGACAGCAAGTGAGAATATACTATCAAGTCTGTCATCTGTAACATCATTTTCCTGAAAATAGAAGACTTGAACTTGTTCTTTCAGATTCTCAAAGGTCATCTCCCCAAAAGGATTGCAGATCCTCATCAAAGAAGCATGAATTCCATCTTGAATCCTCTGAAGCACACTTCTAATTCTTGACATGTCTATTTCTATCTTTTCCAGCAACTATCCTTTGATGCGAAGACTAAAATACCAGGAGGAAAAGTTGTATGTCCTACCTTCTTCAATAACTTCAGCATGTAACAAATCATCCACTGATGTTTCCATCAAGCTCTTTAGGTGTGGCAGATGTTGATCCTTGAGGTCTTTGAATTCAACACAAGCGGTCATCAATGCAAGTACCCTCTCCTTAAGGCTAGTAATCTTATCATTTACTTGCATAATATCTCTCAGATGTCTGAATGTAGTCTCCTTTGATCTTTTCATCCAATCCTTCATTCTGTGAGATAAAGACTTCAACTCTTCTAGGTGTCCAACTATTTCAGGAGGAAGGAGAGATGGAGGTGTAACAACCCTTTCCTGCCGATGAATAGGATGCACTAAGTGCTGAATGTATTGCTCCAAGGCACGACATCTTTGCTCAGCCTTGATTCTGCCTTCTGTTTCTTGTCTTATGATAGCTCGGGCATTATCAATTGAATCCTGAAGCTCTTCTTCAACTTGCATTCCGGTCAAAGGACCTAGATTGATTGTATTGATGTCATAATCATTAGGAGTTACATCCTCTATGTTCTTTTCAAGCCTAGGAACTGCTACATGTACTTTCCTTACTCCTATTTCATCTTTAGTGATCTTGGAAAGGATATTTGCCTTCTTCTTTGGTTTCTCCTTCGACATATCTAAAAGCAACTCATCAACTGGAAGGGGAGGACAGCTTTCAAGTTCACAATTCTCTCTAATTCTTTCTTGTAACCATTCTGGCAGTGATGAAAGATCCTGCTGCCGTTGTAATTGTCTTCCTTGGGTAGGTAATGACTCCTCTTCAGCATCATCCTTATCCTCGGTATTAGCTTCATCGATGATTTCAGTATCATGTGGGCTAGAAGGTACTTCTTCTATTGGAGCTTCTGGAACTACATTCTCAACAGGAATCACTAAGTCTTGATTCAGTGGGATGTCACCTGGCTGTCTAGAAGAAGCAGTCTCAATACTTATCCTTTTCTTCTTTCTACTGGATTCTCCTTGAACAATCTCAAGCTGTTTCCTTTTCTTTCCCTGTCCTGAATCTTTCTCACTTCCTTTGCTTCGTGAATCCTTACTAGGTGCTGTTGATGATTGTTTTTGGACAAGTCAACAATTAGAGTGAAATACAAAGTATCTGATTCCCTCTTGAGCAAAGCCTCTCGAATGCTGAACTAGGTGATCAAACAAGATGACTCCAAGGTTCCTTCTGATGATTTTGGTAAGAGACAGCTCAGCGACTAAGTATGATTTTGCTGTTAACACACAAAGGGACTTACGCAATTGTTCAAGTTAACTTGTTGTCTCAAATATTACGGAAGTGGATACTAGAGGGTCTAAGTACTGCAGCTGATAGCGTATGATTTAGCAATTGATGTTCTTGGTTCTAATCCTAACTCAATGGTAAAAAAGGACAAAAGGAGTAAAGTTTAGAAACACTAATCTAATCCTAAATGCAAGGATGATTACCGCTTAAGGTGAAATCAAACCAGATCCTGCTTCACCAAGATAGACAACTACACAGGATAGGTGCAATCTTCTAGGGGTACAAGATGTTTAAATCAGTTATGCTCATGAAAGATTCATCAAGCATAAAGATCAAATTGATGTTCAATTGTTCAGACTAACCATGCACTGCAATCTACGAGCCGCAAACTACAAATGGTATGAACTTACTGATTTCACCACAAAGCAATAAAGAAACCTTTCATTAACTAACATAAACTTAAAAAGAAACTTAATCTAACTTAATGTTCGCTTGAAAATTGAAACCATGCAACACTCGGAAACACAAATAGAATCACCAAGGCAATGAATCTTTTTATTATCTCAGAGAGCTCTTGCAACAATTTCAGAAATTTCAACCGTACAAATGAGAGCAACAAGAGCTCTTTTATAGACCTCAAAGAAAAGAAGGGTCAAGATCGATCGGCCGAGTCAGCGGACCAAATCAAGCCACATCACAAGTAGTTGTAACAAACTTCTCTTTATTAAATGAAAGAGATCAACTTTATTAAATGAAGGAGACTAACAAGAAGTTATCCTTATTAAATGAGGGAGGCCATGAAGAAAGAAACAAAGGCACGCTTTACAAGAAGATAAGAATGAAATATCATTATCCTATGAAGAATCCCCATGTGAATATCCATCACTAGAAGCTTGGCATTCAATGAACTTGGACACTATTTGCTTTACTTCCTCCACAAGTACACTTGGCGCATTTTGAATGGTTCCTTCGGCTTCAAGTACATCAATTGAATAAAGGCCAAGTGTCCTTTCCCAATCAGTTATCCTTGCTTTGTTGTTGCCAAGGTGGACAGCAAGTGAGAATATACTATCAAGCCTGTCATCTGTAACATCATTTTCCTGAAAATAGAAGACTTGAACTTGTTCTTTCAGATTCTCAAAGGTCATCTCCCCAAAAGGATTGCAGATCCTCATCAAAAAAGCATGAATTCCATCTTGAATCCTCTGAAGCACACTTCTAATTCTTGACATGTCTATTTCTACCTTTTCCAACAACTGTCCTTTGATGCGAAGACTAAAATACCAGGAGGAAAAGTTGTATGTTCTACCTTCTTCAATGACTTCTGCATGTAACAAATCATCCACTGATGTTTCCATCAAGCTCTTTAGGTGTGGTAGATGTTGATCCTTTAAGTCTTTGAATTCAACACAAGCTGTCATTAATACAAGTACCTTGTCCTTAAGGCTAGTAATCTTATCATTTACCTGCATAATGTCTCTCAGATGTCTGAATGTAGTCTCCTTTGATCTTTTCATCCAATCCTTCATTCTGTGAGATGAAGACTTCAATTCTTCTAAGTGTCCAACTGTTTCAAGAGGAAGGAGAGATGGAGGTGTAGCAACCTTTTCCTGCTGATGAATAGGATGCACTAAATGCTGAATGTACTGTTCTAAGGCACGACATCTTTGCTCAGCCTTGATTCTGCCTTCTGTTTCTTGTCTTATGATAGCTCGGGCATTATCAATTGAATCCTGAAGCTCTTCTTCAACTTGCATTCCAGTCAAAGGACCCAGATTGATTGTATCGATGTCATAATCATCAGGTGTTACATCCTCTATGTTCTTTTCAAGCCTAGGAACTGCTACATGTACTTTCCTTACTCCTGTTTCATCTTTAGTGATCTTGGAAAGGATATTTGCCTTCTTCTTTGGTTTCTCCTTCGACATATCTAAAAGCAACTCATCAACTGGAAGGGGAGGACAGCTTTCAAGTTCACAATTCTCTCTAATTCTTTCTTGTAACCATTCTGGCAGTGATGAAAGATCCTGTTGCTGTTGTAATTGTCTTCCTTGGGCAGGTAATGACTCCTCTTCAGCATCATCCTTATCCTCGGTATTAGCTTCATCGATGATTTCAGTATCATGTGGGCTAGAAGGTACTTCTTCTATTGGAGCTTCTGGAACTACATTCTCAACAGGAATCACTAAGTCTTGATTCAGTGGGATGTCACCTGGGTGTCTAGAAGAAGCAGTCTCAATACTTATCCTTTTCTTCTTTCTACTGGATTCTCCTTGAACAATCTCAAGCTGTTTCCTTTTCTTCCTCTGTCCTGAATCTTTCTCACTTCCTCTGCTTCGTGAATCCTTACTAAGTGCTTTATGTTGTTCTTGCGGATCCATTTCTCCCATCTTAGTATAGGTGAGTTTCTTACCTTCGTCAAACAAGGCTTGTACTTGTTTGTTTATTTGCTCTTCAGTGATAGCAATAACAGGCCTTATCAATTCTTCATCATCGACCTTTTCTCTATCTGCCCAGTTGACTTCATAAGGCAAATTACGGATTTTATCATACTCATCTCCAAGAAGAGCTCGATCACCTTCTAACTGATCAGGAATTCTCAATACCTTTGTAGCTCTTATCAAGTCCCATTTTAATCGTGAACACTTTTGCATCCTGATGTCGTCATCATCTATAGCATCAGCCCAGTGATCCTCTAGTTGTTCTTTATGCCTGTAAGAAGAGTAAGACTGCTTGATGGCTCCATGTGGATCAAAGTTTTCCCTCCTCGAATCATGGGGATGCAGATGATAAGCCTGAAGCTCAATTTCTGAATGCTCAGCTGCCTGTAAGGATGGACAAGAATAGTATCTACCCAGTTGCAGAGGGAACTGAACTCCTGCTTTCTTCCTTGCTTTCTGCATCTTATGAAATTCCAACAGTTGTCTGGAAACCTCTAGCAACACCATCCTGTTTGAAGGATATCTAGGCAGTCTATATGGGAATGATGTAAATCCTTGAATCCTGATGTAAGTGAACTTATCATACTGAATGTAATACCTCCCATACTGCTTGATGAAGTTCCTGGTTGCACCTGTTAGTCTCCGATGTAGTTCACCCCTCAACTTTCTCACTATGAACATGGCAAAAGCATCATTAAATCTCTTGTAGTGATTGATGTTTTTCAGGTGGAGCTGGGGATAACACTGATGAGAGAGAATCTGTCCCAGCTTTGTACCTACTTGCCCTTTAGCTGTTAATCCCTTGTAGACTACATTTCTCGCCAAGATATACACAAGGTATGAAGTCATGAAGAAAGACTTTGTTTCATCGAAATTTTCAAGCTGTTCATCTAGGCAGTGGCTTATAAGGCCAGCCCAGTCAATCATCTTGTTCTTTATAAACATATGATCAAAATAAGTGTACATCCACCCTTCGAAAGTAGATGATTGTGGCCTACCTGTTACTCGATTCAGGAACATGATCAAGTAACTTATCTCTTGCTTGAAGTCAGCTTTGTGGTACTTGGGGTCTTCTGAGTTGTATATCTTCATCGAAGAATCATTCATCCACTTCTTCCTAATTTCTTGCATGTAAACCTTTGAGTTGCCTTCGAATGTCATCTGAGCTGTTGTAGGGCATATGAAGACTCCTTTCGCCTTCGGGATGTTGAAGATCTCTTGGATAGCTTCCCTCTGCAGGTAAGCGAGAATGGTTCCATTCTTTGCTATGATTTGTCTTTTCTCTTTGTCGTAGTGCTGAACACACTCCAACACTAGCTCGGCACTTGGCAAGGCAGGTGGAAAGCAAGCCGCTTGTACAATCCCACTCTTTGCGATGGCTTTAATGTCTTCATTCCTGGTGATCGCTAGCAAGAAGTCCTTCACTTCCTCCAAGTTGACGTGTCCCATGTTGGTGTCACCGACATCTTTCCACTGTGTTTCTAGCTTGGACTCCGGTAAGCTGGACTTGGCATCCATCTTGATAAGTACTTGTCTTTACTTGGCCGTCATTCCCATCTATCTGCAAGAATAGACTCGAATAAGTAGATAGATTCTATAAGTCCTCTATATCACAATTATAAAGTTATCATATTATCATGTTTTAATTCAAATTTTCAAGTACAAAGAGGTTTTCTAAATTATTTTCATAGAAGCATTATCTGATTTTCTGAATATAAGTTTGCAAATTTAGAGAAATACAAGGTAACTTGACGAAGGAGAAGAGACCAAAACGTACCTTATACCCAATTTCTGCCTTAGCAAATACAAATTTCTGGAATTTAATGCAAAAAAATCAGTATGAAATGGCAAAATTTAGAACAAATTAGCCTTCTACAATTTCAGATCTGCCTTTCTTTTCACAAATTCAATACTCCTTTATCACACTAAGCTGCTCCTTTTATAAAAATTCACTGCCCCAAGGGTAAATTCGCTGCCCCTTGATGAATTTCGCTGCCCCTTGATGAATGAATGAAATAAGGAGCGCTCTCCTTAAATAGGTGATTTCCTTTATTAAATGAGGTCGGCCAAACTTAAGGTCGGCCTTCTTCGCATTAAATATTGGCAACTTCAAAAATATAAGGAGAATTTTGGGCGCAAAAAAAAGGGTAATTTAAGTCTTAATGGGCGCCAAAATGGACTGCCACCTATATGATGTGCGCCTATCTTCATCTCGCAGATAGGTTGATATGAAAATGACCTCATTCTTAAATGGAGTAGGTGATGAAGACTTGAAGTAGAGTCACTGATGATGCTCTTAGATTCGAAGTTGCATGAATGTATTCGAACATGATACCAGTGATGAAGTATACTTGAACTTGATGGGATCTAACATGATGTCATTGATGTTTCCTCTTGCAACTTGAAGGCTACTCAGGTACTTGCCCTTGATGACTTCTTGGCTTCACCAACACCCCTTCCTTCAATGATGCAACTTGATGATCTTCAAAGGCGGCTAGCATGATGCTCCTTACTCCTCGCTTGAAGGTGATTTAGGTACTTACTCTTGATGATCCTGGAGTATTCCTTATATGATGACTCCTTCCTGAAGAATGATGTCAAGCTCTTCGTTCAAAGGTAAATATTCTTATCCTTTTGATGTACCCTTTTCAATTGGCGGTCAAAATACTTCTTCCTTAGGGCGCTAAAAGGGAACCAAGGCGCTCTAGACCATACCAAGACATCCAAACTTGTAGCATAAGGCGCTTTCTTTCAATCCCTCCGGACTCAAACTCTCCAAGACAAGGCGCAAGTGATCTCAAGGTATTAAAAGCACTCAGGGCACTCATAAGGCAGTCTCTTCAAACTTAGGGCGCCAAAACCTCCTTCATCAAGTCAATTCACATCTTCCTAGGCGCAAAATGGGAAATGTGATTTCAAAGTGATATACTTCATCAAAGGTGCATTTACTCTTCCTGAACATCCTAAGGCGCCAAAACCTCATCTAGGCGCAATCTGACCTTGCTCCTAAGGCGCAAAAGGGGAATCTCTTTCACCAAGGGCGCTCACCTTCATCAAAAGTGCACAAACCTTCCTTCAATGACGCTCACCTCACTCTCACCTCACCAAGGCGCATTTTAAACAACCTTCAATGAAGCACTAGAGACATCACCTCAATCTAGGCGCCCATATTCATCCATTGAGGCGCCAACTTCACTTCTAGGCGCTCAAATCATGTCCAGAGCACTCAAACCACTCTCCATGAAGGCGCTAAGGATAATAGCAACCAAAGTCTACTTGATATAGGGCGCGCAAAGTGTCTGCAAGGGAAGTGCTAGCTCACCCAACTACCAAGATGAACTCACAAAAGTCAACATCCAAATGCTATTATGAAGTAAGAACTCCAACTCCCCTAGGCGCCAAAATCTCAACCTTAAGACAGGGCGCACTTGGATAGTTCCCTCTTATAAGCGCACATTCCAAGGTGCTCATTGAATACTCAAGGCGCTCCTAAGGTGATTCCTCAGTCTAGGCGCCAATTCTTACTTCAGGCCGCTCTTATGATGATCTTGGAATTAGCGTTAGACATAGCTTCAAGGTGCAAATCTTCTACTCACCCTCACTAGGCGCATCACATTTCCTTCACAATTCATAATTTTTTGTACCTGAGGACTAGAACATTAAGGAGACGCATCCTCATGAAGGCGCTGATCTTAAGGCGTCATAACTGAATAAGCTTGTCTTCAAAGGTTGTCATCTTCAACTCAACTCCCTAATTGTTCAAGTAACTCAAGGCGCTCATTCCTTGCCAAGACCCTCCAACATATCCAAGGCGCTAGAATAGCTTGGGCGCAAATCTTCAAGGTGCTCATATCATCATTCAAGGCGCTAGATCAAGGCCACTGGGACTAAGGCGCAAGGTATAAAGGCATTTCAAACTCATGGACTTCCTTTTCCCAAAAGGCGCCTAGACTTCCATCATGAAGGCGCTAATATCATATAAGGCGCCAAAATCTTCCTTAAAGCATTACTCCTGACCTCACCACAGGGCGCATTTGATTTCCAAAGGCGCTCATTCTGACTCCAAAGGCGCATTTTCATCCATTGCTCAAGGCATTCACTTACTTTGAGGCGCTTAAACAACCTCAAGATCTCCTTAAAGACATCCCAAGCACTCTGAAGGCGCTCATCATTATCCAAGGCGCTAAAACAATACCCTTTCTACTAGGCGCTCAAACTCACTTGCTTTGAGTACTTTGTATCCAAGGCACTCTAATCCTCCTCTGGAAGCAGCTAAGGCGCTCCATAAGGTTGAAGGCGCTTCATCTAGACTCAGGGCGCTCAAATCCTAGGAGCAGGAACATGTGGGCGCTAAAACTCTTTCTGATTTCTATCAAGGTGTCAACTCAACTCTACCTTCAAGGCGCCAATATACCACAAGGCGCACTTATCATCTAGGGGCTCATCTGATCTCCAAGTTTGGGCACTAAAATTCACTTCAATCATCAATCCAGGGCGCTCATTTGGATTCCAAAGCGCACACATCCCACCTAGGCGCATTTCACTCTGACCAAGGAGTCTTCATCTTAAGGCAATCATTCCAACTTGAAGTTTCCAACGTCTCATTCTTGTAAGCCTGCAAATTCTCCAAGGCGCCAACTCACTGGTTCTCTCCCTCCAAGATGTTCATTCACTGTTATGAACCCATCTAAGGCGCTCAAATCTAGACTCTTAGGCGCCAAAACCTCTTTAGGGCGCTCTATGATAATTTTGGCGCAAAAAATGACCTTGGCGCTCATTTTCTCTTTCCTCACCAAGGCACTCATCTACAGTAGGGCGCATTCTGAGGCTTCTAATCACTCTAAGCGCAAATTTTCAACTCTCCTGGGCGCCAGAGGTTACAATCCCAACCCTAAGCGCACATCAAGGCGCTCATTCATCTTTCTCATACCTTGCTTCAAGGCGCTCATCTCAGAGCCTTCAAATTGGCGCAAAAAACTCGTTTTTTACCTCTGGGTGCACATCATTATCCAAGGCACTCATCTGAATCTGGTGCCAGAACACATCTCTTGTAACCTGACTACTCTTGAAGGCGCTCATCTTCCTCTACTACAATTGCCTCTGAAACATTTGATTGACGTGATGCCTAGTTTAGACAAGGAGAGATAAAGCATTCAAAACCATCCAAACGATCATCTCCTTCCTAACGACTTCACTGCCCCGGAATACCTTAGTCAACATGACACATAACAACTTCCTGTGCAACGCACCTGAGCTCAAAAGAAGGGGGTCCCCAGTCTGATGGGGTGATGTGTGATTTGGTCACAACAGGTGCTTTATGTTGTTCTTACAGATCCACTTCTCCCATCTTAGTATAGGTGAGTTTCTTACCTTCATCAAGCAAGGCTTGTACTTGTTTGTTTATTTGCTCTTCAGTGATAGCAATAACAGGCCTTATCAATTCTTCATCATCGACCTTTTCTCTATCTGCCCAGTTGACTTCATAAGGCAAATTGCGGATTTTATCATATTCATCACCAAGAAGAGCTCGATCACCTTCTAACTGATCAGGAATTCTTAGTACCTTTGTAGCTCTTATCAGGTCCCATCTCAATCTTGAACACTTCTGCATCCGGATGTCGTCATCATCTATAGCATCAGCCCAGTGATCCTCTAGTTGTTCTTTATGCCTGTAAGAAGAGTAAGACTGTTTAACGGCTCCATGTGGGTCAAAGTTTTCCCTCCTCGAATCATGTGGATGCAGATGATAAGCCTGAAGCTCAATTTCTGAATGCTCAGCTGCCTGTAAGGATGGACAAGAATAGTACCTACCCAATTGAAGAGGGAACTGAACTCCTGCTTTCTTCCTTGCTTTCTGCATCTTATGAAACTCTAACAGTTGTCTGGAAACCTCTAGCAACACCATCCTGTTTGAAGGGTATCTAGGCAGTCTGTATGGGAATGATGTAAATCCTTGAATCCTAATATAAGTGAACTTATCATATTGAATGTAATACCTTCCATACTGCTTGATGAAGTTCCTGGCTGCACCTGTTAGTCTCCGATGTAGTTCACCTCTCAACTTCCTCACTATGAACATGGCGAAGGCATCATTGAATCTCTTATAGTGATTGATGTTTTTTAGGTGGAGCTGAGGATAACACTGATGAGAGAGAATCTGTCCCGGCTTTGTACCTACTTGCCCTTTAGCTGTTAGTCCTTTGTAGACTAAATTTCTCGCCAAGATATACACAAGGTATGAAGTCATGAAGAAAGACTTTGTTTCATCGAAATTTTCAAGCTGTTCATCTAGGCAGTGGCTTATAAGGCCAGCCCAGTCAATCACCTTGTTCTTTGTAAACATATGATCGAAATAAGTGTACATCCATCCTTCGAAAGTAGATGATTGTGGCCTACCTGTTACTCGATTCAGGAACATGATTAAGTAACTTATCTCCTGCTTGAAGTCAGCCTTGTGATACTTAGGGTCTTCTGAATTGTATATCTTTATCGACGAATCATTCATCCACTTTTTCCTGATTTCTTGCATGTAAACCTTTGAGTTGCCTTCGAATGTCATCTGAGCTGTTGTAGGGCATATGAAGACTCCTTTCGCCTTCGGGATGTTGAAGATCTCTTGGATAGCTTCCCTCTGCAGGTAGGCGAGAACAGTTCCATCCTTTGCTATGATTTGTCTTTTCTCTTTGTCATAATGTTGAACACACTCCAACACTAGCTCGGCGCTTGGCAAGGCAGGTGGAAAGCAAGCCGCTTGTACAATCCCGCTCTTCGCAATGGCTTTGACGTCCTCATTCCTGGTGATCGCAAACAAGAAGTCTTTCACTTCTTCCAAGTTGACGTGTCCCATGTTGGTGTCGCCGACATCCTTCCACTGCGTTTCTAGCTTAGACTCCGGTATGCTAGACTTGGCATCCATCTTGATAAGTACTTGTCTTTCTTTGGCCGTCATTCCCATCTATCTGCAAGACTAGACTCGAATAAGTAGATTGAAATAATAGATTCTACGAGTCTTCTATATCACTATTATCATATTATCATGCTTTAATTCAAATTTGCAAGGACAAAGAGGTTTTATGAATGAAAAACAACATACTTCAAGTCATTTTTTCACTTGATTTCTGAACACAAATCTACAAATTTAAATAAACACAAGGTAATTTTATAAAATAGAAGTGATCAAGACGTACCTTATGTCCAATTTCTGCTTTAGAAAATGCAAATTTCTGGGTTAGATGATGCAAATCAGTCAAAAAATCAGGAACAGAAATATGAAATTAGCCTTCTAAAAACAGGTCTGCTCTGAAATTCTGCTTTTCCCTTGCAAATTTAATGTTCTCCTTACTAGATTTGCTGCTCCTTCTACAAATTCGCTGCTCCCCAAACAAAATTGCTGCTTCCAAGATGATTCGTTGCCCTTTTGAAGAAGAAATTCGCTGCCCCTTTACCTTGCAATTTGCAAAATGAATAATAAAAAAGAAGAAGCAGCGCCACCTTATATAGGGTTGTTTGCTTTTATTATATGAGGTCGGCTACTTAACTAGGTCGGCCTCATTTACCACCTTCAAATTTTCAAAAAAAACTTCTAGGGGGCGCTCAAACCTATTATACTTCCCACATCATATTCTCAAGCGCCCAAGATGGAAAAGACTTTTAAAACGAGGCGCTACTAGTTAGTCATTCGGTGTATAAGGGCGCTCAAGGATTTCTCCAGGTGCATATTCATCAACTCCTTGAGGAGCATTCTAATGATGAGTGTGAAGGGCGCCCTAGGTCTAAGGCTTCCCCTGTCGCTTCTAGCCAAGGCGCAATTAGATACATGAACTTACCTCCACCTCAAGATGCTATGGGCGCTAGTTCCCTTCCATTCAAGATGCAAATCTGGGTTGACAACTCTCATACCTAAAGGCGCTCATACTCATTTTTCCAAATCAAGGCGCCAATCCGGAGTTGATGCATTAGGCGCCAAAGAGCTATTCACACTTGAAAACAAACTTCAAAGATCATCTTGAAAACACTTCCTCTTCACTATATCATCAGGCAAAGGCGATATATATTCACATTCAACTCCAAATCCTTTCACCTTCATGACCAAAAGGTTTCTAGATGCCAAAATGAAAAGTTCATATAAAGGGCGCTAAAAGTGGAAGTGCCAGTGCATTTGGACGCCCTCATATGATCATCTTGAGATGAAAGAGCTAAGGGGTAAGGGTGCTTAGGCGCTAATTCTCTCCAAGGCGCTCAATCTCTTTCTACAGTGCCAGAAGATAGATGGTTGTTCCAAACACTTGCTAGGCGCAAAAATCCTTCTAAGGCGCTCAACTCATCTCCTCGGCGCATTTTCTTCAACTCCTTGAAATCATTTGAAGTGCTCAAGACTCACCTTGCTCCAAACACTCCATCTTTCCTTAAGGCATTTAAACACTATACCCTTCATAAAGGCGCAAATTCACAAAGGTAACTCAAGGCGCCAATTCCAATCCTTCAAAGCAAGGCGCTCAACATAGCATCCATCATCAATCACTACTCCTAGGTGATCAAGGAGTCCTCTTTAGGTTCCAAACTCACCAGCTTCCACTCAAGGCGCTACTTCTTTGTTCAACCTCCTAGTTCATCCTCCAAGTTCATCCTATGAAGGCGCTCTATCTCTTCTCCTTCAACTATGGGCACTAAAACCTCTTCACTTCCTTCTTTAAGTGCCAAAACCATGATGTTTTACTTAAGGCGCATTTTGGGGACTCATCCTCCTTGGCGCCAGAGCTGGTCTCCAAACCTCTTCATCTTTAAGCTCAAAGATCAACACCTCCCTTGGACACTGACTCCACATCAAGGCATTGAAACCTTAGTTATATACTTCATTCTTTCGTGCCTAGGTGCTCATGTTCACGATATCATCAAAGCACTCTTTGTCATAGGCGCTCAAACATATCTGGGCCAGTTTTCAAGAGTGAAAGCTCCTTATCATCATTCAAGGCGCAATTGACTTGTTCAAGGCATAACCCTAGGTGCATTCTCACCTTTTGGTGTTGACGACAAGGTTAAAGGCGCTAGATGGTAAGCACTCCATCATTCTTCTTTCCAAGGCGCACTACTGCACTCTAGGCGCCAAACTCTTAAAGTACTAAGATCAAAACTTCAACCAAGGCGCCAGAAGTGCCAATTCTCCTCCACCTAGGCGCTCAAGTATTTGCCATTCATTCAAGGCGCTCATCTGGATTACAAACCTCTTTATTTAACCATCTTTCTCTCTGTGAGGGTGCTCATACCTTGTTTCACAACTTTATGCCATCTAAGGCACTCTCTTCAAACTGAAGGCGCCAAAACCTTCCTTAAGGCGCAGATCTACTCCTGATCTCACCACAGGGCGCTCATGGACTCCTTCAATCCCTAGGCGCCAAAGTTCAAACTCCTACCCTAGGCGCTCACTCAAAGCCACTAGGATTAAGGCGCTAGGCACCAAGGGAGGGCACTCAAACTTCCTATCTTCTTCCAAAGGTGCTTTGTCCTAGTCAAATTCTTCTTGAAGGAGCTATCATTCACTTCTAGAAGGCGCTAAAGCACACCAAGGTGCTCCAAACCACCTCAAAACATTTGAACTTGTAACATGAGGCACTTCATCATCTAGACTCAGGGCGCCCACATCTTCATCCTAGGCGCATTTCATCAACCACCAAGGAGTCTTCATCCTAAGGCAATCATTCCAACTTGAAGTTTCCAACATATCATTCTTGTAAGCCTGCAAATTCTCCATGGCGCCAACTCACTGGTTCTCTCCCTCCAAGGCGCCAAACAACACTCTTAAGACAGGCGCTCAAAACCTCTTCACTTCCTTAGGCGCTCCAAGGCACTGCTTACTTGTAAGGCGCTAAAATTCCTCTTCTAAGGCGCACATTGGACAAGGCGCCACTCAAGGAGTTGTCACAAATGTCCTTAAGGCACCAATACCTCTTAAGGCGCATTCTCCTTCCTTAACAACCTCCTAGGCGCAAAAGGACCCTCCAAGATGTTCATTCACTGTTATGAACCCATCTAGGTGCTCAAACTGTGAAGTTTCAATTTTCTCTAAGGCATTCACTGAATCTTTCCCTCTAGGGCGCTAGTGCCCTCCGGAGACTCTTCTCAAAGGCGGTCATCTTCCTATACTACAATTGCCTCTGAAACACTGATTGACGTGATGCCTAGTTGAACAAGGAGAGATAAAGCATTCAAAACCATCCAAACGATCATCTCCTTCCTAACGTCTTCACTGCCTGTAATGTCCCTTTTTTAGCGTGATCCTATTTTATGATGGTTTAGCCTATCACTGGCCCTCGTAGGCTAACTCAGATGGTTAGAGGGTCCCTTTTGGCAGAGATCAGTGTGTTTTCTCCAACAGAGCTCAGTATGGGTTCAGGTTTGGCCTTCGTTGGACTCAGTTCTGCACACTTACTATTTATAGTAAGTCATCTTTCCAGAGTTTCTATTTATAGCAGGGTATCTGGTCATGTGGTGGTTTCAGTGTTGTTCCCCAGTTTCAGCTGGTGATAAGGTTGTTTAGAGGTCTCTGGTCCCATTTTGGAGGCTCTTGCTATTTTTAGCCGACAGAGGTTGATAGAGATGGACCCCTGCTATTTTTGGTAAGATGGTTGGATGCATAGAGGGTGTCATGGTGAAACCCCAAGTTCAAACAGAACTGAGAAATGATGTCTAATTATGAAGATAAGTGATTTTTAATTATTATTAAAGGTAATCTTTAATAATAATTAATTATTATTATAAGGTGGATCATATAATGATATTAAAGTCAAATAATAAATTCATGGATTAAAGTGCTCAAGTGAAGTTATACTATAAAGTTTTTGAATTCACTTTATATTCAATGGGGCCATGACCCATCATTAAAATCACTTAAAGTACATTTAAAATTTCATGGATTGGAGCACCCATTTATGAGACTTATAGTAAAGTTTTAATTAAAAACCTAAAGTGGATTTGAAAGTGGATTTAAAAGCTATTAAGGATATTGAGGTTATAAAAGGACTCAAAAAGCAAATCAACCTCATTATTATGGAATGATCATTTGAATTTGCTTTGTGGTTTTCTGGAGAAGACAAGGGTTTCTCTCTATCAGCCATTGAAGAACGTTCACTCTTCAATGTTTTGCAATCTTGACGCTGTGAAAGACCAGCTGAATCATTGCCATAGTGTGGGCTTCATTCAGGAGTCCCTTTAGAGCTTACAGGTGAAGAATCAACATAGGGTTTGAAGCAGTTTGAAGGTATATCTATTGCAGACCTAAGTTATTATCATTGGCAGCCATTTATATCAGATTTCAAGCTTTTTATTTGCTGCTGTTGCATTCATATCAGACCTGTACTTTTTATAACAGCAAACTGAGTATGTAAAAAATCTTCATATTTTGCCAATACGATTTTCTGGGTATTTGTGATTTAAATATTAGAGTATATTTTCTCAACTGGGTCTTTGTTATTTTATCAAAACATTGAATATTTTAGAAGATATTAAAATCTGGAAATTTCAGCAGTTTATGCATATTTCGTATTTTCTATTATTGGCAAAATATATCCATGCATGTGTGCTAGTAAATGCAAAAAACATAGAACTCAGAAAAAGCAATCAGAAAAAACAGAAAAAGCATAACAGATTTAAGGCAGAACATTTGTTTGGCTATATTCCACCTGGGTGGGATATTACACTGCCCCGGAATACCTTAGCCAAAATGACACATAACAACTCCTGTACAAAGCATCTGAACTCAAAAAAAAGGGGGTCCCTAGTTCGATGGGGTGATGTGTGATTTGGTCACAACAAGTATGACTGTTCCAAAAGAACTCAACTATCTCTTGAGAATGTGCCATGATAGACATGATGATGAATTCAATATGTAGAAGCATACAGAAGGCTCACGAAATGCCTCAATAATATTTTGTCTGATGGAATGTGATAATTGTTAGATATGGACAAAATGGGCTTGTTGAACGAGCCTTATAGATTTTTAAGCAAGCGTAATTGGCGGCTGTTAAGCCAAACTCGGCAACTTTTGTTTGCATTGCTTGCATACTCCATCAAAATATAACTGAATGCATATTTTGTTAAATACTGTATTGTTGACTATCCTATCAGATATGTATGAAAATGTGGATACAACAGAAGGCACAAAAAATGTTTTACAAAGGTTCTCAACAAATGTGGTCTCTTTATGTGCACAAAATGGACCTTCGTGACTCGCTTTTGCGAGTTTGTGTTAGCCAGACTTTGCCAGCATCCTCCCAGCTTGTGTCATACTTCAAACTTCATAACAGGATTCTGTTGCTGAACTGAATCAGACTGTACAATGGTGGCTACTTACAGAGCAGCAGTGGTGCTTTCATGATTATTTTGAGCAGCAGTAGGGAAACAAACTCCCATTGTGAGCCAAGTTAGAAGCTTTGGCAAAACATATGTGATCAATCGATAAAACTGAAAAATGCATTTTTGTTTATGGTGGTTGTGAGTTTAGACGATATGTGAAATCTCATACTTTTTATCCTTATTATGTTTTCAAGGGCAGGGAACCTATGGACAACTCCTATCAACCTACACCAGTTAAAATGGCCAAGATAATAGGGATTTTTAGCCAAATGGTATCAAGCTTAGTAAATACAGTTCCCAGTGAGTGTGTTTACCAGTTTAACAAACAAAAACTGGTGCCATTGTTTACAAGTTTACCAAACAGAAAAATGAATCTAGATGTGACTATTGACATGAAACATAAAATGACTTTGAAATTACCTGTCCTCTTCCAACAGCACAGACTTCTTGTGTGGTGCATATTGAGCCTGATCCCATCCCAACTCTGAGTGCATCTGCTCCTGCATGTATCAAATTCTTGGCCTGGTAGGCAGTGACCACATTTCCAGCAATAACATCCAAACCAGGATAAGCCTTCTTGACATAAGCCAACATATCTCTCTGGTAAATGGAATCCCCCTGTGAGTAAATGAAAAAAATTCAGCGGCTAATCAATTGTCATATCTCTTTGATATGGCCATTTGAAAAAGAGAAATCATCTTTCTTTAGGAGTTAACCAAATTTAACATTAAATCTTAAAGAAATTTTTAAAAAAATCTTACATTATTGTCTAGCTCCTAAGTTGCCGGTTCTGGTTCAGGTTCGGTTCGTGGATTCGACTAAAATAAATTTTGAGTTTGGGTTCAGTTCGTCCGTACTATATATATATGTTAATGTTATTATATATATTATATAAAATAAAAATAAATATATAATATATTATTATATTTTAATTTTAAATTTTCATACATTTTCTATTATATTAATATATTTAATACATATACTATCATATTAATATATCTAATAATATTAAAATATATAATATATTATTATATTTTAAATTTTTTAATGAACATTATTATAAATTTATATTTTAATATTATTATTATATATATCACATATATGCTTATGATCAAGACTATGTTAGATGATTGAAAATTAAAAATTATGAATATTAATCGGATGTGATGTTTAGCCAATAGGCTTTTATATGTGAGCATTATAGTGCTCGGAATCGTCTCACGCCGTAATACAAATTCACGCCGTAATACAAATTCACGCCGGGAAATTTTCTGAACTCTCCGGTTGTTCCTATCGGCATATTCCTTGAACCTCCTATGGGTGCAAGTGCTAGTACTTATACAACACGATGTTTTTATACTTCACCTGTTGTGAATATGCCGAAGGGGGAATTGGGAAAACTGAAAATGTATTGTGCGGACTTTCTTTCAACGTCAATGGGCTAGTCTCAGGGTGCGATGCATTACACAATTTTTGCGAAAGAGCTTTGAGGCGAACAGATTCACCCTAAACATCGCGTTAAAATTTGTTAAAAGCAGGAAAAAGACAATGAAAAATGTATGGATTCGTGGCAGCATGACGAAACTAGTCAAAATTCGTGACGGGTTCGACCTGGTTCGTCCTGGACGAACCCATAGGCATTTTTACGAACCCTAGATGAACCGTATGCGGATTGGATCTGAACCACGAAACGGATTCGAACCGGACCCGAATCCGGCCGGTTTCTAGGCAAATCCAGTAACTTAGTCTAGCTCATGACCAAATTTCAAAATTCAATTTTCATTCAAAAGATTCATCAAAACTATTCTAGGGGTTGTTGTGAAATGGAAAGGTTAAAGATTTACCACAAAATTCCTAGGGGATGTGGAAAATGGTGACGGCAGCATTCATACGAAATGGTTTCAAATACCCCTCACTGTAAAAAGTAGCCCATAACTCCAGTGCATATGTAGCAAGACTGATGTATAATGACTACAGGATACATTGAACGGTGTACCAAGTTCAAAAATATTTAAAATGAAGCCTAAGATTGACCCACATAACCCTAAAAGTAGCTCAATACCTCCCCCCAAATTTTGCCCTAGCCCAGAAATTTGAGAGAAGTGAGGAGAGACAATGCCATATTCTTTACTGACCAAGCATTCAACTATAAACAAAATACAATGAAGAAGGTAAAAGAGAATTGAAGTCTTTATGCCCAGGGATCAAGATATGCTACATAGTAGCACATATAACATTCAACACATGATTTTTACAAGGATACCAATACAGGCAAAGTGAACATTGAACCAGGTCAAACTGCTATGGATACACAGGTTGCAGGGCACACCTTCAAACACTGCATGTTTAATTTCTGCCTTGTCAATCACAATTTCAATTCATAGTTGATGCAAAAGGCTACTCACTACCATGAACTAACATGAGTATCTGCTAATTTAAATAGTTTCCTAGTTTTGTGTAATGTCCCTCTTCGTTTGATGATAAATTATGAAGAATTTTTCTGACCTTTTCTATTCCCAGAGGTTAGAAATAAAATAGTCAATAAGGGAATAATAAGAATAATTAAAGTGGAGCCAAAAAGCTATATTTTCAATTTAAAAGTATTTAATTATTCATTGTGTTTTATGGTGGGGGCCACTTTAAGTGAAGACTGCATATCTACTTGGCAATTGAGCTGGAAATAGAAACATGATCTCTAAAGGGGATCGTTGGCTTTTTGGAGGCTATTAAAGGCATCAAGGGGTTTGAGGAGTCATTATTATTGGAGATCATTTTTATGGTTATTTCTCTCTGCAGATTTACTTCCTAAAAGCTCAGGACGAAACCCCTGAAAGCTTTCAGCTTTGGACGCCAACCCAAAGCCATCTCAGCTCACAACATTGTTACAGCGCTACATACCAGAAATCAGATCCAGCTATTAGAGGTTTGCAGATTTTACAGGAAAGAATCTAAGGTCTGATACAACATACCCAACTATTTATAGACAGGTCTGCAACCCTCCATTAGAGCCTGTCATAGGAACAGATTGGTGCTTTTTACAATTTTACTCAGAATATGAAGCAACATATGAAGCCATATTAATCAGAACATCTATGCATGTAATCAGATTTGACTTAATGAGAATAAGGGTTTCATCTAGGTGATAAATCTTGTCATTATTGCATATGGGTAGTATCTATTTTCTTTTCTATGCATTCTTTTCACGTTATGGCATTAAAAATATATGAAATCAGAAAAATTCAATAGGCAGAACTGTGTTAGATTTGACAAAGGATATTTCATTTTGTTTTGTTTTGTTTTTTGTTCTTTTTAATCTTTGTTTCTCTTTATTGTAGTTTTTAATCTTGTCTAGGGACCTTTAAATGAATTTTAGGTGTGTGTCTTATTTAGGTCAGACTCCTTTAGATATGTGTGAGGTCAGCCATATCTGGATATGTGTAATATATAAATTCAAAACCACTATTTTATTATCAAATATCGATTTTTATTAAGTGTTATAGCCTATGGGCACCATCATATGTTTCCGTCTCTTTTTTACATTGGAATTGTCTTGTTAATGCTTAGTCTCTTCATTCCAAAGGTTGCATACCAAATAATTTCTACATAGTATCAGAGCACGTAGGACTTTTTATTCAAGGCATCTCAATCTAAAGAGTGTTTCCCAAAGAAACCTTAATTTTCAAGAATCGTGCATATCTCACAAACCATTGCACATTCTCTAGTGATCAGTGAAGTTGGGGACCCACATAACGTAGCTACAGTCCAAATTTGAGCTTTCTATGCTTATTTTTTATCAAGCTATTGTCTTAGGGTTTTTCATAAATCCGCTCTATAGCCGCATGTTTCAGAACTAATCTGAATTCTTTACATTTTTTAAAAGCTCAAAAAAATTATTTGGGGTGTTCTTTGAAGTTTTGGATTTAAGGCCAACTTCGTTCTAAAATCATCTAATCAAGTTTGGTCAAAGGCAATTTATCTGCTTACTCCTACATGCTCTCTACCTAATAATGCAAATAAGATCATCAAAAACCTTAAGTCCAAGGACCATTTAACCAACAAGAAGAAACACAAATGACATCAAGGTGTACTTTTTGAAGAGAGAAGGAAAAAAAAAGGTTCGGCTCAGAAAAATGTGATTACTATAATTCACCAATTAAAAATTTATATATGTATGATTCTCTCGGATTTGAAGACTTCCTTTACCTGTGAGCTATCCAAAATAATGGCATTCACACCGGCATCCACAAGAAGCCGAAGCCTATCCTTATCAGAGTCTCTAGTCCCAATTGCTGCCCCAACGAGTATCTTCCCATCAGCTCCAACAGAAGGCCTCCCCAATGCAGGATTCTGCCTAATTCTCTCCACGTCATTCCTTGACAAAAGCTCTACGACATACTCATTTTCATCAACAAGAGGAAGATGATCCAATCCCTTATCAACCAAAATATTTGCAGCCGCTTCAAAGCTTAAACCCGCCCGTGCTGTAACCACATCTGTGATCATAACTTTCTCAACAGTAGACTCGTCGGCATCAAACCCAAAGTTCGTTTCTGTAACAATTCCCAAAAGCTTGGAACCCACGGCCCCTGTTTCCGTAACCAGTGCACATAAAAATCCTTCTGTTTCTCTCAAATCGCCGATCTTTTTAACGCTGTCCGAGGGCTTCAAGCAGATCGGGTCAGCAATAAACCCTGGTCGAGTTTTTTTCGCTTTTTTTACAAGCTCGGCCTGTTCTTCTGGAAGATTGTTGTAATGAATGAAGCCCATTCCACCAAGCGCGGCCATGGCTACTGCCATTGAAGTTTCTGTAACTGTGTCCATCGGAGAAGACACGCACGGTGTTCTTAAAACTATATTTTTGGTAAGGCGCGTCGATAAATCCACTGACTCTGTAGCAAAATTGATATATCCGGGGAGAAAAATGAGGTCATCGTAAGTATAAGAGTATCCCTGTGTGAAAAGCTTGTGCGCTGAAAACCCATCTTCTAAATCAGCGACTACTTCTACACTGTTGTTTATTATCGCCATGACTGAAACTCGATCTTCTACACTTCTGTTACGCCGAGAGGCGTTCTACATTGTTGTTCTGCATTTTTATTAATCTCTTTTAATGACCTGCTTTCTTGAATCTCGGTCAAGTACGAATGCCGCTTCGCAAAACACGACATTCTTCCTTCTATTTCTCGGGGACAAAAACTCTTTAACAAGGCGAGGACAAAAACTCTTTAAGATGGTGGCATTGAAGGCGGTTTGGCCGCTTCTTTGTAGAATTGTCTAAGAGATTGAATGAAAGTTTTAATGACGTCTACGAGACCACAAACCACTGGGAGTGACTAGTGATTTTTTTAGTGGCTAACATTTGCCAATTGGCTAATAGTTGAAATTGGGGATTCAAAATTTAGCTAATAGTCCAAGCCATAAGGCAACCTAAATCACCACATTTTTACAAAATTTTATTTTAGTCCTGGTTAAATCGCCAGAACATTTATTTTATTAAACTTTTAAACTCAAAAATTCGCCATAATATTCGATACCTGATTAGATCTGATTCACCTAAATTTTATAAGTTATGGTAGAAAATAAAATTAATTTGCCAATAATACAAAACAGCCTGCATCAAATAAAGAAAACAACTGGCAGCTACCAGTGATTTTTTTAGTGGCTAATATTCGCCAATTGGCTAATAGTTGAAATTGGGGATTCAAAATTTGGCTAATAGTTCAAGTTATAAGGCGACCTAAATCGCCACATTTTTACAAAATTTTATTTTAGTCCTGGTTAAATCGTCAGAACATTTATTTTATTAAACTTTTAAACTCAAAAATTCGCCATAATATTCGATACCTGATTAGATCTAATTCACCTAAATTTTATAAGTTATGGTAGAAAATAAAATTAATTTGCCAATAATACAAAATAGACCGCATCAAACAAAGAAAACAAAGAAAACAATTGGCAGTCAGTGGCCACCCTGTTACTCCTGGCTTCTCTCCATTTCACTGTTGATCACTTTTTTTCTACTATGAATTCTACATAGTAATCAGTCGCTCTAACTATCCTCTCCTCTTCAAACAAGGTCGTTAAAGACCCCACATTTAGCACATCTGTGTATTTGATCTGGATGTCCTCATACGCCTTACAATCCATGATGTAATGTCATTCTGCTTCCACTAGACCTGATGGACATAGACCACAAATCATATCCACCCACTCCTCTTTGGGTGTATTCCACCTCCCCGTTTCACATATAAGATGATGTGAACTAGTTCTGAGCTGGGCCATTAACATTTTAGCTTTCCATTTGATATTCGCACCTATATAGTACTTTTGCTCGTGGTCACATGTGGGGTTAAAATGTATGACATAGTGCTCTCTTTTTCGCCCAAGTTGTCTAGTCCACATGGCTGCCTTAACTTTCTCTCTAACATACTTTTTGATTTCCACGTTTGTGTTTGGACATTCATGTATGTTAATGCCCTACTTGTTCATTTGTTTTACATTTTGTTTCATCCACGTATTTTTCCTTCTAGTTAACTTTTCCTCTGTTGCAATTTTAGGTCAACAGTGTTCCTCCATATTCTCATTCCTCTTCAGATAACCTAGTAAATAGATTATCGCCATCACCTCAATCGGAAAAGCTCCCGCTTTTGCTAAGATAATCTCATAAGAGATCGTGCTTTTGATTTTAAAACTACTTGTGATTAGGTGCCTTTGTAATCTTTCTATTTGTCTCCATTTTGTTGTCGATATGTCATCTGCCTTGGATTCCTTTTGTTCTGCATGTCTCCCAGCTAAGATTATTATGGAAATCAAGATCCAGATACTTGTATTCGTCTACCACCTGGAGAGAGCTCTCTTTGAACTCAAAATTTATTTGTTTCTTAGTTCTTCTCACAATGAAGATCATGATCTTGGTTTTGGTTATGTTCACTTGTATTCTGACTCCTGGCAAAATTGCTCTAGAGTTCTTAGGTGTTCTTGTAAACTGTGTCATATTTGCCATTAATGTAAGGTCATCAACATATAACAATAGCTTCACCACATAAGTGGCCAAGTGGACACCACCCCCTCCCATCTTGTCTAGCCACTCCTCTAACTTGTCTATGTATAGCCCAGACAAAGTTGGGGACAACGGACACCCTTGTTTGACTCTAATGTCACTCCCAAAACATTCTAAAAGATTGTCTTTTTTCTGATCTTGGCTTGGACCTGATCGTAAAGTCTGTGGACCTATTGGGATTCCTATTTTCAAGACAAGTATTTGCAAAATCTTGTCAAATCCATTAAATTTTCCTAAGGGGTCCCTGTGCTTTTACCCTAGTACATGATGTTGAAACCCTAATTTTGGCTACGTCTAAAACCCTGAAAACCTGGAAAATTTGACTAAGTTTGAAATCTAATGGATCCTCCAAATTTTAGTTTCTGCATTTCAACTCCTATGGATCTGAAACCACCCTCAAACATCCTGACAGTATATTTTAAAATAACTTAAAGTATAAGAAAGGTAAAGAATAAAAGGTAGATGTAAACTTATACTTAAATATTATTTTAAAATATACTGTCCTGTCAGAATTTTGGGACCTGAGGGCATTTCGGGACATGAGTGCATTTCGGGACCTAAGGGCATTTCGGGATCTGAGGACATTTCGGGACCTGAAGGTATTTTGGGACCTGAGGGAATTTTGGAACCTGAGGCAATTTCAGGACTCTGGGGTTCATGGGACTTTTGGTCCTAGTCCAAAATCTTTTCAGACCCCCTGATTTTTCAAGGTGAATTTGGAGGTGCAAATGTTTGAATTTTTAAATAGTTTTTTGAGGAAAGGGCTAAGTTTTTCATGCAGTTTCAGATCAAACTTTTGGTTTTGACTTTCGATACTTTTGGTCTTGTTGGGATTTAGGGACCCACTAGGACTTTTGGACTTTTTCCAAAAGTCCTAAGTCCTCCCACCGACCCAACACCCGTTGTCCAGAAACGCGAGGAAACGCACCAACAACTTCCGAAATCCCCATTAATGCAAAATGAGTAGTTGAAATTTAGATTTTATTGCACTTGGTGGGGTTGTTGGGGGTTTTCCTGCCCATTTCATCCTCAGATCCAAGTTGTAAAGGCTATAAAGGCAAGATTGAAACTCATTTCAAAGGTTGGTCTTTTGGTAGTTTTTTCAAGCAACAAAAGTGCAGAGCTCTCTAGGGTTTCAAAGAATAAAAAGTTCTAGTTTTCTAGCAGGGAAGATAAAAAGGTTATGAAAAGATTCAAATTAGTTTCAAGAATCACTGTATGAACTTCTCCTTTTTTCTCATGTAATTTTTCAAGGAAATCTTAAGTTTTAGCTAGGGTTTCCTCTTGCCACACTTCGTGGTATGATTGTAACCATTGATCAAATGAATATGACATATTCTTAAAACATTACATGATATGTGATGATCTCTTCAATGGTTGTAAATGATGATTGCATTTTGATAAAGGATTACTAAGCATATTCCTCACTGGTTATTATTTTTTCTGCATCTAGGCATCTAGAAAGTGCTTGTTTCCATTTCTGTATTATCTTATCCTTTGTTGAATTGTGGACTCTGTAACCCATCCTAATAGGCACCGTTCTGAAATGTCTGATCACCCACACCTCTTTTAAAAAACTAAAACAAATTTATCAAGTGTGAAATAAATAGTTACTACCATATGCATTGTTATGATTTTGTGTTGTAACCAGAAAATATTGTTAGTGAATATTCAAAGTGCCAATTTTAGCAAACCAAACATGCATAGTAGCACCCTCCATTATTGCAAGAGTGTTTTTCATCAACTTAAAAAGAGTTTTTAGTGTAGCAAGCTTGTCTTAATCCAGTGACTCTATTTAGGGATTAAAACAACAGTTTGTGTATTGTTGCAATGATATGACCCTGAAGACATCTTCATTGTTGTTAATCCTTGTTAAGTGATACCTCTAGGAATACCCTCCTTGGCTTAGCTGAGCCAGAATCTAAGGAGAGATTACCCATTCCCAACCATTGGCCCTTAATCATCCTTATCCTGTTGATGAACCTCTTTTATATCTCCTCGATGACAACCCTGGCCTCAAAGATTGAAGAATGTTGTAGGGATTAGGATAAGCTACTTTGGGACCCAACAGGGAGCATCTACCAAACATGCAAAAAAAGAGGAAGCTTTGTTCTGGATGCTACATGGATGGAAAATTTTATGTTATTTGTGGTGAAGTGTAAGATTCAGAAAAAAAAATCTTGGGAGCTGATTGAAAATATGAAATCCTCAAGAGCTAAGAATCCCATTTCTTAGGCGTCACTTCTTATAGTTGTCACCAACAATGAGAACTATGCCCTGGAAGCCTCAATGAACCAACTAAAGGTTTATATTAAGAAAGAAAATAAAATGGAGAGTTCCCAGAGAAGTAACTATTAGAGCTAATTTCAACAATGGAAAATGTGACAATATTTGGGATACATTTCAATTTTCTTTTTGATGGAATGGTTTTGAGAGATAAGGTTTAATGGAATCCAATTATTAGGGGTTGTTCTCTGAATGCTTATGGAGAGGAGACCTTTAAGCTCTTTGTGCAAATGCAAGATGCTGGTATTAGATTGAATAATTATACATTCACTAGTGTGCTTAGAGTATACATTGAGGTGGGAACTTTGCAATAGGGTAAACAGGTTCATGGGCATATAAATAAAGTAGTATTTGATTCAAATGTATTTGTAGAAAGTTCCCTTGTTGATATTTATGCAAGATGTAGCAATATGAAACATGCTAACAATGTGTTTGTCAAAGTATCGAATGGAAATAAGAATTATTGGAGTGCAATGGTAGGAGGATATGCTTTCAATGGTTATGGTGAGAAAGCACTGGGGCTTTTGGATAAATACACTATCTCAGTATGGATCTAGATGACCTTGTTCTTGAAAGTGTACTTATCTCAAAGAACAAAATTTAAATCAACAAGGTTGAAGACTTTGTTCTTTTTCTCCTTTTTGTTGCTTTTCAAGTTGTAAATTAAGTAATTTTAATATGACTTAATAAGTGACCTTTTGTTTATATCTCAAAGTTATTAAAATAATTACCTTTTAAAGTGTCATTAATATATAAACTAAAAGTGTGTTTAAAGAATTAGTTACCGATGGGAAGCCTAAATATATAAGGCTAGATTGTAAAGGGGGTAATTTTGATTCTCTCGCATTGTACACAAAAACAAAGAGTCTTTGAGCTCCAAATTTTGATCAAAATAAAGAACTAATATTGTTGGTCTATGTGCCTAAATGTCATTTTGATGCAGTCAAGACCAGGGGATCTTACCAAACTGCCCAATCATGCAGCCAATACAATGCAACATAAGCAAAGATTCATATAACATCACACAAATTTGAAAGTGTTTTTTATTAAAGACAAAACTACTGATTACATAAAAAATTTACTACTCCAGTAATTGCAAACTTATTGACCTACACAATCAATTATATGCTTACAGCACAAAATTGCTTCCCAAAAAAAAAAAAATAGATATCACCTTCCACTAGTTAAACCCCACACTTACATCACTGTATCAAATGGAACCTTCCAACCATATCTAAGGAATCCCAATCTACAACAATAATCTCACATCTATTCGGAGAGTCATTCCCTAGTCTGTTATAGTCTCACCTCTGTTCCGAGAGGAACCTCCAATCAACAACATACTCACATATGTTTAGAGAGGAACCCATACAATATGCAATGGCTTCCAATTTATACACAAACTAGAAAGAAACTAAAAAGTTGACAATTTCATAACTGAATCCCAACAGTCGCCAAGCAGTCAAACAATTATAGAACTAAATCGCCATAGTTTGTTTACTAGAACTTGACACGTGTTGTGTCCAGGATAATCCTCTAGTTTATGAAAATAAGTGTTTATTTCATTAGGACCCTCTTATTGACAAAACATATTATCCTCGAACTAAGTCAAAATGTCTTCTTCGGCGTTCTTTAGGGTTTGGGAACTTAGATGCTCACGACACACCATTAGGAAGAAGTTGTCGGTAAAAGTTCCCATTGGCAAACTAAGTCGTTGGCGAACTTAACAGTTTGTGAACTAGAGACTTTGCCGACTAAGGCTCCCCTTTAGCAACTTGGAATAAATGTGAACTCACCTTTAAGGCTTGTTGGCAAAGTTCCCATCGGTAAACTAAACAGTTCGCAAACTGGACAATTTGTCGACTTGTTCTAACTTAGTCATTTTTCATCCAAATTTCACCAAATTTGAACTAGAGATACCCAATTGGCTCTTTGACAAGATGATGGACTAAAATTGGCTGAATTAATTTGAATTTGCCTCCTGAAGCAAAAGACCCAACCCAACACAAAAGAAAACAAAGCACAACCAAAACTGAAACTAAAAACCTGAAATATTTTTGAGTGTTGATTGTTCGTGGACCCAGATGCTCCTACATCACATTTTTTTATGTTGTGATTTGTTCATATGTTCAAGTTGCAACCTTTATTTCTAGAATTTACAATTTTGTGAAGGATTTAAAAGTTCTCTTTTTATATATGCTTCCTATTCTACAATATGGGTTGCAATGATGGTTATTTTTGGATCTATGAGTCTAGTGTTAGCAATAAATATAGAGGAGATACCGATCCAGAGATCTGGTCTTCAGTCAAGTCTTTATAGTCAATTTATACCCTGGTCAGGTAGCTAGAGATTGACAACAAAACATAAAGAATAACCAAACAGAGCATCACATATACATCAAAGTAAGATAACACATAGATTTACCTGGTATCGGTAGATCTCCATATATATATATATATATTAACAGCAATGAAATGTACCCATCATTTGTCCATCCTTTGGCAGGTCTAAGTCTCTGCCTCACTAGTTCCATGCACAACTTCTATGTCATTGTTTACATCGGAATATACTCCTATTCTCCTATCATGCTTACTTCTATTCTACTATCTCCTATCTCTCTATATATACTATATCTATTATATCTAGGGACGTGTCTTCTATTGGCTCTAGCCTCCGCATAGTGTGTAGTCTCCTACAGTCAACTTTCTTTTATGATCTATACCCTACTAACATCATCCCCCCCACAAATTTATGTCTTGTCCTCAAGACATGACTTGCTCCAGTTGAAAATATTTCTTCAGTCTGGCACCATTGACATATCCGGCTGATAGTTTGCCCTCCATTTTCTTTAGTCTGATTGCTCTGAAATCTACAAATGCTTCAATGTATAAGTATGGTCCTAGCCACCTTGTCTTTAGTTTTCCTTACTTCTTAAACTTGTTGTCGTACAGGAGTACTAAGTCACCTTCCTTGAATGTCTTGTTCCTCAAGTTTCTATCATGCCAGATCTTCTGTCTATTCCTTTCCAAGTTCATATTATATGATGCCATCAATCTGTCCTCATCCAGTTTCTCAAATTCTTCAATCCTCTGCGTGAGAGAGTCTTCTTCACCAACTTGAGGGTCCTTGTTATCCGTAAATTTGGCAATATGAAGTGTACCGGTATTGTAACATCTATTCCATATACCAATTCGTAGGGAGTGAACTTAGTGGTTCTTTTGAAGGTTGTCTTGTATGCCCATAGTACCGCAAGTATTTGTAGATCCCAGTCTATTATGTTCCCATTACACATTTTTGTCAGTGCTACCCCAATGACCTTATTTAGAGCTTCACCTGCTTCATTTGCTTGTGGATGATATGGTGAACTCCTATTGTGTGTTATCATGAAATTGTCCAATAGCTCTGAAATCATTTTGTTTACAAAATGTTTACCTTGATCACTGGTTATGCTCAACGAACAACTAAACTTGGTAATTATACTTTCATAGATGAATTTGGAAATAGCTTTTACTGTGCAGTCTCCTGTTGGTTGTGCTTTAGCTCACTTAGTTAGGTATTCTACTCCTGTAATGATGAATCTAGCTTTAGACTACTTTGTCGGTAGGTCCATATGTCCAATGAAGTCAATGGCCCATTTCTGAAAAGGTAATTGTGCTAAAACTAGTCTCAGTGGCATTTCATCCCTTGTAGTAGGTCTTTTTGTTCTTTGACATACATCACAATTCTTCACATATCTCTTTGCATCTTTGAAAAGTGTAGGCCACCATAACCCGGATAGTTTGACTTTCCTTATTGCCGTGTCTCCAACATTATGTCCTTTGACTATCCCTTCATGTGCTTCCCTTAGAATTTATTCTCTTTCATGTTCATATACTACCCTTCTGATGATATCATATTTTCCTTGGATATGTAGCTCTCCTTCAATTATTGTGTATGGAAAAGATTTCCATATTAGGTTTTGTTTTTCTTGTGATGGCATTTTTACTGAAAATTCCCTTGTAGCCAATAGGTATGCTATGTCTTCCAGTTCTTTCGATACCTCAGTTACTCTAAAAAGATTTGCGCTGGGTAGTTCTTCCTCCTGTACCTCTGGATCTTCCCCTGTCTCAATTTTGGACAATTAGTCTGGCCCCTAATTGTGCTTTCCTGGTTTCACCTTGATTAAGAATTTGAGCTCTTAAAACAAGAGTAGTCATTGGCAAATTCTCCCTTGAATGATTGTGTTGAGTAGGTATGTCAATGGTTCATGATCAGTATAAAATACAAAAGGTGTTGACAAGAGGTAATGCCTGAACTTCTGTAGTGCATATACCATTGCTAGGGCTTCTCTTTCAATTGTGGTATAGTTCTTCTCTCCTTTTGACAATTTCCTACTTGCAAATGCTATAGGGCGATCCTTAGAACCTCTTGGCTAGGTCAATACTGCTCCTACTACAATTCCTGATGCATCCACATGAACATGGAATGTGTTTTCCCAGTCTGAAAATATGAGTATTGGTGCTTCTGCTATCTTCTGCTTCAAAGTGTCAAATGCCTTTCGGTGTTTCTCATTCCAGGTAATACTTTTGCCCTATTTTTTCTTTAATAGTTCTTCTATAGGTGTGAAGATGGTTACATATCCTTTGATGAATTTCCAGTGGTAACCAATATACTCTAGGAATGTTTTGACATCAAATGTGGTTTTTGGTGGTGGCAAGTTTTTAATAATGGCAACTTTTAGGGGATCAACCATTAGTCCTTCTTTACATATTATACGAGCCAATGGTGTTCCAAATGGTACTATACAAGTGTATTTCTTCAAGTTTAGGGAAATTTGTAAGCTTCTACACTTATTCAACATCAATCTTAGTGTCTGTGTGTGATCTTTTACCAGTCCAAATACTGTCCAATCATCCAAATGGACTTCCAAAAAATCATGTATAAACTCCTTGAATGCATTGACCATGATTCTACTATATACTGTAGGTGTATTTTTACATTTTTAATCCAAATGGCATAACAATATACATGAAAGATCCTAGTTCAAATGAATGTTGTTTTGGGTTGATCTTCCTCTCTAATTTTTACTTGGTGATATCTGGAGAATTCATTAGTGAAAGAATAGATTTCCTTTCCGGCAACTAACTCTAGGATTTCCTCTGTAAATGGTGTAGGGAAAGGATCATGAATACAAGTCTTATTCAATTCTCTATAGTCTCTATTGGAAATATGTAGTGATATAGACTAATTCCTCATAACCCAATAAGATATTAATGTGCAACAATAACCAGAAATCCACATGCAAAAAAAGAAATAAATAATCATACCATCAATGGTGACACAAGATATACCTTGGGAAAACCCTCCATGAGGGAAAAACCCAACCTCCAAAAGCATCCATCTCTCATGTATTATTTGGTAATAAAGATTACAATACATATGTAGAGATCACCTCTGAAACATCAAGCTCTCTACCTAAACTCCATGTGAACAAGCATATAACCGTACATCAAATGTCATGTTTCAAACCCTCACAAATGCAACTTGCAAGACATGCTCCAACAAGTTAAACCCAGCCAAAGCTCAAACAACCTCTCCAACTATCCATGTGTTTGCTTTTATAGAGATAAGCTCACACAAATACAATACGTGGTATGGTAAAACCATCTTCCCCAAAACCATGAGTCTACAAAACCATTGACCCCACATTTAATTATTGGTACTAAATTTTTCCAATAATTAAATAATTATAAATAATTAATTAACTACTCTATGTGTCCCACACATATAAAATAATTAACCCAATGTTACATACAACTTTTACAATTGGCACCAAATAAATATTTAATGTGGATAAACACATCACATGGATGCACCACAAATAAATATTTATTTTATATAATAAAATAATACCAATGTTATGCAAGGTGTACAACACACCTACTCCAACATTCTCCCACTTGTTGTATACATTGCATAAGGGATCAACATGTAAACTCAAAACATCAAGAGAAACCATCCATATGCCCAACATGTACCATATAACCATCCATGTGCTCCAAGACACCTGCAACAATAATCAAGGTGTCCACTATCTCAAACAAGAATCCCTCATCCTCCATAGAGCCAAACCATGAAGAATAAGCTCCTCTAAAGAGATGCCACACTAAACTGTCACATAGAAGCAAGAAACACGTATCAACTGATATCTAAACACAAGCACCAAATTCAATGGTAACAAATAGACTCGAGTAGCTAACAACAATCAATCATCATAGCTGAAATAGCAACCATAGTTAGTTGTCAATGCATCAACTAACCATACCTCCAAACCAGGGTATACAAAAGATAATGAGTAGACCTTATGCCAATAACATATCCAACTCAAATCACAATAATAACAAGTCTCTGTATATATTTGATCCTACATAAAGAAGTCCTCCAAGGCAACAACACAAAGCATGTGATAACAAACCTCAAGACCCTCCATATCGCACCATAATGAGAACATCCAACAAAGGAATCATATACATCATAGAACTCCCACTGCATGAGTAAATGTCAAATCTGAAAAATAGATCAAGGCATCCAAGGATCCACTAATAAAACTCGCATAGAAGATGTGGTTGAATCATCTATCACACAGTGTCAAAGAACACACACATAAATATTCAAAAATTGCAAACTAAATAGCTGCAACATAACTCTCACCTCAATTCCATATCTCTCCCAAATCCTCCATGTCATAAGAGAAGAAGTCAAAGAGACTCAAAATCTCCATACACATCTCAACTCTAATGTCATGTGAACATAAATATCTAGGAAGAAGCATAAGATCAATCAAGAGAGAACCTGCAAATCATAACCATGTCCTTCTATCCACACAAATATGCTATAGTTGTGAAAAGTATGATCTCCTTTACAACTCCAAAACAAGAAGCCTCCACAACATCCAATAACAAGATGCAAGCCTCTCAAACCAAAGGTAGATCAAACTCATAACCATCCCAAAGTAAGAATAAGCCCAAATCCACTAACCATCTCCATTACACACAATGATCTCATAACAACTCAAGATCAAACATAAGGAGATAACTAATCATATCCAAGCATCTACTCCTCAAGCAAGTCCTCACAACCATAATCCATGGTTCAAGACTCAAGCATGAGAAGATAAGATACAACGAAAAGAATGCATTTGAAAACAGGTGGGCATACTTATCAAATCATTCACCGCCGAGTGAACCAAGAGTGGGGATGAGATTGCTCCTCCAAGATGCACCAAGCCTCAAAGACTCTCTCCAAGAACAATGTCCTTAATAGGTCCATGTTGGACTCACATCCAACCAAGGTGTAAGATCCCTGGTCTTGTTGCTGAAATCTTCATAAAAGAGTAACCATATCAACACATGTATCTAATCCCAAGAGAACTCAAGCCTCACCTAAGTCTCCAAGTATCCACGAGCACCTCCATGATCAATCCATGCTAAACTCCAAATGCAAAACCGCACCATCATGAACCTCCCAAGCACATGACCAATGTACTCAATACCAAGAGAACCATCAAGATCAATGTCAAAGCTCCCACTTGTTAAGTAGGAAAAAGGAGAATGATGACAAATAGAACATAAACTAGATCAAACACTTTTCCATATAACATTCAAGGATAAGATCGAACCAAATCACTGCCAAATGAAGGTGGACTTATCTGTTGGTCTTGTGACTCTTGTGTTATAGATGGATCAGATTTAATTTAGCATTTTTATCAAACCCTAGGTTAATAATGCATGAAACTCTAGTTCTACAATGATTTGCTTATAATGGGGAAAGTATAACAAAAAACTAGAAACTAATTGCATAGGGATGATAAGAGGAATAATAGAACCTGTCTCCCAAAAGTAGAAGTGTTAGAGGACCAAGGTGGGACCACCCAGGGCCTGACTGGAAGAATTTGCCCGAGGTGCAAGCTGAAAAGATGTTGTAAATGTTGTCTTGATGCCATATCTGAACTCAAAAAGGGCATGAGGACATGGGTGGTACTGCCCAAGTCCTTGGTGAGAGAAAACTCTGAAACTGTCTCTAGATCCTGAAACCCTGATCTGTACCCAATCTTCTTGTAGCTCAGTATTTTCTAGATCTCGCTCTTGTAACCTACACACAAGAAGATAAGAAGGGGTTTGGGGGTTATGGTGTTTAGGGACTTGGCTCGATCAAATCCCAGGATAGCATTCAAGCTTCCCAACATCATTGATTGATAGAGAGTGTATACCCTCGTGGGGGCAGAGGCTAAAAACAATGATAATATGATGATTCAAATAATGATAAACAAACAATGATATCACCTATGTGATGAACCCTTAGGATAATGAAGATCCTTCAACTCCTAAGGAAGAATAGATGATAGCCCCATATTTGCAATAACAACACAATAACAACATACAAATCTACTCTAGAATCACAATGAATGCTCTTACTTGCTTCACTTCAAGATCTCAAGTTATGCCTTTTCAACCTTTTCAACCTAGTTAAAAATGGACTCAAAAACACACTTATATATGCTTTCTCGCTCATAATTATGAATTCAAACCAAAAGAGTCGACAAGGAGGAACCTCTAGAGAGGTGTTAGGCTGACCAACACTTAAATTAGACCCAACCTAAAGTGAGGGACATGGGTGGTACCACCCAGGTCATTTAGCCTCATTTAGGTCTGGGGTAAGTTAAATAATGGGACCCATATTCCAATTTTACTTTGGTGGGCAATTTTGCATCAGGATAAACATTTTGAATATAATGTTATAAGGGGACCTAGAAGCTAAACAAGGAGCTAAAAAGACATGTGGACACTTTTTACTCCATAACACCATCACACATCTACATAACCTAAGAACACATCATGATATTATGATCTAATCATCTCCACAAAAGAAGATTTGTGTCTCATAAGAACATATATTGCTCTAAAGAGCACCTGTATCATGTCAACATTCTAATGTGCAATCAAGACTAAACCAAGACACAATACCAACCATCCTCTAAGAAAGGATCACCTATCAAAACTGACAAACCATAACCAACACCTCAACCAAAGACTCCAAGGTTCTTCCATGGTACCAAGATGTCAACATCTCCAAATCACATGAGGATAACCATATCCTACCAAAACTCCCACTGAAGTGTGATACCGAGCTATACATGGCAACAACATAAACATCAAACCATCACTGTCAAAAGCTCCCACTGAAACATGTAACCAAGTTATCCATGACATTGTGATAACCATCTCCTAAATGAAGATCATCCATGGCCCCAACGCAATCAAATAATCCCACTATAATGACAACAACTCCCAAAAGGTCGAGTAAACCATAATCTCCAAACCGAGAAGATGAACAAAACCTGTTAAACCAAACATCAATCCAACACCGCCAAAACTACACCTTTAAACAATCATGTCGTGTCAAAGTCCCAACCAAACAAGGAACATCCATGACACCATGATCAACACCCAATATACTTGCACCAAACACCCATCAAGTCTCACGCAATTGTACCATATAGTCAACAAACATAGGTCCCATATCATGACTGTATCAGGTAATACCATCTCTTTCTATCTCATAATGACAAGCAAACTAATGAAACATGTGACTAAGCCAAGCCACAAATCAGAATTTGCATCAACACTGAAACATCTCTGGGCATAGACAACCCACATCCAAGTCATATATGCGACATATAAGCATAGACAACCTAAAACACTCCACAACCTGTAGATCTCACAATGCATCATGCAAACTCAACAATACATGTATAACACTATCAACAAAGGATAATTAGAGATAAACCTGTAAGTCTGCAATGACTCAAACACCAAATCATCCCAGATTCGATTTGCTATCGACTCACAAACGCACCATAAGTCAAAGGGACCAAAAAATAGCTCAAACTAAAAAAACCTCAGCATATCACCTCTAAACCTGTTCCACTACGTAGTGCTCAAAAATACCTTTCCAATACCTATAAGAAGTCCAAAATCTGACTCTGTATGCGCAAGTTATGCCCGGTCAAAGCTCAAAACACATATCTGGCTTCCAACTGGCAAAAACTAGTCAATATGGCGAAATCGGGAAAAATATCTATCACCATGGCGTAGTACATGGAAAGATATTTCCATCAACTATAAAGAGTTGAAAATCTGACATCGTGGGTGAAAGTTATGCCCCCTGGAAAAATCTGCCTAGTTAAGCTTAACAACCAAGCCCTGGAGGCCCTTCGGTGGCTGTTGGGTGGCCCGCCGATGACAGCGCCCTGCTAGCGGAATCCAAAAAGGTTTAAATTTCATTTTTGTTTGAATTTGAAAAATTTTAAGGGGGGAGGGCACTGTTGGGCCCCAACCTCGCCCAAGCTTCGTGCTGGCAGCTCACCGGACCGACCGGGACTCCCCAGACCGACGAGCCAAGATGAGCTCTAAGCCCGCTGACCTCGCTAGCCGGGGCATCCAGGAGTCGATAGGGGACAAACCCCTGCTGGTCAGCCTATCCCTATCAGCTAGGGGACCCCCTAGTACAAGGGTCTGCAGATCCCGTACTAGGGGTCGGTGCCCTTAATTTTTTTAATTTTAATTAAAAAACATATTTGCAAACCTAATAATTTTTTTATTAAATAAATTTGCACACACTATACTTGTGCAAATGTGTTACGCAAAGAATATTCTTTGACGACAACCTGCAATGACTGCATCATACAGAATCTTTGGATTCCCTGCAATATTCCCTAGGGCACAAAATAGGGTAAAATTTTTCCTGTCTCCAAATATAGGCAAATTATATGTTTTTCTTCACCTACCAGACCTCCTGAATTCAATGGCAGGGTCTGTTTTTGTCTAGGAGGCTTCTTGTAAAAGTTGACCTCCAAAACCCTCTATTGAAAGAGCCCAAATCGAAAACCCATTTGCCAAATCTCCATGAAACCCTAGATCTGGAACAACCCAAGTCTGCAAACAACCAAGTGCAACCTTGAAAATGCCTTCATTCCTTCCTACAAAACCATGGATTCTACTATACACAAAAAAATCCACTCATAGCTAGGGTTATCAAATAGGGATTTCCTCTCACAACCAAGCAATAAAGCTTTGATATCAAATGTTGGAAATATGCAGCCATATAGACTAATTCCTCATAACCAAATAAAAGATTAATGTGCAACAATAACCAGAAATCCACGTGCAAACAAAAGACAATCATACCATCAATGGTGACATAAGATATATCCTGGGAAAACCCTTCATGAGGGAAAAACCCAGCCTCCAAAAGCATCCATCTCTCATGTATTATTCAACAATAAATATTACAATACATATGTAGAGATCACCTCTAAAACATCAAGCTCTCTACCTGCACTCCATGTGAACAAGCATGTAACCATACATCAAATGCCATGCTTCAAACCCTCACAAATGCAACATGCAAGAGATTCTCCAACAAGCTAAACTCAGCCAAAGCTCAAACAACCCCTCCAACTACCCGTGTGTTTGCTTTTATAGAGATAAGCTCACACAAATACAATATGTAGTATGGTAAAACCATCTTCCCCAAAACCATTGACCCCACATTTAATTATTGGTACTATGTTTTCCCAATAATTAATTAATTACAAATAAATAATTAACTACTCTGTGTCCCGCACACATAAAATAATTAACGCAATGTAGCATACAACTTTTACAAGCGACACCAAATAAATATTTAATGTGGATAAACACATCACATGGATGCACCACAAATAAATATTTATTTTACATAATAAAATAATACCAATGTTATGCAAGGTGTACAACACACCTACTCCTACAGTCTCCGCAGATCCTGATTTCTCCTATTTTCTTATTCTGTACCACCATTAGGCTGATCCATTTCGCTTCCTCCACTGGCTTTATGATCTCTGCTTCTAGCATCTTGTCAAGTTCTACTTTGAATTTTTTCTTCATGTTTGAATTCATCCTATATGGCCTTTTCTTGATTGGTTCGTAGGTTTCTTTCAATTGAATTTTCATTGGTCCGACTTCCTCTTTGATTCCCTGCATCTTTGTGAACTTTCTAGCGAACAAATCTCATACTCAGACAAAATTTATACTACATGTGCCACTTGCTTCTCATCCTAATATTCTCCTATCTTGGTTAGCTTAGGATCTCCTTCTTTGGCAATGTTTTCTTCCCTTGGCCAGATGGGCTTGTTGTAGTAATTTTCCTTGATGTCTGTTGATTCCGCTAGCTCTCTTTCACCCTGTTATATTTTTATTTTGGGTTCTTTGTCATCTTCTTCTTCCTATTGTGATGTTTTGTAGTATTTGTGTTTCTCCGAATATGATTTTTTATTCACCCATTCTATGACTTTCCAAATGCCTTCTATTTTTTTGGTAATGAGCTATGTTTCGGTTTGGCTTCTTCTTCTTCGACATCTTGTTGAAAGGTGATCTCCCAGATTCTAATGAGTGTTGTATGTATGTTTTTGTCTAGATCAAAGAATGAGAAAGTATGAATGAAGTCTTTTTGCAACTTCCCAATATCTAGCTTCTTTCCTTTGTTCTTGATTTATATACCATGTCTATGCAATTAGTGATAGTGTCCAATAAAAGAAGTGGGTATATAGTACCTCATTGTATTCATTTCTGTGTTTCCATATCATTATACACATGGACAAATGTTTTTGTGGTGAAATTTGACCTGAATTCTTGGGTATTATGTCATATTCTCCTTCCTTCGGCAAATATTTTGTATTGATGAATATTTTGAATGTTGTCCAACAGTCGATTGTGTCTTTGTGTGTGTTCCACCAATTTGCAGCATTGCACACTAATGTGTGTTATGCAACTTGTAATCTTATCTTTTCACCTAAAAAAATTGTCTCCATTTCTACTAGATTTTTATGTAGGTCCTGTATGCTTGAAAACCTAGGCAACTTGATAAGTGAAATTCCTTTCAAAATGTGACTTACTCGGTAAGATCTTTGATCTATATCTTCCTTATCCTCCTTAAATGTGCTACAGGTAATCTCCGACAAGTTATGATGAAGTGCAGAGGATTGCGGTATGTCTTCTTCGCCCATCTTGATCGTGAATATAATTTGGTAATTGTACGCTCAAAATCCTGACCTTAGTTGCCTAGGGCTGTCGAGTCAAATTTCGGCATGCACACAGACCCTTCCCTCCTTGTCACGGGGTGAACTGCCATGTCACTCTCACTCTCGTGGAAGTAGCCAGTTGAGAGGAGGTAAGATGCAGGGGTGTTCTGGCTTGTTGGAGAGCTGGACTTCACGGAGAGGGGTCAACACATCCTGAGGCCTATGTTCTTGTGTGCTAGTGTAGATGTGTCTTTCAATGATCATTGTTGTAGAGATAACCATATGACCCGAAGGGTCACTAGTCACTCTTCTCTTGTTAGGGTTTTTGATATTCCACCTTTGTGTGGGTAAACTATTGTTTTCATTGATGGCTTGTTGTCTTTCAAAGTATTAGATGAATGCTTATTGTACTAAGAGTTGCCTGTGTTCCTGTTGTTGTAAGACAAGTGGGTCATGTTGTGGTCTCAGATGGATTTCCTCTATCTCGTCAAGGATTGCCCTCACCCACTCGCCTCTTAATCCTGGGCACATTCGTGAGCTAAGAAAAGAGATAGGTGTATGTGAGCTAACCTTGACTAGACCGAGGGTTTGACTTAGGGTTTGATTGACTTAAGGTTTGATTGTGCCTTGACTTCGTTTGACCTTGTGATGGAATCAAGGGTTTGCAAATTTTCTAAGAGTCTAATTTTTTGTTCTTTTTTGGGTTTTATGAATGCAATACTATATGAAATGCAAAACTTATTTTTGTGCTTTTCTTGTGTTTTTGGAAATAAAAGATGCTTTTTAATCTAGGAATCAAAGAATGAATGCAAGCTACAATGAGTTTACCTAATGCAATTTAACTATGTTTTTGGGGTTTTTCAAATATTTGGAATGATTTAATCTAAAAAAGGAAATTGCATGTAAATGAATTAAACTATGAAAGCAAATTACTCTAAGAATGCAAGATCTAACTATCCTATCAAGGAAAAAGCAATAAGATTACTGATCCCAAGAGCAATTTTAGTTATCTAATTACTACCAATTGATAGAAAGCATAGAGGAACCTGAAATAAAGAAGACTTGTGAGCCTCCATTACCCTCAGATTTCCTTGTGATGGCAACCTCGTATCCTCTTGTAGTAGCGGGGAATCCTCTTGGCGACAAGATGACAAAAGAAGCTTTAGAAGCTTTAGAAGCTTTGCAAAGAGAGCTTAATGAGAGCTATTGATGAACACGATGGCTTGATTTGAGCAACGTATGGACACGTGATGAGCTTTATGTGAAATCTTGATGAGCAATGAACAAAACAAAAGGCTCCTATGTCTTGTATGAGCATGAGAATGCTAAATGTGGAGAGCAATAACTTGCAAGAGTTGTGTGCATAAATGAAATTGCATCCCTTTGTGCTTGAGGGGGGGGGGGGTATTTATAGGTTAGAAGAAGGAATGAGAGGTGAGGAGGAAGGAGAGTTAACTTAATTAGATTGGATAGTTAACATAGAGGATTCAAGAGTGATCTGGGCCAAAATTGGAGTGATCTGCCCAGTAAAAGCTTATCACTCAAGAAGAAGTGAAGAAGAAAGAATGCATGGGAATGCATGAGAGTGCATGAGTTGTTATTTTTAGATGAAATGGAGCTAATTATGCATGTGTGGGTGCATGAAATAGTTAACTCCATATTAGGCTCAAAAATCCATGCAAACAGAAAGAAAAATAGGTGAAGACGAAGCTTTTTCGAATTAGAAACTCAAGTTTTTCCGTGGCTAGAAATGCGATAGGGTCGCCTAGGGGTTGCCCCTTTCACCAGTCTGGTCGCTCGGGGGGCGACCCACTAGGGAGAGCACCTCGGTTGAAGTTCTAGATGAGAGATGGAAGAGGAGGAGAAAAGAAGGGGTTCTACCTTTGAAAATAGGTTAGTCGTGTGCAAGAATCCAAATCTCCACTTGCAAAGCAGGATCTGCCGATGGGAGATCTGGAAATAATAGGGGGAGATTTGGATTGGTTGAGTGAAACTGAAAACTGAAAGTGGGAGATGGCTAGGGGGACCTCTAGAAGGCTTCTAGGGGGTGGAGAAGATGAAAAATATTGGGGAAAGGTGAAAACTCACCTACAAGATGCATACAAGGCTTAGGAATAGGGTCACAAGCTCATAAAATGCAAATGGACAAGTGTCGAAAAGTGTCAAAAAGCGTCGACAACAAAGGGGAAACAACACAAGATGAAAGAAATGACATATCACCAAGAGGATTGCTTCTAAGAGGATGTTATTTTACACTTACATGTACATGACAATGATTAAAAATCATCATAGGGGTCCTCGTGGAGGTTGTGCGTGATTTTTGTTCTTACAATAACCAAGCATTTTTCTTGTTTCTAGTTCTGGTTCTTCTCTCATCCGAGCTTCTAAAACCTCCTCACTATATGTACTATAGTGATCATCCTCTATCTCCACTTCTCCCTTAGAATTAGGCTCTTTTGTTGTCTCCTCTGCATCCAACCTTGTAATTGTATAGAGATTCTTTGCATCCTTGTCATTGTCTTCATCCTAATTGGTTTCTTCTATATATGCTTCCTCCATTGATGATTCCAAAGGGATATTGACAACTTTGTTCTCATTGGCAAATGATAACTCTTCTTTTCGGGAGTCCGTGATACTGTTTGCATCTACAAACTATCTCAAGCCCAAAAGTGCATTAAGCTTCTCCTCAATCCTTCATGGCTACCAAAATGAAATCTAAGACATGTTTGATCCCCATTAGATTAACTTCCACTTGTTTCCATGTTCCCAATGTTTGCATGTTAGATCCATCCACCAAGATTATATTGTAAGTTGTTTTTGACAGCTTAGGTCTTCCTAACTGTTCCCACAACCTCTTTATTATCATGTTGACATCTGCTCCCAAATCTATCATGACATTCCAAACTTTCTTGCAGTTAATATGAACATCCACCATTAGTGGTTTTGTCTTCCATTCTCTATCTGTCCTTCCCATCCTCTGGAGTTGACTTTTTTGACTTTGTTCCTTGTTCCAATACTTAAAGAATTGTTTAGTTTTTCAATGAGTTTGTGTTGCTGTGTCAATTGGGCTAACTTCTTGAGAGCATCCACCTCTCCTTCGGTGAAAAACTCATTGTAGTTCTTTTCCTTTTCTTATTCCTTTCTTATTGTTTGTTTAGCTTCCTTCACCACTTCTTCGTGTTGTTTCTTAGTAGGGACAAATTATTCATCCTCCTCATTGTCCTCCTCTTCTGTCTCAATGATAGACTATCTATTAGTATTTGTTCCTTGTCTTGTCACTACCACAACTTTCTCCTTCCCTTTCCTTCTCTCTTTTTTAGTATGTTTTGGTGTGCTTCTCTAGTAGTACTCTTCTTCTTTTGTGGATTCAATTGAAGATATGTTTGTCTCCTCTCTGTTGTTCTTCCGGCAAGTTCTTGCTCCTTTATATTTTGGTGCCCTTCTTATGATTCTCACTTCTTTTTTATTATTCAGGTTCTATAACTCATCACTCTTAGATTGTGGTTGTGCATTCTAGAAGTATTGTTGTGCTCTCACAAGAGAATAAATCATGCTCTGTATTGTTATAAAATGAACACTATATTTTTCTTTTGGCCCAACATTCATTAGCAAAGTGTCCTAACTTACTGCAATTGAAGCATGTTGCATCCTCCCTCCTTCTTTAACTTCTTCCACAACCTCTGCCTCCTCTATAGCCTCCAAACCATTCTTTGTCATCATTATTATAGCTATTTCCATATGATGGACTGCTATAATTTGAATTTTGTATTGCATTGACATTCCTCTGATTTCTCCAACTTGGCTGCTTATAGTCATGATCATATGGGTTTCTTTCTTTTGTATATGTCATGTTACTACTCTTCACAGAGTTTGTAGTGTTTCCACCATACTATGCTTCATCTTCTTCATCAGCAAAGTCTCTTTTCCTCTAGAAGTTTTGTGAAGGGCAATCCGGTATTTCATGGTTATTCCATTCTCTGCATAATCCATAGTATATTGAATCGATTGTTTTCATTGTTGCTTTGGTGTCTGCTTTTATTGCAGCGGCTTGTCTTTCACCTTTCATCCTAGGACATTCATTTCTTAAGTGGCCTCTTTTATAATATGAGCACCAAATATTAGGTCTTTGCTTCTGTGCATTCTCCTCCTCCTGAACCAATATCTCCTGCCTCAGCTTCAACTACTCCAATTCCAACTTCAACTTTTCTAATTCTAGTTTTTCCTTCGTCTTATCTTGTCTGCACCAAGATTGAGACTCTATCCAGAAGGCTAGAGTCATTACTTCTACATATATCTCAAAGATCCTTCCATCTAGAGTTGACCTTATGCTAGAGCTTATTCCAAAAATAAACCATTCTATCTTTTGCTTCTCAGTCAAGGGTTCCTCAATTATCCTAATTGTCTTCTTGAATCTTCTATCAAAGTCTTTTATTGATTCTTTCTCCAATTGCATCAAATCTCTCATCTTGCTTACCTCTTATGTCAGAACATCTGAAACTCCAAAATTCTCCAAAAATGCCTTCTTGATCTCATCCCAATCCTTGTCACTATCCAGACATGTCTTTCTATACCACTTTAACGCTTCATTCCGTAAGGTGCCTATGAGGTCAAATAGCTTGATTTTATCTCTTGTTACTCCCTTCTAGTTCTAAATTGACTCCAGTACAAAAATGTGTTTGGCTGCTTCAGTAGTGTCCTTCTCAAAGATTGATAGCTTGATAGGAATGCCCATGACTGATCTTCTCACAATCTTTGGTACTCTGCGGTGAGTTTCTTTCTGCTCCTCTAGATATGCTATCTTTTATCAACTCGCTTCCCTTCTCTTCCCTTATCTCTTTGTAGTTGGATCTCAAAGTACTCCTCTCTGCAAAATTGCTCCGAATCTCTATTATTCTCTCTACTTTCTTGTTTGCTTGAATATCTTCCTTCTCTACTAAAATTCTCTTGACTTTATATGGCACTCGAGGTGACTCATGGTCCAGGGGATGTGTCTCTTCAGATTGTCTCTTCAAATTAGGGGATTCTCTTTTCTTTGTGAATGACATCATGTCGGCATCCAATGATGATTCAAATAACCTTCCAAAACCCTCAAAACTCCTCTTAATGTTTAACTCATCTTCTCCTCCTTCTCTTATCTCCTTTATGCTTCGATAAATTAACTCCTCTATATATTCCTCATCCATCTTCAAAATCTCTGGTGTTAACTCATATGTTCCAGCAGTCTACGGCATAAACCCTACTTCGCCTGTTTCTTCTCTTTCCCTTCTGCAATCTTCTCTGGCAGCACCCACAATGGTGCACTCATTAATATTCTCTGTAACACCCTCTGTGTCTTCTCTGTCCAACCTCCTTCCTTTGGTAGCACCCTCCTTGGTACGCTCAGTAGTATCCTTCATGACGTGCTTGTCTTCTTCCTTCCTTTCGATAGCACCCTTAGTGGTGCGTGTTGTCATATTTTTGCCCAGGCCAAAATAACCCAAAAATCCCACCTTATTCCATCAGAAATATCCTATCTAGGGAGGATCAAATGGAAGAAAATCCCATTTCAAAAAATTCCAAAAAATTCTAAGTCCTTTGCCTTGTATTCTCTCTAGTCGGCAAAATGGCCAATTTGCGAACTTGCCAGTTTGCCGACCGACAGGTTTGCCGATTAAAGAAATCTCTGACAGGATGGCGAAAGAAAAATTTTCACCAAGGCAAAATGTTATTCATAGGCATAAAAGAGGCCTAGTATGCTATCGGCAAAATGCTCGGCAAAGTGTTCTAAGAGGCAAAGGGGAAAACTTCAACAATTGGGCAGAGTTTTCTAAAGTTCAAGGTAAGCAAATGAAAGACAAAGGTTTGCCTTTGTCGGCAAACTTAAGGTTTGGTGAACCTTAAGTTTGCCGATCAGTAGGTTCACCGATTAGTGACTTTGCCAACAAAGGGATGAAGCAAAGGCAAAATGGACAACCTAGCGGCAATGGCGATGGTTCGGCAAATGAAGGATTCACTGATAAGGCAAAAGCCAAGGCAAGTTCATGAATATGGGAATCTACTCATAAGGTGAGAATGATGGAAGGAAAGAAAAAGAAGAAGATGGAGCAAACAAGAATTGGTTTGTGGAAATTAAAGTTTGTCGATAAGGTGAAAAGTAAGGCAAATCAGGAAATCAAAGACAGAGAAAGACAAGGAGAAATCAAAGATCGGCGAAAGTGCAAAGGAGTGATCAGTTCATAGTTTCTCAAATTCATCATTAAGGCAATTTGCTGATAAAGGAACCAAAGGAGATAAAAAGAAAGCAAAGGATGGTTGGTTTGTGAAATGTGGATTTCACCGACCAAGAGGAAATAAAGAAGAAAGGCAGAAATAGTTCGTGAAGGAGAGGTTTTGCCGATAAGGCAAAATAATAGTCTGAAGTAAAGTAAAGTGAAAATCAATACAATGTAGTTCTTTAAAATATTTTAAAATAAGTTTAAAATATTTTAAAGTGTTGTAAAAGCTTTTTAAAAGGGCGCAATTCCTAGGTGCCTAAAAACATGCCTCTGTAGGTGACACCATTGTTATAGGCCTGTCAGTTGAAGGTGGTTGAAACAATGGAAAAATTGAATCGCCAAGTACTTGAAATAAATGAATCAGACAAAGTATGAAATAAATGAATCAGACAAAGTACCCCTGCAACCATGCTTCTATAGGTCCTTTTAAGGACAAAATCAGCACACAGGCCATGGGCAGTTCTTCTTCTACAGGTTTTGCAGACTTGTCAGGACATGATTGCCATCCCAATTGCAGGATTTCCTAATAGGGCCATGGGTTGAATTCAATGCAGCATGGGTGTATAATCAAATTGATTGACCAATTTTTAGTGTTTGTAGCTGTGCAACAATTTGAAAAGTTATATATACGTGGAAAAAGATGTTTTATGTTGTTAGCTGTTCATCTAGGCTATTATATAGGTTGGATAGTTTATTGTCATGGACCTTGTAACACATTTACAAGAACCAGTCAGATTTTATACATTGTGCTCAAAGTTGAGCCTTTGATGTCTCCGATAGTGGTTTACCAATGAATGTAAATGGTTATTTTGTGTCTACCTTTTCTGTAATAAATTATCTTTCTTTTGTAATGGCTATTTAGCCTTCATGATTAATACAATCACTGATATTTGCCTCTCTTATGTTTTTGCTCTGTGTTTACTTGAAATCTGTAGCTTATTCTGTGGATAAAATGGTCCCTCTTATAGTTATAGTTTTTTAATTCAAGCCTCTGTTAAAGTTGTAAGTCTGTGTGAGTCTATGTCAGTATTTGAGATCATTGTTATGTTACGTGAGTCCCAACTAACACTCTAAATCTAGTGCATCACCTCTTTTAAGTTTCAGTTTCTTCCTACCCCCTTTTCTAGTGAGTAAGTAGCATTAGATTTAGCCATTATTCTCTAGACCTTAAGTCCAAAAAGAGGAATGAACCTTCTCTGGAGGTTTGGTCTCAACTACAAGATCCCACACCTTGAGACCAATCCCATGTTTCATTGAATTTGTTGGAACTATCAAAAGCTTCAACAACAGGGTGCAAATTCAGGTGACAACAATGCACTCTTCAAATTCTTCTATCTTTTTTTCCACACCTTCTATTATCCCTCCTTCCTCCATCATTTGTGCCCTTTCCATTCTTTTGTGATAATGTTCTTATCTTTCTTGAGTTTTCTTCAATCTCTCTTCTCTACTTATCTCCATACTAGTTCTGATTTCTTCGCCAATCTCTCTTTTCCTCCGCTTCTCCCCTTTCACCATGGGTTGTTTTGATTCGGTGTTCCATTAGTCCTCTTATATCCCATGGAATCCTTATTTGAAGAGTCATGTCATTTGAAAGGTCCTTGCGGACCCTACACCCTTCCCACTTGCCATCCCCTTAAGTACCTATCCCCCTCTCATAGAGGTAGAAATTTAAGGATATTTGAATTCCTCTACAATTTGAAATTTTTTCTCTCCAACCTTGCCTTTTTTCTGGAACTCTGAACTACTTCTTTAAATGTTTTTCCCTTTCAATATTTAACTAATTTTTTCCAGGGTCCTGACAATGGAACCAAATGTTAGCAAGAAATGTAGGAGAGATACCGGTCTGGAGATCCGGTCTTGAGTCAAGTCTTTGTAGTCAGTTTATACACCGGTCAGGTAGCTAGAGATTGATAGCAAAACATAAATAATAACCAAATAGAGCATCATATATACATCAAAGTAAGATAACACACAGATTTACCCGGTACCGGTAGATCTCCATATATATTAACAATAATCAAATGTACCCATCACCTGTCCATCCTCCGACAGGTCTAAGTCTCTGCCTCACCAGTTCCATACATGACTTCTATCTCATTGTTTACATCAGAATATACTCCTATTCTCTTATCATGCTTACTTCTATTCTACCATCTCCTATCTCTATACATATACTATATCTATTATATCTAGGAATGTCTCTTTTGTTGGCTCCGGCCTCCGCATAGTGTGTAGTCTCCTCCAGTCAACTTTTCTTTATGCTCTATACCTTGCTAACATCTAAAAAAACCCTAATTGAATATATCTTTCTTATGTTATATTATATTTAGGTTTCTAAACTCTAGTTGTGTTTGTCCCTATTTCAACTTGAACATTGCTTTTCCTTATTTTTCTTTGGAAATATAAAGTCTTGGCCTCTTATTAGCCATGCCTAGGGTTTCTTCTTCCCCTTTAGTTTTTAGTTTCTTTTCCTTTCTTTTTTTTGGATTAAAACCATACCTCAAAAAATTAAATTCTATCATATGAGGGAGCTACCCCTCTCAACACAAAGGAAGATTGTTAACCTAATAGCAATTTATCCAATTGTTGTAAACTTTTTCACTGCCCATTATGCAAGTCAAGGTTGTTATCAATGTATAAACGTAGTGACAAATTTATTTACCAACACCTAGTAGCTTCTAACCTTTCCCTAATTCATCTCATTCAATCTAGGTAGCCATCCATTCTAATCAAATCTCAACCCTCCATCCTATCAACCACACATCTCTAAATCAATCCTCATCCTCAACCATTTAAAAGAGGAGAATTTCTTGGTACTTGTTTCTGGAATGACAAATGATCTTTCATACCTCTTGAGCAACCACATCAATCCCATCCAAGAGCACATCTAATCAACAAGAATGTATATAATTTGGTTTTATTGAACATTTGTTTCATAATTTGTTTCCTTCTTATGTGCTCTATCTGAGGTATTCATAGATTTAGAATAGGGATCTTAGATTTGAATTAGTTTCCTATTATTTTGATTCCAAATCTAGGGTTACAAAGCTACTTTTAGATATTGTGGAATTATCTTTCGATCCCTATTCTAAAGTACAAGGGTTCACTAATTGTCAACAAGGTATAGCTAGTTTGTAAGAACAAATATTCGATGGAGGTCACTTCATTTGTGTGATGTTATCATATTAAATATTGTTCATAACTTATTGACTTGGGTTCTCCATTCATTAGATTCCTTGAAATTGTAGAGAAAAACTAATGCGTTGTAGACTTAAACGAAATTCAGGGGTAAACATATCTGAATAGTCCACTCTATCATTGCATTCCTACATTGAATTATTGACCAAGGAGCGTAAGCTTATGATGATGCCCACACTCTATATGCCTTCAAGACTCATTTCTATCCTAAACTAACTCATACAGACTTATTCTAATTGACTTAATTTACTGAAGTTCACAAAAATGAAAGAACAACAAAAATAGTTAAAAATCTAGTTGCTATGGGTACCTTCAACATAAGTTGAAGATAACTATATTCAACAGAGAATTACAGAATTAACTTGAAATACACAAACTGATAAAATAATTGACACTAACCTTTGGAGGACTTCAAATATGCATCCTATTCACGAATCACAACTACTAGAGATAGCAATTAAGATATCTTACTCATTCCACAATGTAACTTTTATAAAATAACATGAAATAGTTTTAACTATAAATGCATGAATAAATAAGGGAAAATACAAAGTGAGAGTTAGTACCTTGCGTGGCCAGCTCAGGGAACTATCTCACTTGATCTGGAAACTAAATCTACTTCAGATTCTCATAACACGTAGTTGTATTCACTTCATATCAGAAACAAGATCTTTTCAGATTGTATTCAATAAAACATGTCTGGATAAAAATAGAGTAACTGTTGAGTAGCTGTAAAACAAAATAACTTGGAAAGAAAATCTTCTCTACCCACCATCAAACTCATCCCTCCTATCTTATACAAAAATAGAAGAGTACGATGTAACTACCAACTAACTTGATCATCAATTCATCCCTAGATATTAGGGTATAGGTTTGAGATCAATTTATTATTCTAACTGAAACAAAGGAAGAAGAGTCCTACTCAAACAAAAATTCCTGTTCAACGGCTCATGAATGAAAACACATAAGCTGCGATCAAAATCCTAAAGCAAGTCTTATTCTTCACCTGCATTTATTCCTCCATGATGATCATGTTCAACTTCAGATGGCGCCTAACTGTGACTTCCTTCAATGCTCTGTCTTGCAATGTACTGTGAATTCTCCTCTCCTTATGCTACCAACTTGCTGTTGCACAGGGTTAATCCATAAAACATATACATACAAAATAGCCTTCATAATTAATCCACAAAATCCCATTTATATACATACATACTTATGTTTAACTCATTCATTTGACAAATATCATCACCATGTTTCACATTGGCATATTAAGTTAAAGGTTTGCAGAATATATATAAAAGATAACATATTATGGTAGTAATGTCTTAGGAAAGTATCTGAAATAGCATAGGTATAAAGTCTGGAAGCATGAGAAATAGCATAAAAGAAGTCAACATTTGAACCCATTATTCCCCCCAACTTAGACTTTTGCTTGTCCTCAAGTAAAATATTCAATAAAATACCTAGGGGAAAAGGTTATAATGCAAATTCATTTGCCTCAAATCCATATCTTCTCTGATCCCCTTTCCTTGTTTGAGATAGAATCCATTGCAACATGCAAGTTTCTCCAATTTGATCAATTCAACATGCCTGCACTCATCACCTCTTCCTCCTTCCCAGTGTGGCACTGGATAAAGAAGACTAGGAGGTTTATAAGTAAGGGGTAGCCATTCCACTCCTTTTCGCTCTGAGATATGGATGTACCTGCGCAATCTCTCAAACAAATTTATAAAGTTGTGAAGAGAATGAGGCTCTTTCTTCTGCAACTCTGGGGTCAAACTATCCCATCTATTCTGCACATATCTTTTGCAATTCTGAATGATAGATACTGCCAACCACTTTTCTGTCCTATAATCCATGAGTCTTAAATCCATAATCACCTTACCTGGACCCTCATGAGAAAGTAGTGTTAGCCATTGGGTCAAGATCACTTCAGGATTCAAGGCTTCTTTCCTAAGCTACAGTGGCATTTTCTTTTCTTGTTCCTCATATCTATCCATTAACTCCCCTCTAAGCTACTCATTTCTGAGACAAGACATTAGTGCTCTGACTTGAAGATCACTAGCATAGATTAAGGGGTTCCACTCTGTATCTTCATCCATCAAATAATTGTGCAGACAATATTCACACAGTTGATCTTGTTCTTCCAAACTAACTCCTTGAAATAACTGAAAAAAATCATGTCTTGAATAGATGGAAATGGACCGATTATTGATAAATCTATTGAATTGAAAACTAAGAAACTTTTCTTTGAGAAACAAGGCACACACTTTTGGTGGAGGTCTACATTCTATAATTTGAATTGCCCTTTCAACTACCTCTGTTAGCTTCCCTTCCAACCTTTTTAACTCATCATTTTTACTGTCTAATGATGTATTAAGAATTTATTTCTCCTTCTCCCATTTGTCTTTTTCTTGTTTGAATTCATCATTGAACTTCATCAATTCAAATCCCATAGATAGAACAGTGAGGCATACAGGAGGTCTTATTACAGGAGGTTGTAGGATTGGAGCTTCTTTTTCCTTGTTTTCCATTTTACTCTCAATTACTTGTGCTAAGAGATCCACGTTAGAGCCATGACCATATGTCTGAATCCTTGCCTCCAATTCTTTTATTCTTATCTCTTTCTCCCTATCCTTCTCCTCATACTGTTTCACTTGTTCTTCTAATTGTTTAATTCTATTAAGGGCTTCCTGAAGTTCTTGCCTCATGTTTCTATCTTCTAACAACTCTTTTTCTTGTTCAACATCAAAACCTTCATCCTTACTTTCAGTAACATTAAAAATTTCTCTAACAGGGCTTCTAGCAACTATTTTTCCCATCTTTCTTGCAATGAAAATATCCTCTGAATTAGAACTAGAGGATGAAGAAACATACCTTCTTCATTTGGCAGGCACACTGGCATCAGTAGGAGTATTACCAGGGACATTTCCTTCCTTCTCTGAAGCTGTGTCCAACAATGTTGGATCTTGCTGCTGTTGTGCTTCCTCCTTTTCTACTTCCCCTTGTCCCTCATTAACTCTTCTTCCTACATTCTGCCTCCTCAATCTTCCTGAACTCCTAGGTGTGACAATTTCTATCTTATCTTCTCCTTTTCTCTTTTTCTGACTTCCCCTCTTCTTCCTTTCCCCTGTACCCTTCTCTTTCTCAATACCCTTATGCTTCTCTATATTCTTCTTACTCTTCTTCTTATTAGAAGAAGTAGAAGCATCACTTCTCATGGTTCCCCTCATTGGTTTAGGGTTAGGAATTAGGGTTTCTTCTGCTGTCACTGGCCTAGTTTCTAGAGGAATTTCCTCTTGCGGCTCTTCTCGCTCAGGCTCAACTTTAGGTTCAACCTCTTGTTCAACTTCTGGTGCTGGCTCTGGTTCTACATCAGGTTCAATTTCAGGTTCAACCTCTTGTTGAGGCTCATCTACTTCCAGTAATTCAGAAATGTCCTTGCATTGTTTAAAAGCATCCCAGCTAACCTGTGGGTGCTGGATTCTCAAACTTCTTTTAACCAGTAGAGCTACCAAACAATGATGAGACAATGTAGTCTTCGTTTGTCTTTTCTGATACTCAAATGACATTCTCTTCAACATATTGTACAGATAATTGGGAACATTAACCAGTTTGTCATGGCACAAGTGATTCAACAATTTAAAGTGTGCAATATACAACAGGTTATGCCTACCATCACAAGTGATATATTTGATAATACACAAATCTCATTTCCCCCAGCAGAAAGGAAGGGATAATATTTTTGTAGCTTGTGTGGTCCACTCCAGGTTCTCACCACGCTCACAAAATTCCTCCCTTGCTGTTGCTGCATCAGTACGGGCTGGATACTCAGACCCTGTTTGTGGTAAACCGGTGACTTGGGCAATAGCTGTTTCAGAGGTGTCCACAACTAATCCTCTCATTGTCACTTCGTCATACTGCAAAGTTGTTGCAAAATCCCTTGCATATCATTGTCATACTCTGTTAACTTCAGAAAATAGTCTAACCACCCCACTCTAGTGAAGAGTGGGAGAACCAATACATCTTCCAATTTCTCCTTGTGCACTGATGGTTCTCTTCTGATTACATCACCCCCTAGTACACTTGTATTCTGCACTCTTATCACTTCTCAATTTTGCCTAATTTCAATTTTACCACCTCAAAAAATTGCCTGTCAATACTTTCACCCCCAACTGTAGCTTTAAAAAATTGAAATTCAGCTCACTCACAGGAAAATAACAAGCTCACAATTCAGGGTAGGTCAACTATCATAGAAAATAGCATAGGAAAACCTCGACAACAGCTTAAAGAAAATTTGATTGATGGTAAAAAGAAAAAAAAACTTAAAAACTGACCATATACCCTCCCCCCAACTGAAAGGTGAAGTGACCACACTTCACAAAGGAATGTGCAGAGATGAAAGAGTAATGGTTACATGAAAAGGGGTGATATATTGCCGCATGCATAAGATAAACACTTAGTAATAATGAAGATAAATAGAAACTTTGAAGACAATCATTAAAAGGTTACCTTATGTGTATTGATTATGAAGAGCATGGAGTGGATCGCCTTGGAAAAAGAGATCAATACACTGGCACGAGTGGAGTGATATGCATAGAGTAGATGGGAGGTTGGCGGGTACGTCAGAATTTATTTGATTTGACAGGCTGTAAAATTTGATGTAATAGTTGGTGAATACAATTTGAACAAACATGCTGCAACAGTTGGATTATGAAAGGTGATTGAAGCACGTGGAGCAGTAAGGAAATGCACGTGAAGAAGAATGAAATGTGTGCCAAATGGATGAAAATCTCCGCAGACACTCGTTGCTACAGGCACCCGCATCACAGGTCCCGACTGACTATGTACAGAAATAGGAAACCAGGGCCCAACTGCGACAGGTCCCTATAAAATGTGAAAAATAGGTCCCTCTGAAATTGACAGTGGTCATCATGTACAATGTGCTCTGTGTGCATGTGATTTTAAATCAAAGAAAATTATGTTTCAGCAACAGGGGTTGAGTATTGCAACTCAACCTCCACATCACTGGACAGTGTTGGTGGATCAATATCTGAAGGTGTATCATCTGGTGTCACATCATCCTCATTAGGAGTGTCAGGAGGACCATACTGAGCAGCTAGAGAAACAAGAAAGTCATCCCTCTGTAGTGGCTTTTTATACAATTTAGAGGAAAACTAATGCGAGGAAAACTAATGTGTTGTAGACTTAAACTAAATTCAGGGGTAAACCTATTTGAACAATCCACTCTATCATTGCATTCCTACATTGAATTATCAACCAAGGAGCATAAGCTTATGATGATGCCCACACTATATATGCCTTCAAGACTCATTTCTATCCTAAACTAACTCATACAAACTTATTCTAATTGACTTAATTTACTGAAGTTCACAAAAGTGAAAGAACAATAAAAACAGTTAAAAATATAGTTGCTACGGATACCTTCAGCATAAGCTGAAGATAACTATATTCAACAGAGAATTACAAAATTAACTCGAAATACACAGACTAATAAAAGAATTGATACTAACCTCAGGAGGACTTCAAATATGCATCCTATTCATGAATCACAAATACTAGAGATAGCAATTAAGATATCTTACTCATTCCACAATGTAACTTTTATAAAATAACATGAAACGGTTTTAACTAGAAATGCATGAATAAATAAGGGAAAATACAAAGTGAGAGTTAGTACCTTGATGGCTAGCTCAGGGAACTATCTCACTTGATCTGGAAACTAAATCTACTTCAGATTCTCATAACACATAGTTGTATTCACTTCATATCAGAAACATGATCTTTTCAGATTATATTCAATAAAACATGTCTGGATAAAAATAGAGTAACTGTTGAGTAGCTGTAAAACAGTTTTTACAGTAGCTTGGAAAGAAAATCTTCTCTACCCACCATTGAACTCATCCCTCCTATCTTATACAAAAATAGAAGAGTACGATGTAACTACCAACTAACTTGATCATCAATTCATCCCTAGATATTAGGGTATAGGTTTGAGATCAATTTATTATTCTTACTAAAACAAAGGAAGCAGAGTCTTGCTCAAACAGAAATTCCTGTTCAACGGCTCATGAATGAAAACACATAAGCTACAATCAGAATCCTAGAGCAAGTATTATTCTTCACTTGTATTTATTCCTCCATGATGATCATGTTCAGCTTTAGTTGGCGCCTAACTGTGACTTCCTTCAATGCTCTGTCTTGCAATGTGTTGCGAATTCTCCACTCCTTACGCTACCAACTTGCTGCTACACAAGGTTAATCCATAAAACATATACATACAAAATAGCCTTCATAATTAATCCACAAAATCCCATTTATATACATACATACTTATGTTTAACTCATGCATTTGACAAATATCATCACCATGTTTCACATTGGCATATTAAGTTCAAGGTTTGCAGAATATATATAAAAGTCAACATATTATGGTAGTAATGTCTTAGGAAAGTATCTAGAATAACATAGATATAAAGTCTGAAAGCATGAGAAATAGCATAAAAGAAGTCAACATTTGAACCCATCAGAAATTCTATGAATAATGTCATAACATATTGTGATTGTGATAGTTGATATCATTGAATCTTAGTATGGTATGACATTATTCTAGAAGTAGGATTATATTTCACAATGATGGTAAGAACATTCAAAAGTACCATCGGTTTTGGATTTTGTATTGTAAGAATGGTTGTAATATTGTGTGATTTTGACTTGGTAAGTTGAAAGGTAGGGCTTAGTTTCCTATTATTACTCAGCTTAACAATTGAATTATAGACAGAAATAATTGTTTAAGATGTAAGTAAACTTGTAAACTAAACCCTACTTTATGAGATGATGAAGGTGAGATATTTTTTTATAGTCACTTAAAAAATGGTCTAGTTATATTCATTGGTTATTTGTTGTGTTGATCTTTCACGTATGTGATAGGTGTACCTTAGATTATGTGAAAATTGAATTGAAATTACTCTATCTATTTGGTGATAGGGAAATTTTTTTTGCATAAGCACGGTGAAAATATTTTGACAACTGTATCCTTGACTGTTTAGGATGATTCAATGAAAAATTGATTACATGATTATTAATCTATCCAAACCATTTCTAGGTTTTATCCTTCTTTGTCTTAGTTTTTTGAAACATTTTTTTTTTAATTCTATATGGAAATGGAAAATTTATGGTAGTTTTATAGCTTCCTAGATATTTTATTTTAAACTGCTAATTCTTGTTGATGGTATTCTTATTATTTTATTGTCTAGAGATTTGTCCTCATTTTCTATAAGATGTCCATAGTTTCTATCATTTGCTTATGGAATGTGTTATGTATTCTACTGGGTTGTCTAGCCTCCGCGCAAATTGATAGATATGCTTAGATTGATAATAAGGAAACTTGAACCTCTATCTTTAGCTTCAAGGACTATGAGTGTGATAGATTGCTCTAGGTATATGTATCAAAGTATATGTTCCTTGAACATTAATTGTAAGGAGAACTGCATGTGACTTCAATCCCATTTTTAAGTAGATATATAGGTAGCAAAGGATGCCCGTGTGATCCAAGTTTGTAGGGGAGGTGTTTAAGAAATAGATCCAAGGTTTGTGGTTGTCCCTATACTTGACCTTGTGTTGTACCCTTATCCATTTGTATTATCATATGAATTTCAACTGTATGAATTAAAATTAGTATATGTAGCATTTATTTGCATAATTAGCTTGCATGTTATAATGTGGGGTTTGCAAATAATTGGAAAATGTTATTATTGGTTTATGAATAATTGAGTATACATTTTAGATTTGCACATGTGAATTTCTACGGTCCTCCTATTTGTGTAACAAGAATGAAAGGGGTATGACTAGTTCGCTTCCTTGTATGACCTTTGTTAGGTTAGGAGTTCTAGCCTTCCCCATACATAATAAGAATGGATGTTTTTATTGTAATGTTAACTTGAACAGTCCTATGAATGTATAGTCCTTATTATACATGCAATGATTATATGAGTTACTTTTATTGTGGAATTGTAAGTGAATTAAGTGAATGGTCCTTGAGATTATTTATTGTATAAGTTTATATTGGTTTTGTTGCAAGTAGGTGCTATCGGTGTTGTCATTGATGTCAACAAGCTTGTGTTGTCATTAGTGTCAACTGGTTGAGCAGAGATGAGGTTGTTGTAGTGGTATGAGTTGTTTGGTTGAGATGCCTTGCTGATGATGATTTGGTTGCTTTGTAGAGGTTTTGAATATGTTGAGAATATGCCTCTATTGGTTGGTTTCCACATGCTTTTAAGAAAAATTGATTAATAAAGGGAACAGTGTGTTGAAGTGGCATTTTGGCCTATAGAGTAGTGTTTTGGTTCTGCTCTGCATTTCCTCTATGTTGAAGATATGTCTTTGCACTTTGGATATGTTGTTAAGAGATGTTAAGAGTTGTTATATTCTAAATTTGGTGTTTTTGTTCGTTGTGTAGAGGAAGTTGTGTTCACCAGTGTGTGGACTATGTTTCTGAGTTGTGCAGAGGTGTCTAGGAGAAACTATTTTGCTTCTCATTTCTCCGCAGATTTGTTTTTGACCTTGTGGTTCTGGATTTGTCGTTATAATGCTTATATATTTCTTTAGTTCAAGTTGTTTGTAGTTTGGTGCTCCACAAGTTTATTTCTTGAGTTGTAGTGTATGACAGAGTTGTTTAAGTGCTCCGTTGTGAACTTCAGTCAGGTGAAAGTTGTTGTGGAGGAATTTATTGGGTGTCAAGATGTTTTAGGATGTTTGTGGAATACTCTATACTATGTTGAAGCCTTGCATGTGGTTTGCGAGTCATTATTGGGTTTGAGGAAGTGTGTACTTAAAAGTTCATTGTGTTAACATGGGTTTGGCTGACCTTGGGTGTTTACACTAATTGTGGAGGTGCTTCGGTGATTGTAGTAGCGTGGAGTGGTGTGCTTGGATGAATTTAGGTTTGAGCTAAGATGTGTTGTGGTTCACCTTCATTCCTTTCCACCGCATGAATGTTTAGGTCCAGACTTAATTTGAATTTGTGAAACTAAGGTGCTTTGCCGACCTTGGAGAATGCTTTCAAGGTTGATGACGGTATAAATAAGTGTCAAGGGATCATGATCATGTGTGCATGTGTGGATGTGATGTGAGTAATAGTGTGGTTGAATGTGTGGTGTAGCACAAGCCTTCATGTGTTAGATTACTAGATGCAGTGAGCAGAAGGTGTCTACTATTCTTCAGTGATGCTGCGAAGGTGATGTTGGTATTGTAGTGAATATTGGTTCTGTACTTTGAGCTTCATTGGAACTGTATTCCATGCATATGTCAGATGCAATTATAACAGTTCAAATCTTGGTAGTGAGCCACTTTTTCTATCTCTTTCTTTCTAGGTAGTGATCCCTTTGGCAGTGAGACTTTCTTCTGGGCAGTGAGCCCTTTGTGAGAGGAACCTCCTGCAACAATATAATGAAAAATGCACGAAATAATAGAAATATATAAATAGCAGAAACATAGAAGGAATTTATTGATCGCATGCCACCTCGAGGGGGTAACTTCCTTTGAGAAAGCTCAATACAATAAATTTGTGGATGCCTTCATTGGCCTCAACACGTACTTATATACTAAGTCTAATGTAAACAACTATTACTTCCCATGAATGTGGGATAATACAATATACTCACGGGACGACTTACAAAGCATATGCATCCAAAAGTAATATACTAACAAAGTAAAGAGAAGGGTTAAACACGGGTTCTTAACATCCCCTCCCTCTTAGAAAAGCTTTGTCCTCAAAGCTTAAGATGTGGAAATTGTTGTTGAATCTGAAGGAGTGGTTCCCATGTAGCATCCTCTAGTTGCATTCTGTGCCACTGAATTAATACCTCTATGATGGATCAGGAGCAAAGCTGACGAGTGCACCTGTCGAGGATTGCCTTCGGCTCCAAAATGATGGATCCTTCATTATCCAGTTCTGGTAAAATAGTTTGTGCTCTAATGTTGGTGCCAAGAACTTTCTTTAGACAAGAGACATGAAATATTGGATGAATGTGGGAAGAAGGAGGAAGCTCCAATTTATAAGAAACTGACCCAATCTTCTAAAGAACCTTATATGGCCCATAGAACTTTGGAGCCATCTTATGATGCCCTTTAAGTTTCAGGGATAATTGCTTGTATGGCTATAGACGAAGAAAAACCATATCACCTACTTGAAAAGTGCGCTCAAAATGGTGTTGATCAACTTGTTGTTTCATTCGATTTCTTGCCATGTGAAGATTGTCCTGCAAGATACAAAGAATCTGATCCCAGTTTTGGAGACCCGTGTCGACTACCTGAACTGGTGAACTGCTCGTGGTACCTAACCATAGACTGCTTCATATGGAGTCATTTTAGATGTAGTGTGGTAGGAGGTATTGTACCACCATTCAGCGAGAGGGAGCCACTTTGCCCATTGATGTTGTTGTTTTGAGGTGAAGCAACAAAGATAAGTTTCCAAACATTTGTTGATAATTTCAGTTTGACCATCTGTTTATGGGTGATACCTGGAACTCATCTTCAGTTTGGTGCCAGTGTGTTGAAATAATTTTGTCTAAAAATGACTAGTGAAAGTTGCTATTGGCAAGAGACACTATGTGACTTCGTAAGTGTTGTCATTGATGGCAACAAAGTCTATCCCACACATCCGCAGTACATAGCATGCCTTTACCGAAAGTCAGATTGGAGAATGTTTTGGTCCGGTGAACAAGAACAGAGTATGTAACAAAGTCTGACAAACAGGTCCGGATCTCTTAGATGGTGTAACTCAGTAAGTTGCGGACTTGGGAAAGTCAAGAGGGGTATCATGACTACTGTATTCCAGAGATTTAGCCTTCAATGATAAAGCATGAAAAAGATATGAGCATCTGAGTGTTGGGTTCCAGTCAGGCAGAGCAGACAGAGAAAGAACTGACCGACAGAGTATCAGACTTCAATTCGAATGAGTAAAAGGTGTTGATCAAGCAACTTGTGGGATTATACATTGTTGGCCGACATGATTAATGACTTCTATGCCTATGTTTTTGATACACATCACAAATCAAGCATGGATTTAGCGGACAGATTAGTAACTTGCAAATATCTTGAGTGTTCTTGTTACCGACTAGAAAGTTGATGAAATCCTTGATGCGGATATATATACTAGATGGATTCCAGTATGTAGGATGTATGGTGAACAAGTGATGAAATAAAGTGTGAAGAAAAGTAGGGATAAGAGTGAGAGCAGTAATTCAAGTCCGGTATGTGACAGAGCAACAACATTAAAACAGAGGAAGAATGAAGTGCATCAGATCAGTGTATTGTGCCTAACTGGAACTGAACTCTTGCATTTGTAGATGCTTCTCATCAGTTCAAACACTTGATTATCTTCAATAAGTTTTGTAGACAGTGAGTCTCTTGTAGGCAGTGTGCCTCTTGTGAGCAATGTGCTCGGGCAGTGAGCCCTAATTGGCAAGTGCCATTTGTACTCCTTTATTCTTTTAACAGAGAATACAATCTTGGGTTAGTCACCCCGTGGTTTTTCCCTTAATAGGGTTTCCACGTAAAAATCCTTTTGTTATGTGTGTTGATTTTATTTCTATTCTTATGATTACATATGCTTTCATGTTTTGATGCAACATTGAATATTAAGATAACAAAAGAGAAGAAAGTTAAGGAAATTTTGAGATAACTGATTCACCTGCCCTCTTAGTTATCTGCCTTGTTTCCAACAGTTGCATCATGGTTTGAGACAATGGAAGAAGGGATGCCATGAAGACAGAAGATCTGGTCCATGAAAATTTGTGCGACTGAGGAGGCAATATAGGGATGGATGAGGGCACAAAAATGACTATATTTGGAGAGGCGATCAACCACAACCAAGATCACTGTCTTCTGATGCAGAGGAAAACGCAACAGAAGCTTACAAATGGGAAGGAGTCATTAACACAACCAGCATGTTAAGATCCGGGACATGCAGTATGTAATACCTATCGGCTTATCATCATCATCACATTTCTTGCTAACGCAGACAGCATCATCATATTTCGAAGAGGCATGAAATATCCTCCTGCTAACTACTGTTCACTTCCTTATCGCCTTTCACCTTTCGCCTGTCAGCAGCATCATCACATTCGGCAAGCGCAAACATCCTCCTGATGTTCACTGTTCATCTTACCGCCAAACTCTATCTTCATCATCATGATGTTCAACATCATCTTCATCAGCAGGATATAAAATATCTGGTTGCTCCCATATATCCTGATGACGACAACTTCAAGCACCTCTCCTTCGATGCTTACGTCACCCCGATATCGACCTTCTTTAAACAAATAGCATCAGGATATGACTTATCAGGTCATATTGAAACATCCTGATGATGTTAACCAAACTTTATGCTGATGACTTACGCCGATGCCAAAACACTTAGCGACAACAGGATAAACTTGCATAGGGTGATATTCGCAATATCCTGATGACGATGACGTCACTTGCACCCGATGATGATGTCAATAGGATATAAGACACTTATATCCTCCGCGCAACATGATAATGAATATCCGGTGATCTTTCTAATATCCTGATGATGACCTTTCCGGTCCTTAGCCAAAAAGTGAACTTTCACTTCTGCATGCGATAGCGACATGCGGACGATAGATACACACGAAAGATGATCCTGACAATGATATACACACTGAGTATATATCCAACTTATATCATCCTGATGCACTTGAAACATACAGTCTTCGTCAGCTTCATAACCCGATCCGGATAGCGATATACTCGTAGATGACGATGCGATTCACTCCGTCTGGAAAAGCACATGCAGATCCCTGTATATCCGTCAGCTGCATGCAAACTCACAGAACCGCACAATTTTACAAAGAAAACATGATGATCGGGCTGGATCACCTTCAGATCAACACTTAACAGTTTATCTTCCTAAATCCTAGCACATGAGGATGCTAGGTTGATTCACAGCATGCTACCAATCGATCTCCCACACAATGAAATGCATAAACAGAAAACTAAAATACAACCTAAACTAACATGCATGACCATTCCACCGATTCACAGAATCAACCGGTGGAAGGGTTGAAAGAATCCATTAAACTGTAATCAAAACAGAAATCAAAACATAAACAACTGATAAACCAGATAATGCAATTTGATGAGATCTTATTCAGATGAAACACAAATGTCCTGTTTCTACAACACTATCGACAACAATGTTTCACAATGTCTGGACTGATCTCTGGATTTCACTCAATCACCAGTACAACATAACATAACTACTACTCTCTTCTCTATGATCTCAAACCCTAACTGATCTGAGTTATTTATAGCAATATCCTACGAGTACTACCAACTCGATTCCCAGCGGCTGGGAGCTTCCAAGCAGCTGGGAGAGGATAGCTCAGACAACCTGATAACGAACTCTAACTGCCTGCACACTCTCCTAGGCTGATCTAATACATATGCATTGGTCCAATGGACCTTATTACATTATGAAGTCAAACATACTAAAAATAGACTAATGTCCTGTCATGCGGACAATGAACCTATATCCTGTCTTGTAGGGGTGCTCCTGCACCATCTTCCCTCCAGATTTAGGGAGCCCCTCCATGTAATCTATAGAAATATCTATCCAAATCTGTGTAGGGATGGGCAAGGGTTTGAGCAATCCAGGAAGGAGTGTCATTTCACCCTTGTTGCGTTGGCAAGTATTACATTCAATCACCATCTATTGAATTTCCCTTTTCATTCCCTTCCAAAAGAAGTTACGCCGTGCCCACTCATAAGTTTTGAGGAACTCAGAGTGCCCTGCCAATGGAGAAGCATGGAGTTCATAGAAGACAGCCTACTGAAGATCTGTGCTTTGGGGAAGCACTAGATGACCTTTGTATCGTAGAGAAGCACCATCCCAAGAGTAATGCGGTACAACAGAAGGGTTATTGGCCAACTGTTGAATTATTTGAGATAATGAAGAGTCATTGACATAGCCCTGCTGGACAGATTCCAACCAATTTGGAACAGGCATAGAAATAGCTGAAAGAGAAGCTTGGTCATCAAATGTACAAGAAAGAGCATCCGCCACAATATTGTTTGTACCCTTCTTGTAAGTGATCTCATAGTCATAACCCATGAGTTTGCTGACCCATTTCTGTTGTGATGGGGAGAAGACCCATTGTTCTAGGAAATATTTCAGACTCTGGTAATCAGTCTTGATTCAAAAATGATTCCCTAGAAGGTATGGCCACCACTTCTATACTGCATGCAAAATAGCCATCATTTCCTTCTCATATGTAGAGAGTACTAAAGTCTTACCAGAAAGGGTTTTGCTGGTGAACACAATGAGATGTTCATCTTGAAGGAGAACAACACCAAGTCCATTACCACAAGCATCACTCTCAATAGTAAAGGTCTTGGAAAAATCTGGCATAGCTAGAATAGGTGTAGTACACATAGTTTGTTTCAGTTTTTCAAATGCACACTGAGAAGCATATGTCCAGGTAAAAGCATCTTTTTTTAATATATCTATTAATAGAGCTGCAATCTTCCCGTAATCCTTGACAAACTTGCGATAGTAGCCAGTCAGCCTCAAAAAATTATGGAGGCTCTTGAGTGTCTGAGGATGCGGCTAATTTTTCATGGCGTCTATTTTTGTAGGATCCAATTGAACCCCTTGGACTGAAACAATATGCCTGAGATACTCCACTTCCTCCTGGCTAAAAACACATTTAGACTATTTTGCATAGAGATGATGATTAGAGAGAAGTTGCAGTACGAGATCTAGATGTTGGAGATGCCCAACCCATGTTTTACTATAGATGAGGATATCATCGAAGAAGACCAAAATGAATTTCAGCAGGTAGGGCCAGAATATTTTATTCATTAATGCCTAGAATGTTGAAGGAGCATTAGTGAGGCCAAAGGGCATGACCAAAAACTCATAGTGGCCATCATGTGTGCGAAAAGCTGTTTTAGGGATATCATCCTCATGAACCCGAATTTGGTGATACCCAGAATGAAGATCCAACTTGAAGAAAAAATGAGCGCCATGAAGCTCATCAACAATAGGAATCAGAAACTTATCCTTGATTGTGATGTGATTAAGTGCTCGGAAGTCAATGTAGAGGCGCCATGACCCATCTTTTTTCTGGACAAGAAGAACTAGTGAAGAAAAGGAACTGGTATTAGGGCGAATAATACCTTGCTTTAGTAAGTCTCGAATGGGCATCTCAATCTCTGTCTTTTGGTGAAATGGGTAGCAGTAGGGCTTGATGTTGGGAGGAATGCTTCTAGAAAGGAGCTGAATATGGTGGTCATCTGGTCGTGAAGGTGGCAATTCCACTGGTTCAGCAGAGACACATGCATACCTATCGAAAATTCGTTGTAGATCAGGAGTAGTGGAGACTGTTGATGGTTGCATTTGAATGGAATGGAGTTGAGCGATGACACCATGTGAATTCTTGTTAAGATTTTTTTCCTTGCGATGTGAACTTATGATGCTGAGAGACCCTGGCTGTAAGCCCTTCAATGTGTGTTTTTGCCCATTGTTTGAAAACTACATCCAAAGTTAAGCAAAATCCCATAAGATGGGTCCAAGTGTGCATAACCATTGGGCGTCCAAAACCACATCACATTCACCTAAGGGCAAGGCAAACATGTCGGAGAGAAGGTTATAATCTCCAATCGAGATATGCACATTGTGACACTTCCCTTTGCAAGGTAATGTGCCCCCATTGGAAATCATGACTTCAAAGCTGGAGCAAGGATGGACAAAAGAATCAGCCTGTTTGGCGATCTGAGGATCAATGAAGTTATGAGTACTACCAAAATCAATGAGTATTGTAAGAGGGAGCATCTTGAAGTAACCTTGACACAGATGGTTTGTGGGGTGGTTACTCCTTCTAAAGCATGGAGAGAGATCTCTGGGTGGTCTTCCTGAGAAGTAGGGTCAATAAGCGACTGTTGAGCTTCGACCTGATCATCTACTGTATCTTGAGCATCCGCATAAACTTTAGTTTCAGGCGGAGAATCCACATCCAAGAGATAGAGCTTTTGCTCAACACATCTATGTCCTCGAGTGAATTTCTCATCACAATTATAACAAAGCCCCTTTTCCCTACGTGCCTGCATCTCTGCTTCAGTCAAATGCTTAATAGGAGCTGTTCTAGGAGCTAACATTATTTGAGGTCTTTGGGAAATCATATTTCTGAATGGAACAAAATTGGATTTGGATCGTTGTTGGGTTGTGATCTTATCCTTCGCCAACTTAGCCAACCCTAGGGCTTCCATCATTATGCTGGGATAGAACATTTTAACCTCAGATCGAATTGCATCCTTTAGACCGCTGACAAAACAACTCCTGAAGAATTCATCAGACAATCCCTCTATGTGATTGGTCAGTTTTTCAAATTCTATCTGATATTCTCTCACAGTGCCTGTTTGGTGAAGTTTAGTGAGTGCTCCTATGAAGTCATTAAAAGCACTAGGGCCAAATCGTTGCAAAATGAGTTTGCAAAAATATGTCCATTTTGGCTCTTCATGAGCCTTGATGTACCAATGAAACCATTGAAGAGCTTCATGTTCCAAATGAAAGGATGCAAGTGGGACTTTGTTGACATCAAAAGCATTATGCAAACTGAAATATTGTTCTACCCGGTATATCCATCCAGTCAGATCATCACCATTGAAGCGAGGAAAATCAAGCTTCGGTCCACAAAAATTGCTGGAAGAAGAAAACCCCATGTTTGTTGAAGACTTTGGCTGCCGTCTGCTATTTATGGCTAGATGTTGAAGATTGAGGCTGAGAATTTTTTCATCCAGATCTTAGAGTTTGGTCTTGAGGGCTGCAATTTCATTCTCCATGTTTTTTTCTCCTGTGCGGGTTACAACCATAGCTAGGAGATTTTTTTATTTTTGATTTTTTGGGAATGGGTAGAAAAATAAAAATGGAAACTTGTTTAGTAAAGGAAAATTTGGATTTGGGAAAAACTTCGATGGGTAAATGGGGTTTGACTAGGTTTTGGACACTTTCTAAGGGAATGGGAAGCAAAAAATGGGGATTTTAGAAGCGGGGTGAAAGAATGGGAAAATTTGTCCAAGGGGGACAAAGGAGCAGAAATATGAAATGAACACCATGGTAAAATTTGAAGGCTATTGGGTGAGAATCGAAGAAGTTATGGCAAACCCTAAAAATAGACAAATGTGGGATTTCTAGCTTTGATAAGTGGAATTTGGGATAGGGTCTTCAAGGAAGGAAATATGCAGAATGAAATTTAAGGGGTTCCAGTGAATTTTGAGAGGAAACGAAGCTAAAGCAAGGAAGATATGGTGAAAAAATAGAAATTTTTTTACACTATTTTTTTCTGGAAATGATCTGCCAACTGTTGTGGACAGATTCGATATGTGATTTGCCGACTGTCAATAGATATGGGCCTCGAGTATGTTTGACTTCCTAAAGGTTTAGGGGAGTCACTCAGCCACCAATGCTGTCTAACAACTTGCGTATTGGGGCAGTACCCCTCACTCCACGGCTTAGGTAAAACTAATAACCACTTTGCCACAAACGACAACTCTTGGTTTACCTAACGGATGGGAACTAGTCAATCAGGTAGGGGTCTTTGCCCTTTTCGCTGGAAGGTCCTCTCAATGGGCCAACTATTTCAGGGTTCCTGTGGTACTCCTCACAATGAGTTTTAGTGCTATATGCCCAGGCACTTCCCATAGTTAAGCGGATAGGGATATTCCCTGATCTAAACCTGCAATTGAAATGAACAATACAAATGCGAAAAAGAAAGAACTACTGCAATAATCACAATGCCTGGAGGCCACTACGGAAAAAAAAAATTGGCAGAAATTCCACCCAACGAGCCCAAGAAAGTGCTCTGATACTAGATGAGAGGAACCTCCTGCAACAATATAATAAAAAAGGCATGAAATAATAGAAAATTATAAATAGCAGAAACATAGAAGAAATTTTTTGATCACAGGCCACTTCGAGGGGGCAACCTCCTTTAAGCAAGCTCAATACAATAAATTCATGGATGCCTTCATTGGCCTCAACACGTACTTATATAATAAGTCTAATCTAAATAACTATTACTTCCCATGAATGTGGGATAATACAATATACTCACGGGATGACTTACAAAGCATATGCATCCAAAAGTAATATACTAACAAAGTAAAGAGAAGGGTTAAACATGGGTTCCTAACACTTTGGCAGTGAGCCCTTTGACAGTGAGCCTTTTATAATTCCGTGTTGATACTACTTTATATTGTGAGGTAATCCTCACCGTAGTTTTTACCTTCTTGGGTTTTCCACATTAATCTAGTGTTCTCTTGTGTTTGATGTTGGTTTGATTCAGTTTCTGTTATTTTCTTTTCATGTTTAATCATCGTAACAATCTAAGGGTTAATTGAATTTATGCGGATCTAAATGTGTGTGAGGGTTTTGAAATTTTAAGCTACAACCGATTCACCTCCCCCGTCTTAGTTGTCTTGTGCATTCAACAATTAGTATTACAGCGAGGTTCCTTGGAAGAGAGCTTAACTGGTTGAGGTAGATCTGGGATGGTGCACAAGAAGGATGTTCCCTAGTTTGATGGATCTGACTATGCTTTTTAAAAAATAAGAAAGGAAGGTTATCTGATTTCTCTTGGATATGACATCTGGAAGTCCGCAATGACTGAATATACAATACCTGATAATGGTCTGAGCACTACAAATGAAGTCAAGGCCTATGAAATCGATGGTAAAGTAAGGTATGCTCTTTTAAGTGGTCTTTCTAATTCTGAATTGGTGAAAGTCATGGATCTGAAAAATGCTAATGAAATCTGGAAAAAGTTAGAAAGTATTCATGGAGATGATAAGGTCAAGCAAGCTAAAATGCATAATTTAAAGCTCATGTTTGAGACCATGTGAATGTCTGAAGATGAAAACATTACAAGCTACTTACAGAGGGTGGATGAAGTTGTCAATGGAATCAAAGGTCTTGGTGGAAAGGTGAATGAAAAAGAAGTGGTATTGAAGGTACTCAAAACTCTTACTAAAGCTTACAGTCATAAGGTTTCTGCTATTGAAGAATTACAAAATCTGAATCAATTTACCAAAGATCAGTTGCTTGGCACCTTAATTGCTTTTGAAATTAGAGAATTTGGTACAAGTAGTGCAAAGGCTGAGACAACCTTCAAGGTTGGCAAAACTGAGAAGATTGTGGAATCAGATCAGGAGGATTTAGATCATTTGGAAGCTAATTTTGTGAGAAGAATGAAATTGGGTATTGGTAAGTACAGTGGTAAGTTGCCTTTCAAATGTTTCAGTTATGGTAAGATAGGTCATTATGCATCAAGATGTCTGGAAAGAATTTTGAGGAGCAAGAATAGGGAGAACAAAAGTAGAGTTCCTAAGAAAAGCTACTATGTTAGAGAAGATGCAAGTATATCTGATGATGGATCTGATTATGAGAATGATGAGTATAATGAATGTTTGTTCATAGCTTTAAGAGATGATACTATTTCTACTAACTCTAGGAAATGTGTGAAGGAAAAGGCTCTAGAGGTAAGTCTTAATGTTGAAAGCACTTTGGTATCTGCTTTTCATACTACACAGGAAAATAATTATTGGGTTATTGATAGTGGATGCTCAAATCATATGACTAAGGATAAAAGTAAGTTTGTTAAACTTGAAAAATATGATGGACTAGTTAGATTTGGTGATGATACAACTACTAAGATATGTGGAAAAGGCTTAATTAGTTTTTATGGAAAGCATAATACTGATGATGTTATTTATGTTAAGGGTTTAAAGCATAACCTTTTGAGTGTTGGACAAATGTGTAGCAAAGGATACAATCTTGTGTTTTAGGATGGTGGTTATGAGTTCAGAAAAGATTATGAAACTGTAATAGTTGCTGGAAAGAGGACAGATGGAAATGTTTATCAGCTCAAAGGTGGTGATGGTTATTGCTTCATGACTCAGATCAGTGAGAGTTGGCTATGGCATAAGAGATTGTGTCACATCAATTTTGATAGACTAATGAGACTTAGTTCTACTCAAGCTGTGAGAGACTTGCCAAAGATTACAGAGCCTATCAATGTTGTTTGTAAGGAATGTCAAATTGGAAAGTAAGCAAGAAACAGTTTCAAAGTCAAGGATCAATCTTCTATTAGACTATTGGAATTGGTGCATATAGATCTTTGTGGTCCTTCCAAGGTAAGGAGTTTTCAAGGTGACAGGTATTTCATGCTACTAATTGATGATTATTCTAGAATGACATGGGTTACTTTTCTCAAAGAAAAATATGAAGCCCTAGATAAGTTCAAAGCATTCAAAGTCATGGTTGAGAATGAAATGGATATGAGAATTAAATGTTTGAAGTTTGATAGAGGTGGAGAGTTTACCTCCAATGAATTTAACATGTTTTGTGAGAATCATGGAATAAAGAGGCACTTATCTGCCCTAGGACTCCTCAGCAAAATGGAGGTGGTTGAAAGAAAGAATAGGACTATTCAAGAAGTTGCAAGAACAATGATAAAAGAAGTAAACCTACCAGAGGTCTGCTGGAGAGAATAAATTCATACTGTTGTTTACATACTGAACAGAGTGGAAGCAAAGGCAAACAATACTAAGACTCCTTATGAGCTATGGTATGGAATGATTCCTACTGCTAAGTACTTCAGAGTGTTTGGAACCAAATGTTATATCAAAAGGGATGACAAAAACCTAGGAAAGGTTGATGCAAGGTCTGATGAAGGTATCTTCCTTGGGTATTCTACTAAAAGCAAAGCTTGCCGGTGCTAGAACAAGAGATTAAGAAGGATCATTGAGAGTGCAAATGTCAAAGTTGATGAAGATCTACAAAAGAGTTTAGAAATTAATGGATATGAATTAGATTCAGAAGAGTCCTCTTGCAGAGAAGAAGAAAATGCCGATGAAAAGGAAGTATAGATTAAAGAAGAAGAAGCTCCAGAAAAGACTCCTAAAACTCCCAAGTATGTGCAGAAGCATAATTCTGAAGATCAAATCATTGGTGACAAGAACAAAAGGTGTGCTGATAAGAAGGAAAGTTGTTGAAGAACAAGTAAATCTATGTTTACTCTCTAAAGTTGAACCTAAAACAGTGACTGAAGCATGCAAGGATGTGTTGGATTAAGGCTGTGGAAGAAGAACTAATGAAGATTGAAAAGAATCAGACTTGGGAACTTGTCCCAAGACCAACAAACCAAAATGTGATTGGAACTAAGTGGGTATTCCAGAAAAAACTGAATGAGAATGGAGAAGTGGTACGAAACAAGGCAAGATTTGTGTGTAAAGGTTGCTCACAAGTAGAAGGAATAGACTATGAGGAAACTTATGCTCTAGTGGCACAAATGGAGGCCATTAGGATGTTTTTATCTTTTGCAGCACATAAGGATTTTAGGGTATATCAAATGGATGTGAAGTCTGCCTTCCTGATTGGTGAACTGGAAGAAGAAGTCTATATAGAACAACCGAATGGATTTCAATTGTTAGATAAACTGGATATGGTTTGCAGATTGAAGAAGGCACTATATGGATTGAGGCAAGCCCCCAGAGTTTGGTATGTAAGGTTAGACAAGTATTTATTGCAACAAGGTTTTAGTAAAGGTTTTGCAGACAATAATTTGTACTTCAAAGCAGGTAAAGATCAAATTCTGATTGTTGAAGTATATGTGGATGATATACTCTTTGGAGGAAATGAAGGTATGTGTAAGATCTTTGCAAATGAGATGCAGAAAGAATTTGAGATGTCAATGTATGGAGAAATGAACTTCTTCCTTGGGCTACAGATCAATCAGACAGATAAAGGTATTTTCATTTCACAATCAAAGTATGTCAAGGAAATGTTAAAGAAGTTTGGAATGGAAGATTCTAAACCAGTATGTACCCCTATGACAACTGGTTGCAAGATGAGCAAGAATGATGAATCACCTAAGGCTGATCAGAGCAGATATAGGTCAATGATTGGAGGATTATTATACTTAACTGCTACTAGACCAAATATTATGCATGTAGTTTGTCTTGTGGCTAGATTTCAAGAAGATCCTAGAGAGTCACATGTTGCAATAGTAAAAAGGATATTCAGATATTTAAGGGGAACTTCAGATCATGGATTGTGGTATCCAAAGGGTACTAACTTTTCTCTGAGCACTTATACAGATGCATATTGGGTTGGATGTGTAGATGACAGGAAAAGTACAAGTGGTGGTGCATTCTTTCTTGAAGACAGAGTGGTGTCATGGCTAAGTAAGAAGTAAGATTCAATGTCTCTATCTATTGTAGAGGCAGAATATATTGCAGCAGCATCTTGCTACACCCAAGTGTTGTGGATGAAGCAAACTTTGAAGGATATCAGTGTTGTATATGATGAGCCAATTCCTATCTTCTATGATAATACCGGTGCTATTAACATTTCAAAGAATCTGGTGATGCACTCAAGGACAAAACATATCTCAATCTAGTATCACTTTCTGAGAGAGAAGGTGGTAGAGAATGAAGTGAATCTCGAGTATGTGCCTACAAAGGATCAGATTGCTGACATATTCACCAAGGCTCTTCCTAAGGATACATTTGAGTATCTCTGGGAGAAGTTGGGGGTTATTGACCCTCCTTTGAACTAGATGCATAAGGAGATGCATTAGTCTAGTGGTTTCCAAGATTCATTCTTTAATTTGGATCAATGTTGAAGGCTACCACTCAGGGGGAGTAGGTAGTGGTCGTGATGATTGTTGCAGTAAGGGGGAGTAAGTTCTAATGTTTGGTTGCTTCTAAGGGGGATTATGTAGAATGGTAAAAGAAATAATGTTATAGAGTGATTGTGAGCAGATACAAATTTGAACATTTGAGAGAGGTGTAGCCCTTTGCCATTGATGTCAAAGGGCGAGAGAGAGCAATGTGAAAAAGGAAAGAGTTAGTTGTTAAGAAGAGAGTAGCAAGCTGAGGGGGAGAAAGAAGGAAAAAGGAAAAGAGCTGGTATGGAGCACAATACTAAGGATGATGATGTATTGATGGTTTTTCACATTATGTGTTGCCATCAATGACAAAGGGGGAGATTGTTGCAAGTATGTGCTATCAGTGTTGTCATTGATGTCAACAAGCTTGTGTTGTCATTAGTCTCAACTATGTCAACTAGTTGAGCAGGGATGAGGTTGTTGCAGTGGTATGAGTTGTTTGGTTGAGATGCCTTGCTGATGATGATTTGGTTGCTTTATAGAGGTGCTGAAGATGTTGAGAATATGCTTCTAGCAGTTGGTTACCAAGTGCTTTTGAGAAAATTTGATTAATAAAGGAAACAGTGTGTTGAAGTGGCATTTTGGCCTACAAAGTAGCATTCTAGTTTTGCTCCGCATTTCCTCTATGTTGAAGATCCACCTTTATAGTTTGGATATGTTGTTAAGAGATGTTAAGAGTTGTTATATTCTAAATTTGGTGTTTCAGTTCATTGTACAGAGGAAGTTGTGTTCACTAGTGTGTGGACTACGTTTTTGAGTTGTGCAGAGGTGTCTGGGAGAAACTGTTTTGCTCTGTATTTCTCTCTGTAAATTTGTTTCTGACCTTGTGGTTCTAGATTTGTGCTTATAATGCTTATATATTGCTTCAGTTCAAGTTGTTCGTGGTTTGGTGCTCTGCAAGTTGATTTCTTGAGTTGCAGTGTATGATAGAGTTGTTTGAGTGCTCCGGTGTGAACTTCAATCAAGTGAAAGTTGATGCGGAGGAATTTGTTGGGTGTCAGGATGTTTGTGGAATACTCTAGACTATGTTGAAGCCTTGCATGTGGTCTGTGAGTCGTTGTTGGGTTTGAGGAAGTGTGTACTTAAAAGTTCATTGTGTTAACACAGGTTTGGCCGACCTTGGGTGTTTACACTAATTGTTGAGGTGCTTTGGTGATTCTAGTAGCATGGAATGGTGTGCTTGGATGAATTTAGGTTTGAGCTAAGATGTGTTGTGGTCTGCCTTCATTCCTTTCCACCACATGAATGTTTAGATCCATACCTAATTTGAATTTGTGAAACTAAGGTGCTTTGCTGACCTTGGAGAATGCTTTCAAGGTTGATGATGGTATAAATAAGTGTCAAGGGATCATGATCGTGTGTGCATGTGTGGATGTGATGTGAGTAACAATGTGGTTGAATGTGTGGTGCAGCACAAGCCTTCATATATTAGATTACTGGATGTAGTGAGCAGAAGGTGTCTACTATTCTTTAGTGATGCTGCAAGGGTGATGTTGGTATTGTAGTGAATATTGGTTCTGTACTTTGAGCTTCATTGGAATTGTACTCCATCTATATGCCAGATGCAATTATAATAGTTCAAATCTTGGCAGTGAGCCACTTCTTCTATCTCTTTCTTTCTGGGCAGTGAGCCTTTCTTCTGGGTAGTGAGCCTTTTGTAATTCGGTGTTGATACTACTTTATATTGTGAGCTAATCCTAACCATGGTTTTTACCTTATTGGGTTTTGCACCTAAATCTGGTGTTCTCTTGTGTTTGATGTTGGTTTGATTCAATTTCTATTATTTGCTTTTCATGCTTAATCATCATAACAGTCTAAGGGTTAATTGAATCTATGCAGATCTAAATGTGTGTGAAGGTTTTGAAATTTTAAGCTACAACTGATTCACCCCCCCTCTCAGTTGTCTTGTGCATTCAACAGGTTTATGTATACATGATCATATAGATTTAATGTGTTATTTACCTATTGGTAAACCAAACTCCCAAAACCTATAGGATCATGTGCATAGGTTAATGGATCACTTTATGTAGTATTATGACAAGATCAACTAGTCTAATGTGTGTAAACCCTTGAGACATTTTGATTATATTTACCTAGAGCTATATAATATGACTCCACATATTAGAACTAAGTCTTTTATAGGTGTGGTCTAATTGGTTCTCACCTATTGTGTGTAGGTGACATATTCTAGGAGCTAACTATTGTATCCTAGGGTTTATCCAAATTTCACCAGTAGCATGTAGGTGATATATGATTGGAGCTACCCATGATATGATAGGGCCTAAATAGCTTTCATCAGTAGCATGCAAGTGACAGACGTTAGGAACTACCCCATACTAGGACATATTGACTTTTATTAGTAGGATGTAAGCGATGGATGTTAAGATCCACCAAATCAAAAGGTTCAATGGGTAATGGAGATCTTATTAATGGACACATGTGTTGTGTGTTGTTACACTTATGTCATTGTAGGTGATGACAACAAGTAGTATAGGATGCTTGTCTCATCATTATAGATGGCTATGAAACATGATAATGATGGACCCATGATGTGGTAAGGGATGCACTCATTTTCCTTTTCCCTATTATCACTTTATTATAAAGGAATTATGTGTTAGTGAACTAGGTAGATAGGAAGATGCATGCAATAAGATCGCATCCAATTCATTTTTGCTAGCTAGTTACTATGTTTACATGTGACATATGTATGACCTGATCATTATGTGTATATATGATGTATGTAAGAGTTGATCACTATGTGTAGACACCTAAAATTGACTATATCTTACGACATTACATTGTGACATATTTTGTCCTAGGTCCTCTTCCATGACCCCTTCCATCACTCTCATTAGTTAAATAAATTATATTTATTTAACTAATTCCTCTCTTCCATTTATCCTTCTTTGTCATCAAATTAAATAAATCTTATTTATTTAATTCCATTTGTCCTCCATTTGCACCAAATTAAATAAATCTTATTTATTTAAGCTCATTTTCCTCCATCATCCAATTTAAATAAATTAAATATTTATTTAAATGCCACTTGTCTCTCATGATTTAAATAATTTTATTATTTAAATTACTTATTCCCACTCTCATCCCTATTTTTATCCTCATTCATTGTGCATCATAAACACTTCTTCTCCAAAATAAATAAAAATCCCATTTATTCCCACTATTCTCCTAATTTTGGTCTGCTGTCATACCCATTTTATGGTGCATCATAAGCACTAAAATTGCCTTTTAATCCTAGCCATCCACATCACACAATTGGCTTTCAATCCTAGCCATTCATTTGATTCCCTTTCCCTCTATAAATCAAACTTCATTTTTCATTCCAAACCCTCACTCACTCATTCACACAAGTCATTTTCATACAACACTTGAGCTCTGTTATGTTGCAACAGTGAGCAGTCAACAATCCTTTGACATCCTACATTCTTATGTGAGATCGAGAAGAGTCATGGAGATAAATCAAACCTAGCTTGAAGATCGGTTTGCTTTATATTTCTATTTTCATTTTCATGCTAGTTTTGTGCTTTATGGTGCTTGTTAGGGTTTAGTTTAGTTTGTTGTTTTTGACACTAAATCTGATTTTCCCTAGCTACAAAATGGTGAACCCGACGTGAATTGCAAATCTAGCTTGCTTTTTGCAGGGTTTATTAACCTTTTGTTGCAGGTTTGTCATTTTTGGATAAAACCTTAGGTTTTAAAGATTTCATCATATCTTCCAAACGGATACAAATTTTTCAACAAGATTTTCATAGAAGTTTTTGCATCCTTTGAGGAAGCTACAACAGAAAAATCACGTGTTTATCGCCATTTTTGTAGGAGCTATCACGATTTTATGTTTTTTCATAAAATCAAATTTTTGGGCGTAAATCAGTGCATTTTTCAAATTTTTTTTTTTGGAAAGCTCTTGAAATTCTAATGGGTGTTTGTTCTTTATAGATTTAATTTTGAGGTCAAATAAGGTATGAAATGATCAGATCTTTGCTAACTATAGATTTTTCATAAATCCACATTTCTAGGCGCAAATCAGGGAATTTTTCTAAATTTTTTATATTTCTGGAAAGGTCTTAGAAAATTAGTAGGGGTCTCTTTTCTGATTTTTTACTTTTTAGATAAAAAACATTTCCAAATGATCAAATCTATGTCACTATCTAAAAAATAATGTATCTGAAATTGCAATCTTCTGATGAGCTTATCTTTTTATGGCTGCATTATAACATTATTTTCTAATTTTTTTTTAGGGATTTGGTTTTGTGCTAACACTTTGATTGCAATTATCTTGTTTGTTGAAGACTGGAAATTCAAACTACTAATGGTAGTTTTGTAGGGCTTTCATTGATTATATATCTTTTTCAAATGTCTGTTTACACATAGATTAACTAGGGGGTTAATTAATCACTGTTTGATGTGCTTGAAAGGTGGTAGGTGTATGCTCTCACCTTGTGCAAACTTAGTGATCAGAAGCCAGACCCATCTCTTTTAAGTTTTTAATCCATTAGAGGGCCTGCCTCTTGATTTGTGAGAGGGAATGACCCAAGTGGTACTTTTGTTTCGGTCGGCTATATAAATAATTGTGGTTGTGACGAAAGTCATCAATCACCTAGTACCACTATTCTATACCGATGGAAGTCTCCCTTAGTATCCATGCGATGCGTAAAAACCCATTTTGAGGGTTGGGAGGCCTCTTAAATGAGCGAATTGCTGCATGTATAGACACCATATTATCCTGAAACACTGACTAGAAACCACTTGTTGTAGAGGCGAAAAACCTTTTTTGCTTGCTGATAGAGGAGGTCAGACCTCTGGAGCCACCCTATACGTACTATTCAGGGTAGAGACAAAATCCCTCTATTCATAAGATCTCCAGATCTTCGGGGTAAGAGATTTGGTGTGCCCGTGCTGTGGTGGGGGAGCCAGTGTCACCTATATCTCTAGTTGTCCGACTTGTCTTAGTATATGGAGCAGTCCAAGTAGGGACTCAACAAGTAGTATCCTCTTTCCAGCCTAGGTTGTGCACGCTTATGAGTGTTTTCAAATTTGTCGAGACCATTGAAAATTTTGGGGCTAATCTAGGCACCCATTCAGACTTTTTACTCTGATTTTATATCAGAGTCATCTAAAACATTCTGTCTATTGTGTTTTGTGTGTGTGTTCAAAACAAACATTTTCCATCTCAATCAAACATCACACCTGGAATCTATAACATTTCAACCTTGCAAATCTTAAAAGCTTGCTCAAAAAGTCAAACAACTGAAAACAAACAAAAACTATCACTTTTCACCAGTCCTACACTTTCTGATCCTTGTTCCTAAACAGATAAGAGAAAAAAAAGTCCATCATTATTCAAACAAAATTCTCATCTTGCATCTAAAGTGCTCTCTTTGGTCTTCAATCAAGCATTGGCTATCATATTGCTTTACCACTTGAGGTCTATCATGCTTGAGTAGGGAAACATATCATTAGGATAGGGTAACTTGCTTGGAGTTTATCATCTCCTACTTTAGCATACCCTTTCTTGATCATTGTCCTTATGTCTATCCATCATAGCAGAAGAAATCATTGCCTACATAATCATTGGAAGACCTAGAGTTACCTTGATCTATTTCAGAGTTGCAATCAACCCCCTTGAAGTTTAGTCCGTGTCATCTTACTCATATTCCCATCCTTGAACCTAGTCCAATCCTTATTCGTCAAAATGGTTGTGATCCTCAACAAATCTAGGCCAAATCCAAAACCATATATGCTCCGAGGTGATCCAAAATTCGCTCCTAATGATGATGAGGATCTTGTACATTTTGAGGTATACTTGGAGGAACAAGCCAAAATCCAAAGACTTCAATCTATGAGTAACTCCATCCCAACAATAGAGCAAAAGATCCTAGCTCAAGAACTACAAGATAACACCCAAACCTTCCACCAACTAGAACAACCCCTAAACCAACAAATCATACAACGATTACAAACCATTATCCAACCACTTCAAAAAAATCAATCACCACAAATACAACAACTCCTAATTGAAATCCAACAACTCATGCAATATCCATCTCCAAATCTTCCACAACATGAGCATTCTAGTACTAGTCACTCCTCACACCAAGATTACGAATCCTTAAGCCATCTTAATGCTACTCTTGACAAGGGAAATACCATCTCAAGTTTGGAATCATATACCAATCCATCTACTAGTCCTCCATCACCATTCAATAGAATGCCTATACCAAAGCCTCCTAGTCCTACACCAACACCACCATCAAACATTCCAAACTCTAATCCATCAACCAACAAATCCTCAAATGATTTTCTCGAAAGATTCTTTGCAAAATCTAAAAGCAAAAGAAAAGCTATGGAGAAATCTAAATCCACTCATCCAATTTCATCCCCATTTAGCACAAGCAATCCTAATCTTAATCATAAGCCTATGCCATCTACCATTATTCTCCATCCGTTATATTGTCCATCCACCTGTATACTAATGAAGGATGTGATCCATTAGCTATTAACAAGGAATAAACCATCCCTATGTCATCAAACATCTATCCCTAAGCCTACCAAAGAACCTTCAAATGTCATGCCTATTTCTCCAAATCCATCATGTAGTCCACAACCCATTGAAGAGTCTCTCACCATGAGTCCAAGTCAAGATATATTATACCCTCATGTCGTTGAGTATCTAGAGCCTCTCAAGCCTATCCAAGAGTCTCCGACTTCCACTTCCATTCCTATCCAAAATCAAGGGTTATGTCAAGAGTGTAGTCTTGAGCATGTGGAAACATTAACCCCTTATCCAAATCAAGATCAAAGCCCTTCCATTCAACCTATCCATAACCTACATATTTTCTATGATCAAGATATTATCTATTATGAAGAGCCTATCCATAATTCACTTAATCATATCCATGATCCCACATTATCTACTTGTCACGATGAGACACATGCCTCCCAGGAAAATGTATAAGATCAAACCAATAACTTGGATCTTAATGAGCATAATAATAATCAAGATCCTAATGATCCTTTGTCATCCACTATCGACCCCATTCCAAGTCCACCTTCATATCCACTTGGTCTATCCACCTTCATTCATGAATGTTCCTCCCTAGGAACACAACAATCTTCTTCATCCAATAATGAACTCAAGTTTAGTATTCCAACTACACATAGTCCCATAGGCCATCGCATGCTCCAAAACATGAACTATCAAGGTAAAGGCTTAGGCCTTCATGAACAAGGTATTTTGGAGCTCGTTCATGTCAATGTCCCTCCACGCTCATATGGCCTTGGATATACACCCCAAGGTAAACAATCTAAAGATGTTGGTAATTCCTCCATTCCTCCCAAGTCCACTTTCTATCCTAAATCCTATCATACATCCCAAACATATGTTGCCATTCCACCTCCGTTATCCTACAAATCCCAAAAGCATGTGACCATACACCTTCCACCATCCAATTTACCTCCACTACATCCAACTCCTAATATCCCTCCATCTACTTTACCACCACTTCTCCCAACGCCAAATCCATCCATTTACACATTCCCTCAAATTCCTAATCATGGCCAATCAATGCACACATCGTCTAAACATAAAGCTTCCACCATGTCCATGAGATTAAAAAATAAACATTTGGATGCCTCTACCCATAAAGCCAAAAATCCTAAGGGTCCTAATGCCTTAGGACATCAATTCAAAAATTCAAAGCAAAGTACATTCAAAAATCCATCTAAAAGGCTATACAAGCCCATACCTTCAAAAGAAAAGGCTAAAACTAAAATAGTTTGGGTACCTAAGCAAAAATAAAGCAAGTCAAATGAGGCATCCACATCACAAAAAGCCCAACCATCCTCTTCCATCCAAAAATCCCCTCCATTCAAAAGTTTCAAATTCCTAAATCCCACAAGCAAAACAAAAATCATAAAAATACTAAGTCTATGTGGGTACCTAAAGCACTTTGTCAACCATCTCCTAAGCAAACATCTCCATTGCTTCCTACACCACCTCCAAATCAAAAGCTTCAATGTTTATCATGGTGTGTGCAACCATTGGTCATGGTTCCCTTCCATTCTGCAACATTCCCACATACCTCCATCACCCAATCATTCAACCACTATCCTACATATCTTCCCCATCACCTTCCTATGGTCCATGCTTTTGGATAAGTATTTCATCCATCCTTTTGCATAAGCCTTTCATTCCCTACATAATCCACTATCATTCCTTTCATAATCCACCATCTACCTACTCCATCTCCTACTCATGCAATCCCTTACCAGCATCGATGAGCATAATGATTTGACATGGTCCATTTGCGATGACATCTTCCTCTAATGGGACACTATCGCCTTTCATGGAACTAGACACTTGAGTCCCGCCTATCCATATTCTCCTTATCCCATCAAAAAGTTAAAAAATTAAAAAAAAAGTCAAAAACAAAAAATCAAAATAGTAAAGAGAAATCCCTTCGTCCAATGGTGAAAAACACCCTTGGTGGTGCCTTGGATAAGTACCATGATGAAAACCTAGAAAATGGGCGTCATGTGTAAGAGGATCTTCTATGTCACTTACACTTGGGTCATTCTATCATTATTCCCACATTCCTATCCATCCATCCTCCCTTCCTCCTTTTGATCTTGATAAAGATATGGGGGTAACATGTTGACAAACGCTTTGGATATCTTTTGATATACCTCATCCTTCCAACCAATCTTATCATCATCCTATTGTCATAAGCCTAATCCTATCATCCTATTGTCATGAGCTTTGTCATGTAAAATCCTAAGTATTTCCACTTAGAATGGGGCATGTTGTTCCTATGCGACATAGTCTTTGGAGATCACATCCTTGCTCTCTTACACATACATCCATTCCATCCCTTATCACCCATCCTTTTATCCATCCAATCCTACCTTCCATCCTTGCACCTAGACTTGGTTTTCCCTTGTCATTGGTATCTAACACAAAGGCTACTAAAATTGTCATCCAATGCCATTTCTCAAAACTTTTCAAAATACAAAAAAATCAAAACATGTGAAAAACAAAAAAAATTAAAACATTCCAAAACTCCAAAAAATCAAATATTAAAAAAAAATCCAAAAAAATCACAACATTGTTGGAAAATGTGCCTCAAATTATTAGCTTGCAGTGTTGTGTGTTTCATCGGCCTAACTGTTCTATTTCGGAGGGAGTCACTTGGAAGTCCCCTTGATGGTTTGACTCTCCATCGGAGTGACTTAATGGCTTCGGTGAGACTCTGCCTTGAATCTCTTCGATACTCCAATACAATGTGTTGTAAATGACATGGCAGCCAAGGACCACATGGCGAGTTATGAACTTCATTGAAGGGACAACCTTATATCAGTGGGAGACAATATGTTGTCCCATCGATATTGCCGATATATATTGATCTATGTGTTGGCCCGCAGGTGCCTTGGTGGGACCCAACCAGTGTTAAGAAGGAGAGCATGGATTGGTTGATATCGTTGGAGGTTGTATGACTCGGCGACATGGAGGATGGTGTGACTGCCACCTAAGCAATAAAGACCATGGTCAAAGCCTGACTAGTATATCTATATCAGAGTGACTTTGAAATTTCGGTGAGAGATTGTTTATTGTCTCTTTGATGTATCCGATGGCGAAGCGTTGGCGAAGGCTTGGAGTAAGCGAAGTGTTAGCTATCATCGAAGGGACACATGGATGTCGAAGAGAGACTATCCACAGTCTCTTTGATGGTTCTGGCAAGGGCAAAGGTAGTTAAACCAAATGTGACCATTTGTCTTTAGTAACTGAATCGACCAGTTTTTGGGATGACTTGGAATGCATAACGAAGAGTTTCTGTGTGGTAACCAAATTGATTAGTTTTACATTGCAACTGTGTTTAATGCAATCTTTAAGTTGTTCAGTGCAGTGTGGGAGAGGCTGATCAGAGAAATGTTGTGTCACCGAAGTTGATGCTGTGAACTAAACATCTAAAAGCACAAGTCTGTGAACTTTGTATGTAAACCATGTTTTACTGTAATACATAGTGGCTTTGCTTGGTGTGTGGGTTTTTCTCCCGTAAAGGGTTTTCCCACGTAAATCTGGTGTTCATTCTATGTATGTCTCTTAATTGTCTATTCTGTCATTCTGTTTAATGTGCTTCTTTAATGAACTGTGATTATAAATTGAAAGTTTTATTTTTTGCACTTCTCTTCTAAAAATTGGCATTAGGAAGGTGTTTCCACACTTGCTTTCCTTACAAACATTTCAAAAATCTAAAAAAATCAAAATATTCCCAAAACACAAAAAATTAAAATTCCAACAAAAAATCCAAGCAATAAAATCAATTCATCAAAATCAATTCCTCAATTCCTCAATCATCAATTCAATTCAATCAATTCTCAAATCATCATTCAAAATCAATCTCATAAATTCTTCCAATCAATCAAATCAAATCACTTCTTCTAATCAATCTCATCAATCCAATTCTTCAAATCATCAAATCAATCCACGCAATGATCCAAATGCAAGTCAATCCCTAATCCATAGTAATCTAGTCAAACCAATCGACACACATCATTCAATCACATCCTTGGTTTTGTTCTAATCTTGCTGTCAACCAAATCAATCAATCAATCATCATTGTAATCAATGGGATATATCATTCCCGCATCCTTGTGCTGATCTAGGGATATATCGTTCCCTGCAATGACAACACTAGTATTAATCAATCATCAATCAAAACCTAGTGTGGCTCGCATGTCCAACAACACTAGTATCAATTGCTTGTTTCTGTGTTATCATTTTATCTTGCTTTTGTATCAAATCTGAATCATTCCCAGCTAATATTCATATCTTGTATTTTTGGGTGAATATTTTATCATCAACTCACTGAAGACAAAATGGTTATATCAACCTCAGTGTGATGAGATAAATATCTCCTCTCAGTAAGGGGGGGCTCCCTCTGATTGCAAGCTATTACAAACTAATAACTGATAAAACTTATTTACACTAAGAACTATATTTGGGATGATTCCATTCCATCATATTCTCTTTTTTCAGAATATATGTTTACACTTTATGAAAATGATTTCAACAAAACTAATAATATGCGGAGAACTATGAATTACCACAAAACCCATGGAAACACAAAGTCTTTCGTTGCTTCTTTCACCAACTAAAAATAAAATGATTTGGAGTAAAGTGCAGCTCAAAGTCTTCACTTATACGCCAAGATGAGATAAATAGATCAAAGATAACAACTTGCAACACAAAGTCTTCAAGCTATTTCTCATTCACGACACAACACAATTCTCACAAATGATTTTATAGCTCAAAGTCTATTAAAATCAGATTTAGAATACTCATCAATCACTTGAAATAAACCCTCACACTTCAATTACTTATCAAAGATAATATGATAGCAAAGACGTAAGAACAATTCTATCATAAAACAAATTACTCTAAGACAAAGATTGGAATTGAACTTGCTCTCTTGTATTGATAAATATTTGAAAATTGATTTTTACAAATAAGAACAAAGTCTTGACTTGCTTTTTAATTTGGCAGAGTTTTCTTGCAATAGATAAAAGATAAAAGATTACAAAGAGGCCCCCTTTATTTATAGGGTGAGGCCAAGAGCTGATCTAGGAAAAAGTCTACTTTGACTTATTCAACAAAAGAGTCCTTATTGACTTAGGACTTCCTTTGTTTACACATGTAATTACATATTTGAAAAGTACATGTGGAAATATCCAAAACTAAATACAAAGTACATATGAAAATATATGACAAATTTACTAAGGCATGAACATCTGAATTAACTTTCAACCCCATCTTTCTTGAGAAAATCTTCATACATCATGAACACTGTTTGCATTTCAAGAGTATCAGGACCAACAATATTCTTGTAAATGACTCGGGCTCTGGTTATTGCATCTTTCACTGCAGTAGTTGATTTCTCATGACTTATCAATTTAGCCTTCAGATTATCTAGAGTCAATTGATTGTCTAGTAGATTATCCAAAGAAGCGATTGAAAAAGCTTTCTCTTCAAAATCTCTCTAAATCATATTTTTGAATTCCTAGATCATTTCCTCAGCTGAAAGAAATTGATGATCTTCACTTGTTAGTTTGCATGGAAGTTCCTCCAACTTATGAAGAAGATCAACATCACTATCCACACTGAGCTCCTGAGTACTTTGCAAATCTTTGATCAAGTCTTTCAATACATTGCTACGATGAATCAATGACTCCTTGGTTTCTACATATGATTCATGATTTGAAATGATGCCGATTGATACCAAGGTTTTCACCTTCATCTTCTTCATATTGGTCCATTTCTCAAGACTTGTATCTAAATACTCAATCTACAGAGACAAAGTATCAACCATGTTATCCAATTCAAATCTTACCTTCTCCATTTTGCTTTTCTTTTCAACTGTACTTGTTAGAAGAAGTACCCCTTACTCATGCATGTTGATAATTGAGAGGGGGGGTGAATCAATTATGTTAATTACTTCTACTTTCTGATCTTCCTTAACAATTAATGCAGTATTAAATCATATAAGCAAACATAACCATGAAATAGAAATTACATCAATACACATGACACAATGATTTTGACGTGGAAAACCCTGTTAAGGGAAAAAACCATGGGGTGATTAACCCAAGATTGTATTCTCTGTTAGAAGAATAAGATAGTACAAAATGGCACTTGCCAATTAGGGCTCACTACCCGAGCACACTGCTCACAAGAGCGTCACTGCCTACAATAGTTTATACAAGGAAACTAGATACTTGAACTGATGAGAAGCATCCACATATGTTGAGGTTCAGTTCCAGTTAGGTTCAATACACTGATCTGCTACACTTCATTCTTTCTCTTCTTTGGTGCTGCTGTCCTGTCATACACAGGACCTGCCTTACTATTCTTTTGCTTTTCTTCACACACACAACACACACACACTTCCTTATACCGAAAACAAACTGGTTTATATATCCACACTGAGGATTTCATCCACTTTCTAGTCGGCATCCAGAATACTTATTATTTTCCCAAACTCTTGGTCTGTCGGCTGAATCCTTGCTTATCAAGTGATGCGTATCAAAGAGATGCTCATAGAAGTCATCAATCACGTCGGCCAATCATGAATGATACCTTAGTAAACTTGATCACCATCAATATCTCATCCGGATCAAGGTCTGATGCTCTGCTAGTCAGTTCTTCCTCTGTTTACTCTGCCAAACAGGAACCCAATACTTAGGTGCTTATATCTCTTCATTCTTTCATCACCGGAGGCTCAATCCCTGGAATCTATCAGTCAAGGTACTCCTCTTGACTTCCCCAAGTCCGCACTTTACATAGATACTTCCTCTGAGAGATTCGGACCTGATTGTCGGACCTTGTTGCATACTCTGTTCTTGGTCACCGGACCAAGTTACTCTACAATCTGACTTCTAGTATAGACACACCATGTCCTGCAGATGGGTGGGATGAACTTTGTTGCCATCAATGACAACACTCATGAAGCTACAATGTGTCTCTTGCCAACAATCTCCCCCTTTGGCATTGATGGCAACACTTCGTGAAAAATGACTAAGTGTCACACTATACTCCCCCTTGGCTAATGCTCTGTTCTTATGAACATTTTCTGGAGCTCCCCCTTAGTTGGATTCCTCATTTTTCACTGCTCCTCACTCCCCCTTTGACATCAATGGCAAAGGGTGGGGTGGGGTTCGCACACCAAAATTTGCAAAGTTCAATCTATCGCATAAGTATATTATCCGGTTATACTTTACATATACTTTAGTATATCTGCAAAAGTATTCTTCAATTGTACAACTTCTGTTACCCAGCTTAGCTTCATCCTGTCCAAAATTGAGATGTGACCACTCAACAAGAATGCAAAAGCTTCTGTCCTCTTCAGATCTGTCAGATCACTTGTCCGGGCTGTGGTTTGAGCATCATTTAAGGCTTCATGCATGACCTCTAACTTAGGGATAATGATCCCTCTAAGTTCACTCAACCTGTTTATTCTATTTTTCTTCTCCTTCTCAAGTGTCTTTATTTCATTTATGACTGCAATAGTCTGACACTCTTGATTTACTATGGAGGAGGATAGAGGATCAAAACTTTGAGATAAACTTAACAGTTTATCCTCTTGCTCTTTTACTTTCTTCTCAATGTCCTTGGTCACTTTAGGCCAGGATAAACAAAATTTATATATATCTCCCCATCTTTGAGAGCATTTTCTAGGTTCTTTAATCTAATATCCATAACTCTCCTATCATTTGATATTAACCCTTGTACCTCTAATAATCTTTTTACCAAAAACTCCTTCTGGACCTTATCTTTTGCTGACTTTTCTAAGGAATCAAAATGTGTGCTAACACTATTAACTAGAGATTTGAGATTACCAGATGAAGAGGCTGAGGGATCCTTCTGAAAGATGGCAAGATCTTCTCCAATACACCGGATGCAATTTCTATAAGCTTGTAGTCTTCCATGTGAGACTTCAAAAGCTTTTCTTTTGCCTTTTCTAAAGTAAAGGATGCTAGCTTCATGGTTTGAACTAGGGAGAGGGAGTCAAAATTGAATGGTCCTTGAAGAAGTTTCAGTTCATCAAATTCCATCATCTCTTTGGTTAAGAATTCTTCGACTGCCTCTGCTGTGTCTCTTGCCCGAGATAGAGTTTTCTCCCCTTCTGCACCCTTACCACTATCATCTATGGCCTTCTCTGTTGGAGTTTTCTCTCCTTCTGTAGCCTTACTACTGTCATCTTCTTTTTCCTTCTCCTCTGCTTCTTGACTGATCTTCTCTTGTACTCTTTCTTTTTCTTTGAATCCGAAGTCTGCAGGGGAAACCAGAGGAGAGATGTTTGCTTGATCATGGACCTCCTCTTCCGGAGTAGAGGAATCTAAGTTCTTACCTTTTTCTTCACCTGTCTCCTTTACCTCTTCTGCCACTGTCTCAGTAGATTCTTCTTCAACATCTGTAGCCGAGGGATCATCACCTAAGTCCTCTATAATAGGAATGTTGAATCTTTTGTATGCATTTCAGAGGATCTCTTCTGTCTCTTTTGCTACTTTGTCAGTTTCTCCGAGCATAAGCTGATTCATTCTAGCTTTGCTCCGGAACTCATCCTTACAATCTTTGAAGATCATATTCTTCTGCTTAGGAGTGATTGAAGGATATAGCTGAATAGCTATCTGTTCTCGGATCTCAAGATCCTTTGCCATAGCATTATTATTTCTTATTTCTAATTCATTTTCTAGGCTTTTGGGAATAAGAGATATGATTTCAATAAAAGCCTTGTTGTAGATATTCAGATACTTAATTGTGGCTTCTTGCAAGATCTTTTGGTCAGATTCATTGTAATCATCATAGAATTTAGCCATTGGTTGAAGGTTCCCATCCACAGTAACTGATTTTATGATGTCATTAATGCACAGAGTGGGCTTCTCAACAAATTCTTCTATTACTTCTTTAGTAGAGGGTTCACCAGATGTTTTCCTTTTCTTCTTCATTTTCTTTACTTCCTCATCTGATTCTGTCTCTTCTTCATCCTTTTGGCTTGTGTAAGACCTTGTTGCCTTTTTCTTGGTTCTCTTCTCTCCTTTTCTGAATGTCTGAGCTTCCAGTTTTGAAGCCTTTTGACCCTTGGAAGTGGCAGGTGCAAAGCTTTTGGTTGATCTGGTCCAGGATGGGGCTTGCATCGGAGCACTTTCTTTTCCAGTTTCTTGCTTTGCTTTCTCTGCCCTTTCCATTTTCTCTCTGTTGGCATCAAGTGCCTCTTTTGAGATTCCATGCCTCTTGGCAAATTCTTCTACCTCTTTTCTCACTTTTCTCTTCATTACCGGTTGTCTAAGCTCCACATGGATTTTTACACTTAATTCTTCAAAGGTTCCAAACCTTTCTACCTTAGGATCCTTGGGCTGACTTAGCATGTGTTGAACATGCCGCTCTACAATTTTCTCATCAACTTCATACCCCATTGGCATGATCCACACTGTTCTTGGTTCCACTGCCTCCATTAGGCACTGATCAGTTTCTACCATAAAGCATACTGTATCTTTATATTTTTCAACTAGGGATTGGGGAATTCTTTCTCTAGCCTGCATCATGCTTTGGAAGTTTTTGAAGTAACCCCATAGTGCTGTGTTTTGTGCCTTGGCATCACCAAGCCCATGCAAGTAATCCCTGATTTGTATGGCAACCGGTCTATCATTTTGCCACATCCAACCACTAGATTTGGGTAGCTCATTCATGTAGTAGAAGAACAGATAGAGTATCAGGCCACCATATTTGAAGGAATTCTTTTTGTCCTTCTTTATCTTCTGTAGATTCTCCAAAAGTTGGTTTAGGAGAAGCTCACAAAGGTCATAGTCAGCATTTTCTTTTAGCATCTGATAGGCTGTGTAGATTGCAGTTCCAGGTACTGAATTTTCCCTGCTGGAGTGATAAATCTTGTAACCAATTATCATGGATGCAAATTTGATATCCAGATCAGTGATATCTTCAATTGTCATTGCCCTCTTGTCAAACTTTGATCCGGTAGCCTCACTCACAGTTTGGTTTTTGACAGATTTGAGAATAGGCAGCTTTTCAGATGAGTGTAAACCAGTTACCACCCTAATAGCGTCTTTTGTGATCTTGAATGGTCCATTTAACCACATGAAGTTATCATGCACTCTGCTCAAAATATACCGGACCCATTCTTCTTCTGCAAAACAGGGGAAATGAATGCATTGTGCAAAATGCTTGTCTCGGATGGCTTTATATTGAGTTTTGAGTTCAAATGAGTCATCTATCAAATGCTTGTGATAGATATCAACCAGCTTAGATTCCCCAGATTCTTCAATATTGACATGAATATATGCCCTAACATCTTCTGCATGCAGAACCCCATGCGGAATGCTTGAAAAGGCGCCTAGGGGATCAACTTCTAGGGATTTATATGGATGTTTCTTGAATTTAAGATGCGACCTATCAGTGATCTTTACAACATTCGGTGTAGCCATCTTCAAAAAGATTTACAGAGAAATATTCAATAACAGACAATACCTTTTGCGCTTCTAGGGTTCGCAGAGTGAGCCGGATTGATTTGCTGGATGAATCGACTTCAACGATTGATCTTTGAGAAATTTGAAATAATTTGTTGCAGAGCTCCTTTTCTTTTCTTCTCAAATGCAAATGTGCAAATGACGAGCGAATGAACCCTTTTATTTATGAGAAAAACCCTAAATCCACACTGCAATAAATGCGCAACTTAAGTCATTCCAGTTGCCTAGTTCTTATTTTGAGAAAGATCTTTTTCTGGATCACTGAGATATACTTAGAGTTATCCTTGGTGATTAATAACATACTATCTTACTTTCCCCAATCATTTTGATCTATCCGCAGATCAAGATGCCTTGAATTTGAATCATACCGGATCTAACTATGATAATCCTATTTTACTGGATGGCTGTTAAACCGGATCAATCTTGGAAGATTAGAGTCTTCAAATCTTCTGCGGATCTTCCATATCTTTACCAAACCTTCTTTATATGTTTCTTTGAGAATCCTTTAATCCACAACCTTTTATGTGCCAATTTTGGGCACCTAATGACTGGCTGGGGGAAAATGTTTTTCTTTTGTTACTCCCCCTGAGGCAGAGCTCATCTATTTAGTTTCTAGAAGGAATATCAGCACCAGATTTTGGTGTGGATCCATCCTCAACATTTTCTATACTCCTCTTTACCCAAATCTTGTTCATCTCCCTTTGAATTTCATCCACATTCATTTTTCCTTTTCCTTTGTCTTGGTTTTGATTATGATGTACCGGACCCTCATTGTTCTGATTCTTACTTCTGCAGAATTTGGCAATATGACTGGATCTATTGCAATTGTAGCAGACAAAATTTCTTTGAATATTTGACTAATATCCTCTTGATCTACATTGATTAGCCATATGTCCCATTCTATTGCATGAAAAACATCTTCTATTGAATGAATTGTTTGTTTGCATATTTCTACACTCATGAGATTTGTGACCATACCTTTTGCAATTGAAACACTGTCCAGAGAACGATGAATTAGTCTGGTTCATTCTTCTTCTGCACTGATTTGCTTTATGACCAAAATTATTGCAGTTGTGGCAGTATCCATTGAAGGATGGATATCTTTGAGCATTGGGTTGCCTTACCGGAGGTCTTCTAGGCCTATTTCTTGGATTTTCTGATCTAGAGTTCTTCTGACCAGATCCGGAGCTTTCACCTTTCTCATACCCCAAGCCTTGCTTGTCATCTACCCTCTTTTGGCTTTGAAGAAGAACTTCAAGTTGGGCAAAGCTTATCTTGAATTTCTCTTTGTATTCATTTGCTGTTTGAAGATCCTTTTTAAGAGTGTCAATCTGATTCTCAAGTTGTTCTTCATTATCCCTAGCTTCTTCAAGATCAGATTCAAGATGCCTGATTATTCTATCTATTTTGTGGCAGTCTTCTGATTTCTCTTTGAGAGATTGTCTTAGATTATCTTCAATTTTCCTTTTCTCTTCAATTTCTTGGGTAAATTTCATAACTCCTGATTCCATTTCATGTCTTACCATAATGACCTCTTTTGATAACTTTTCACATAACTTGGTTTTCTCCTTCAGATCTTCATTGGTATTATTGTCTTCACCTTGACTTGCCAATTGCTGAAGTAGATCCTTTCTCTTTTTCATAGAGATACTCAATTTCCCTTTTAGTTCATTTATGAAATCATCAGCTTGTTTGAGTCTTTCCTTCAGTTCATTGACTTCAGAGTTGGATTGCTCAAGATCATCTAGGGCAGACTGAAGTTGTTCCCTCATACCATACACGTCCATTTGAATTCCCAGATCTTCCTCAAGTTGTTAGGCTCTGTTTGGAGGAACTTGGCTCTGATACCAATTGTTGATAACTAAGAGGGGGGTGAATCAGTTATCTTAATTACTTCTACTTTCTGATCTTCCTTAACAATTAATGCAGTATTAAATCATATAAGCAAACATAACCATGAAATGGAAATAACATCAATACACATGACACAATGATTTTGACGTGGAAAAGCCTATTAAGGGCAAAAACCACAGGGTGATTAACCCAAGATTGTATTCTCTGTTAGAAGAATAAGATAGTACAAAATGGTACTTGCCAATTAGGGCTCATTGCTCAAGCACACTGCTCACAAGAGGCTCACTGCCTACAATAGTTTATACAAGGAAACTAGATACTTGAACTGATGAGAAGCATCCACATATGCTGAGGTTCAGTTCCGGTTAGGTTCAATACACTGATCTGCTACACTTCATTCTTTCTCTTCTTTGGTGCTCCTGTCCTGTCACACATCATACCTGCCTTACTGTTCTTCTACTTTTCTTCACACACACAACACACACACACTTCCTCATACCAAAAATAATCTGGTATATATATCCGCACCGAGGATTTCATCCACTTTCTAGTCGGCATCCAGAATACTTATTATTTTCCCAAACTCTTGGTCTATCAGCTGAATCCTTGCTTATCAAGTGATGCGTATCAAAGAGATGCTCATAGAAGTCATCAATCATGTCAGCCAATCATGAATGATACCTTAGTAAACTTGATCACCATCAATATCTCATTTGGATCAAGGTCTGATGCTCTGCTAGTCAGTTCTTCCTCTGTTTACTCTGCCAAACAGGAACCCAATACTTAGGTGCTTATATCTCTTCATTCTTTCATCACCGGAGGCTCAATCCCTGGAATCTATCAGTCAAGGTACTCCTCTTGACTTCCCCAAGTCTGCATTTTACATAGATACTTCCTTTGAGAGATTCGAACCTGATTGTCAGACCTTGCTGCATACTTTGTTCTTGGTCACCGGACCAAGTTACTCTACAATCTGACTTCCGGTATAGACACACCATGTCCTGTGGATGGGTGGGATGAACTTTGTTGCCATTAATGACAACACTCATGAAGCTACAATGTGTCTCTTGCCAACAATGCATCCTTTCAAGATATTCTTTGACTACTTTTCCCTTAGCATTAATCTTTTCAGCTTTTTGAATGACAAGATCTTCCATAGTGATTACCTCATGTTCCACTGGTTCAGAAGACAAAGTGATCTTTCGTATCACTGTAGCCACTTGCTCCACTCTCGCCTTATATTGATCCTTCATCTCTCTCTCATGATCAAATTTCATAATCAAAGAATTGAGAGTTGATTACACATCGGCCTTAGCACTTTCATGAGTGATTTTCCCTAGCTCAATCCTAGAGATTGAATAATCACTCATGTTGAAATTCTCAATGGTTGCATTTGGTGGAGGTTGAGCAATTTCTACATACTTATGACCTTTATCTTCCAGCAGCTGAAAGAGAGTCTTAGGCTTCTTTTTGGTCTTTGTCTTGACAAGTGCTAACTTCTCAAAATCAAAGTCATCTGGAGAGATGGCTTGCTTTTTCCTCTTTGGAATGTATGATGAGAGCCACAGAGGAAGAGCTGATAAACTAGCACTCGGGTTAGAATTAATTACTTGCGCAAAAGGAATTGCACCCACACTTGTAGTAATTATCGGAGAAGTGTTTGTAAAGACAACACCTGGCACATTAACATTAGCAAACTACTCAGTACTCTAATCTCATTATCACATTACCTTGTGCATCTACAACTGTTCTATTATCCCTGTTATAGAAATGAGCCACCTGAAGAACAAACTCACAGGAAAAGAAGCAACCAAATGGATATTACTCTCCACAATCCTCTTCATGTAATGACTTGGATTTTCTTGCTTTGTCCTCTCTATGAACTCGGCCATATCCACATGACCAATTTATGTATCCTAGATTTTATCCAAATTGGATGTGACTGAGGTTACGGGAAACACACCCTGGTATTTGTACTTCATAGCTTTAGCTTTCTTTGGTGAAGGATCGGTCATTTGAAACATGAACTCCCTTGTTTGAGAAAAAGATCTCGACAATCTTACAGAAGCAACTGCAACAATAAGGCATGATTTTGTAGTGTTAGGGAAAAATTGGCAAATGGGGGAACTGCAATGTTGAAAATCATGATCAATAGCTTGGGCTTAGCGGGACTAGAGAGCAATAAAAGCGATCAACTAAGTGAAAGTGGGTGAAAGTTAACGAATGTGAAAATTCTCCAGAGTTAGAGAATTTTGGGAAAGTGATGCACAGGCAGTAAAAATTACTACCTTTGCATATAGGTGGAATTGCTTTTGACGTCAGGGCGGCAAAAATGTCCACCTCTGCATATTGGTAGAACTTGTAAGTGCTTGAGCAGGAATTTTTAATGCCAGTGTATTTCATGCTTAGGAAAATTTGCTTATGCATGGATAGGGTAAATCACCGCTAGTATATTTCATGGAAAGCATTCACTTGTACATAGGCGGCAAAAATCACCGACACTACACTTGACAATGGGTATATAATATACTTGTATGGGCAGGATAAATTATCGCTTTTACACTTAGGAAAAAACTTTGTGTAAGCATGGGCGGTGAAAATTTGCGCCCTTACTTATGGGGTAAAACCTTTAAATCATACACCGATGGTGAAAATTGCCGCCCCTGTATGATCGTGGGAAAAGACATTTATGGGTGGTGATTGTTGCCACCACTACATGTAGGTGTAAGGCTATCTTGGCAAAGGCGACTAAGATTGCCGACTAGAAAGAAAAGACACGAATTAACACTGGAAACACAAAACTCTAAAGGAAGTAAAGATATACATACGTCCAAAAATTAGAGAGAAAACATAGATTACAAAGATGAAATAAAAATAGGCATAAGAATCGACTAGGGTTTACACGATCAAGGAATAAGATTCAGTTTAAAAACTTGTATTTAAAGAGGAAAAGAAAGTGGATTTGAGAATAAACCACGAATTAAAGAAATGAAAACTCCAACATATAAGACGTTTAAAGAAGATAAAACCCTAAATAAACAACAAAAATGAAATAGAAAGGAAAAAGAAAGAACTTACGAGACGAAAGGAAAAAATAGAAACCCTAGGTAGATGTCACTCAAATTACACAAGTACGTTGTTTTAACAACTTTGTCAACTCCAGAGGTACAAAACAATCACAAAAGCAAACGAAATTAAAAAGAAAAAGGTTTAAAAACATATTTAAACATCAAAACATGAAACTTAGAAATGCATTTATTACACATGAGTCGAACTCATAGTTGCTCGGGCGATGCTTAGGTAGCGGAATTTGCCACTTTCGTACATACAAAGAGGACAACATGCATGGGCGGTAAAAATCGCCACCCTTGCATATGACTCAAAAATGACTAATATGTAATAGCGGGGAAAAATACCGCCCCTACATGTTAGTGAAAACACTCTAACTCCCAAAAAGATCAAACACAATTGTTTGATTCATTTGCATTTTGACTTAATGATGCAAACTTTTGAGACACTGAAACAAGGGGGAACTCAAAAGATTTTTTAGAGCTAGAGAACCATGCACGAGAGAAAATGGACTCTCCTTGTTTTGCATGCTTAGAGTTGTAGGCAACGAAATAGACAAGTTTTGTAGGGGGTCATCCTACAAAATTGAGCGCAACTAATTTTGAGGATAACATGTATCTAGACAAGGTTGTATTACGCTGGGGCATGAGACACATCATCACCTTGGTTCTTATACCTTGGTGCATAACATCTAGTGCTATATCAAACATCATGGTTGCTCACCTTCATTGCAGCATAACACATCCTTCCCTTTTTCTATCCATTCCCTTATCTTTCTCTTTGACCAATCCATTTCATTTCGAGAGCCTACCCGTGTTTATCTAACTCGCCTATCCTCTCGAGGGGGCATCATCATCCTATCCTTTCATCTCCATCCCATTTCCTTAGCTTTTCTGAAATGATGTTACTTGACATAAATCTCATCATCTCAAACATCATCTCAAAGAGGGGCAAAATGTAGACACGTAAAATTGACTATATCTTGCGACATTACATTGTGACATATTTTGTCCTAGGTCCTCTTCCATGACCCCTTCCATCACTCTCATTAGTTAAATAAATCATATTTATTTAACTAATTCCTCTCATCCATTTATCCTTCTTTGTCATCAAATTAAATAAATCTTATTTATGTAATTCCATTTGTCCTCCATTTGCACCAAATTAAATAAATCTTATTTATTTAAGCTCATTTTCCTCTATCATCTAATTTAAATAAATTAAATTTTATTTAAATGCCACTTGTCTCTCATGATTTAAATAATTTTATTATTTAAATTACTTATTCCCACTCTCATCCCTATTTTTTATCCTCATTCATTGTGTGTCATAAGCACTTCTTCTCCAAAATAAATAAAAAATCCCATTTATTCCCACTATTCTCCTAATTTTGGTTTGCTGTCATACCCATTTTATGGTGCATCATAAGCACTAAAATTGCCTTTTAATCCTAGCCATCCACATCACACAATTGGCTTTCAATCCTAGCCATTCATTTGATTCCCTTTCCCTCTATAAATCAAACTTCATTTTCCATTCCAAACCCTCACTCACTCACTTGCACAAGTCATTTTCATACAATGCTTGAGCTCTGTTATGCTGCAACAATGAGCAATCAACAATCCTTTGACATCCTGCATTCTTATGCGAGATTGATAAGAGCCATGGAGATAAATCAAACCTAGCTTGAAGATCAGTTTGCTTTATATTTCTGTTTTCATTTTCATGCTAGTTTTGTGTTTTATGGTGCTTGTTAGGGTTTAGTTTAGTTTGTTGTTTTTGACACTAAAATTGATTTTTCCTAGCTACACTATGTATTGTGACGTTTGTGTGAGATGATCACTATGAATATCCGTGATCTATGTGTATAAGTTCATCATTATGTGTATATATGATGTTTGTATGAATTGACCACTATTTGTACATGTGATGTATGCATGAGTTGGATACTATGTGGTATTGTATTCATACTTTATTATTAACATTATACTAATATCTATATGGGATACATTGATTATCATACTATTGTACATGTATGGAATTATAAGTACCAGTTTAAAGAATGGTTGTGATTCAGAAGAGAGGTTAAAAATCTCATATTGATTTTAAGGATGAAGTCTTCTATTTATGTTTCGTGCAAATTACAAAGCCTTTGATTCCTTGAAATGGATACGTAGGAAAATACGTTTTGAATAAACCATCAAGGAATAGGTCTGGGTCTAGGAATTTATTTTGATATAGAGAGCTTACTCTATTTAATGCAAGAATGTGAGTTTGTGACATGGAGTGTTTCCATTTCCATGTTTGGTAAGGTTGTGAAGCTAGCACTTCAAAATTGGAATGAATTATTAAGTTACATAAATACTTGGCACCATAATTTCAAATGGACAATTCAATAAGCTGCTTGGTTAATTAAGATTGTTTTAAGATATAATGAAAATGATAGTAAACAAAATTAAACCAAGGATGGTTATTAGATTTAGTATTAGAGCATGGTTCAAACACTAGACCTATAATATCACTAGATTGTTTGATTAATTCACTACTTTATACTAACTGGCTCATTATAATTGAACTTGTCATTTAGTATGAAGATAGTAGCCTTAAATTTCTAAAATAAACATTTTAGCTTGTAAGAATGGTTGGCTAGTCCTAACCTAGTATGCCTTGGTTCTAAAGGAAATTGGATATTAGAATTTTATAGGAAGAATTAGAGTGCACAACAAAAACATAGTGGACCCATAACACCTAAGTTTGGGGTTCCCATTTGTGAACCTTGAAATATGGGTTATTCATTGTGTAGTTTTTCTATATAGAGCCAATTTAAAACTAAGAGAGAAAGCATACCCAGATGTTGTAAGTATGTTCTATTTAGATACCTATATGAAGGTAGATGCATTATAAAGGAACAATAAATGGATGGTACCTTGGGAATAGGATCTAAGAGGAAATTGATGAGAGTAATATGAATATGATGTGTACATAATTACAAAGGGTGGTCATTGATGCATGATATTTCATTGCTTAACAAGGATCAACAAGAAAATGTGTGTACCACAAGGCATAAATATTGACCTATCTTAAAAAATTCACATAAATTAAAAAATAGATGATTGAACCCAATGGAAATGTATATGTAGGTGTATGTACTTTTTATATATCTACCCTTTTAGTATTAGAAAACTGTTCCAAATTGGTCAAATGGAGAAGGTGAAACCATTGGAGAGTCGATGATAGTGGTTTCAAAAATAAATAATTTATCCAATAAACTCAAAATAAATAACCCAACAGGTCAAAACACGGCAATAACATGACAACAAATGATTTTAATGTAGCTATTAGCAAAAGAAAAGACCAAATGTAACTTTCTAAAAAACCAAGCTAGGTTATTCCAAGTGGAGGAGGATGCCACATCTCCCAAAGGTACTATTTTTTGAAAGGAAGCAAGATATGTGAAAATGATTCCTATATTAATATTCTAAGGAGAGTATTGTGCAAATTTCCAATCTTTGCAATTACAGAAAGTAGAAACACATATAAACATAAAATAAACAATATACAAGAACACAAGTGTATGTGGGGAAACCCTTTCTGGAGAAAACCCCACACTCCAAAGCAACCCAATGTATTATTTAGTAAATAATATGGTTATAATACACTTGTATAGAAATACTTTATAGGAGTATCACCAAAATTCAAATATAGAGTTATTTTGACAAAATTACGATACCTACAAATTACCTCATACAAACTACAACTTCAAGCACCAATAAATAGGCAAGGTTCAAACTAGAAACCTTGAATGGTTTAGGAAAATAATTTGCAAAACTATAAGAGGTATGGCTTCCAAAAGTGCATGGATCCAAATTCCAATGCCCCTCTTTAGTCTTGGTCCTCCTTGATATTTTTAAAATATTCCTTAGACTCTTACATTGTCATAAATTGTCATATTTGACCATCCAAACTTGGGCACCCCAATTTCTCCTTATTCAACCCATTCAAATATGCTCCATGATAAGTGTCCAATCCTATCATAATGTTGGTCAAGATTCCAATGTATCCTCCCTCTTACATGCTCTTACATGTCATAAAATCTGTCATATTCATAATGATCTTACAAGATGCCGACACATGGCCAAACTATGCCACCTCACTGTGGGATGCCTACCTCCTCATGTATGGAAAAAATCCACTAAAGATGAATTCTGTGTCACCTTCAAATGGGATGTGAACTTTCACACAAGAAGAAAAAATAGTGAATACATACCAAAATATTAAAAAGAACATCAGGAATGCAAGGTTGAGATACCTTTTCCCATCATTTTAAACCTATCAATGGATAGGTGCATTGATTGATTCACCAAGGGAAAGGTGCAAAATGAGGTAGTTCCTAATTACAGTTCTAAAGTAAATGTGATGGAATCAAAAGTTATTAATCATGTCATTATAATTTGCATTGTGATATCATGGTGTTGAGACTAGATAGAGGGCATAAATGATATTACCTTCTAGTGTCATGATGAATTTTAGTTGAGATCCCTTTTGGAAGGATACCTTGATATATAATTATTAATATACAATAATCTGGAGTTATTATAATTATTATTATGATCCAAGTTCATTATAATTCTCTTAGTATATTAATTAGTAGGCCTAATTTTCTAAGTCTAATATATAAACTTTATAAAAGGAAAACATTATAAAGTATATAAAAAAATATTTTAGTCATAGACATTGAATTCCTATTGTTTTGTTTGCAACATAGGTGATGAATAATATCATTTATATTATTATGGCATATGCAAACATAGAAGGAAGGGAGAGGGGTTTGTCGAATGAACTACCTACAAACACCATTGAAAGGGCAAGGGCATCCATCTACTTCCATTAATATAGAAAGGATAGAATTTGAATAGATGCAGGTAGAGAAAGGAGGGCACGCAATGCAAAAAGAAGGAAGGAAAAACATAATCCATTGAAAACTCTATTTGTTTGGTTGTTATTTTCCATAATTGTAGAGGACCTAAAATACCATTGAAATCTTGACCAAACCCTAGTCATTGTTGCTATTGTTGCTCTCTCTTTGGCCACCATTGTTAGTGTTTATTGCTTCCATTTTGGGGCATTTTTGGGTTGGCACTATTTCAAACATAGAGGCCTATGTTTGCTACAGAAAGAGAAGCTTCAATGTCTACATAAAAATATCTTCAACATTGTTCCTAGAGCTATGTACACTCCTTCATAATTACTTTCTTAAAATAATATTTAATTTTAAATTAGCTACTTCCATAGTTGAAAATAATTAATCTAGATTGATTTATGTTTGTGAGGGAAATATAGGGTTTTGTCTTCTTTGTCATTCTATACTACTATATATGAAAGGAAGGTTGGTATTGTTTGAATTATATTCCATCCTACATGCATAATTGATCCTCATGTCTTTTAGAGTTGGTAGAACTTTTTGTTGAAAATCTTGATATTTGCACTTACATTAATTATTATTTGAATGAAAAAAGAGGAAATTGTGTTCTATGATACTGATAGAATGGAGATTAATGTATATTTAACATAATATCGGGTTCTAAAAATATTATCCATATATATGTACATATGTATATCTTTTTAAATGCATATAACTCCTTCTCTAATCATGCATAGATGGGGTTTGTCTACTAGTCTCATGCATGCTTCTACTTTTCATTTGAGATATTTTATTAACCAATTCATTTTCCCTAATATGAGATTATATTTCTTTGAGATATTTTAACACATAGTTCATGACCACATGCATGTTGCATTTGTTTGAAAGCATTTTGTCAAATAGTTATGGAGTCACGCGTGTTTTGCTAGGTTTGTTACTCATCATTAGGTTAATAGAGTAAGAAAATATCACTAATTTGTTTGGTAGCTAGAAACCTTGCAAATCTTTGTATACATATTAGAGAAGGATGAATATGTAGCCCTACAAGCTATTCATGGCTATTGTTGGAGTAGGTGTGTTGTACACCTTGCATAACATTGATATTATTTTATTATGTAAAATAAATATTTATTTGTGGTGCATCCATGTGATGTGTTTGTCCACATTAAATATTTATTTGGTGCCAGTTGTAAAAGTTGTATGTAACATTGGGTTAATTATTTTATGTGTGTGGGACACATAGAGTAATTAATTATTTATTTGTAATTATTTAATTATTGGGAAAACTTAGTACCAATAATTAAATGTGGGGTCAATGGTTTTGTAGACTCATGGTTTTGGGGAAGATGGTTTTACCATACCACATGTATTTGTGTAAGCTTATGTTTATAAAAGAAAACACATGGGTAATTGTTGTAGGGTGAGGTGAGGGCTTGTTGCCTTTGGCTGGGTTTAGCTTGTTGGAGCATCTCTTGCAGGTTGCATTTGTGAGGGTTTGAAGCATGGCATTTGATGTATGGTTACATGCTTGTTCATATGGAGTACAGGTAGAGAGCTTGATGTTTCAGAGGTGATCTCTGCATATGTATTGTAATCTTTATTGTTGAATAATACATGAGAGATGGATGCTTTTGGAGGCTGGGTTTTTTCCTCTATGAGGGTTTTTCTAGTGTATATCTTGTGTCACCCATTGATGGTATGATTGCCTATTTCTTTTGAATGTGGATTTTTGGTTATTGTTGCACATTAATCTCTTATTGGGTTATGATGAATTAGTCTATATGGTTGCATATTTCCAACATTTGGTATCACAACTTTGTTGCTTGGTTGTGGGAGGAAATCTATGTTTGATAACCCTAGCTATGAGTAGATTTTTTGTGTACATTGGAATCCATGGATTTGCAGGAAAAGAATGAAGACAATGCAAGATATGAGGATTTTGTGTAAGTTTTATTTTGCAGATTGAGGGTTTTGGGGTTGTAGATGTTAGGAATAGCATGTAGAAGATATCAATTAAATGTAGATAAAGATTAAATAGAGGAATGCAAAATACACAAAAATAAAACAACGAGAGACAATTTTAACGTGGTTCACCCAAACTCGGGCTACATCCACCAACAGAGAGTCCAATATTATTATCCAGTAAATAGAACCGATTACAATCGGCAATCTCATGCAACTCAATACCGCTGCACTATGCTACAACACAATATCAACGGAAACCCCAACCCTTAGCCTTTTTTTATCAAGACTTATGTTGGTTACAAAAATAGGGTTTTTTATATGTTAGTCAATAGAAAAATAGTTGTCGACACCTTTATAAAATAATAGGCAATTTTTGCTTCAGGGGCGTTTCCCTCGAGCCATTAGCCGGGGGCGCTACCCCCAACAACCCCCACTAAGGGCATTGCCCCCAAACCCCCATCGTGGGCTCCACCTCCGGGCCTAGGAGGAGCTCTACCCCCATGCACTCCCCTATTAAATAATTTGGGGGTAAACCACGCTGACAAAAGTGGGGAAAACTTAACCTCCGAGTCTGATTAGGCTCCATATAACAACAGTAGATTTGTGGTTATTTTTTACAGATTTGGGTGTTGAAAAATCATGGAGAAAAGGGCTTGATTTGGGTTTTCATCAAGAGGGTTTTGAGGAGGAGCTTTCATAGATGACCTCTTGGGACAAAACAAACCTCGCCATTGAGTCTAGGAGGCTCGAGACATGAAGATTGACATAAAATTCGGCCTATTTTGGCTACTGGTGAAAAATGCAATTTTTTTGCCCCCATCCCTAGCCGTACAGCTGGTAGGCATCTGCAGAGGTACAATTTTTTTTTCCTGTGATTTGTCTTTAAAAATACTATTTATGTTTAAAAAAAGAATTAAAAGAACATTAATATGGGGGACATGGGTCTGTAGACCCCCGTACCCCCTGCGCTTGTGCTAGCCGTGACAAGCCTGCGCTGACAGACCGCACAACATTGTTAGAGGCCAGCATTGTCCGCTGGCAGTAGGCCCCTGACTGGTGGGGAAGCCAGACCAATGGGGCTTAAAGCCCCTAGTCACTAGCCCCCGATTGGGAGGGCCTAAGCCCAGCCCCCAGCAGCCACAAAATAAAACATTAAAAATCAAACCTACAAACATTTAAATCGTTTTAAATTTGGTTTCAAATCTACCACTCAGGGTACCACCACAGTGCCGCCGACACGCCACCACCACCGGTGGGCCGTTGACCCACCACCCAGTAGCCATCAGAGGGCCACTAGGGCCTGGTTTTTAAGCCTAGTTAGGTATTTTTTTCTGGGAGGCATAACTTGGTCCCACGATGTTGGATTTTCAACTTCTTATAGTTGACAAAAATATATTTCCACGTACTATGCCATGGTATCAGTGATTTTTCTAGATTTTTCCATTTTGATAGTGTTTTTCTAGTTGGAAGCCAGATGTACTATTTGAACTTTGACCAGGCATAACTTGTGCATAAGGAGTCAGATTTCAGACTTCTTATAGGCGCTAGAAAGGTATTTTTGAGCACTACGCAATGGAGTAGGTTTGGATATGATATTCTGAGGTTTGTTTAGTTTGTATCAGTTTGAGCTCGTTTTGGTCCCTTTGACTTATGGTGCGTTTGTGAGTCAATGGCAAATCAAATTTGGGGTGATTTGGTGTTTGAATCATTACAGAATTATAGGTTTAGCTTTGATTATCTTTTGTTAACACCACTATACATGTATTGTTAAGTTTGCATGATGCATTGTGAGATCTACAGGTTGTGTAGTGTTGTAGGTTGTCTATGCTTACAGGTTGCATATATGACTTGGATGTGGGTTGTCTACGCCCATAGATATTTCAGTGTTGATGAAGATTCTGATTTGTGGCTTGGTTTAGTCACATGTTGCATTGGTTTGCTTGTCATTATGAGATATATAGAGATGGTATTACCTGAAACAATCATGATATGGGACCTATGTTTGTTGACTATATGGTACAGTTATGTGAGACTTGATGGGAGTTTAGTGTAGGTACATTGGGTGGTGATCATGGTGTTATGGATGTTCCTTTTTTAGTTGGGACTTTGGCATGACATGATTGTTTTATAGGTGCAGTTTTTTGGTGGTGTTGGATTGATGTTTGGTTTACAGGTTTTGTTCATCTTCTTGGTTTGGAGATTATGGTTTACTCAAACTTTTGGGATTTGTTGTTGTTACAGTGGGATTCTTTGATTGTGTTGGGGCCATGGATGATCTTCATGTAGGAGATGGTTATCACGATGTCATGGATAGCTTGGTTACATGTTTCAGTGGAAGCTTTGATAGTGATGGTTTGATGTTTATGTTGTTGCCATGTATAGCTCGGTATCACACTTTAGTGGGAGTTTTGGTAGGATATGGTTATCTTCATGTGATTTGGAGATGTTGACATCTTGGTACCATGGAGGAATCTTGGAGTCTTTGGTTGAGATGTTGGTTATGGTTTGCCAATTTTGACAGGTGATCCTTGCTTATAGAATGGTTGGTACTATGTCTTGGTTTAGTCTTGATTGTGCATTAGAATGTTGACATGATATAGGTGCTCTTTAGAGCAGGATATGTTCTTATGAGACATAGATCTTCCTTTATGGAGATGATTAGATCATGATGTCATGATGTGTTCCTAGGTTATGTAGATGTGCAGTGATGTTATGGAGTCAAAAGTGTCCACATGTCTTTTTACCTCCTTGTTTATCTCCTAGGTCACCTTATGACATTATACATTCAAAATATTTATCTTGATGCACAATTGCCCGACATCAAAGTAAAATTGAAATATGGGCCCCACGATTTAACTTACCCCATACATAAATGAGGCTAAAGGACCTGGGTGGTACCACCCAGATCCCTCACTTTAGTTTGGGTCTAATTTAAGTGTTGGTCAGCCTAACACCTCTCTAAAGGTTTCTCCTTGTCATCTCTTTTGGTTTGAATTCGATTATAAGCAGGAAAACATATATAAGTGTGTTTTTTAGTCCATTTTTAACTAGGTTGAAAAGGCATAACTTGAGATCTTGAAGTGAAGCAAGCAAGAGAATTCATTGTGATTCTAGAGTAGATTTGTATGTTGTTATTGTGTTGTTATTGCAGCTATGGAGCTATCATCTATTCTTCCTTAAGAGTTAAAGGATCTTCATTATCCTAAGGGTTCATCACATAGGTGATATCATTGTTTGTTTATCATTATTTGAATCATCATATTATCTTTGTTTTTAGCCTTTGCTCCCACGAGGGCATGCACTCTTTATCAATCAATGGTGTTGGGAAGCTTGAATTCTATTCCAAGATTTGACTGAGGCAAGTCGCTAAACACCATAACCCTCAAACCCTTTCTTATCTTCTTGTGTGCATGTTATAGGAGCGAGATCTAGAAAATACTGAGCTATAGGAAGATTGGGCACAGATCAGGGTTTCAGGATCCAAAGACAATTTCAGAGTTTCTCTCACCAAGGACTTGGGCAGTACCACCCATGTCCTCATGCCCTTTTTGAGTTCAGATCTGGCATCAAGACAACATTTACAACATCTTTTCAGCTTGGTTACATGTTTCAGTGGGAGTTTTTAACAATGATAGTTTGATGTTTTTTCATGTTGCCATGTATAGCTCGGTATCATGGTTCAGTGGGAGCTTTGGCAAGATATGGTTATCTTCATGTGATTTGGAGATGTTGACATCTTGGTACCATGGATGACTCTTGGAGTCTTTGGTTGAGGTGTTGGTTATGGCTTGTTAGTTTTGACAGGTGATCCTTGCTTACATGATGGTTGATATTGTGTCTTGGTTTACTCTTGATTGCACATTAGAGTGTTGACATGATACAGGTGCTCTTTAGAGCAGGTTATGTTCTTATGAGACATAGATCTTCCTTTAATGAGATGAGTAGATCATGATGCGTTCCTAGGTTATGCAGATGTGCAGTGGGAGCTTCGACTATGATCTTGATGGTTCTCTTGGTACTGGGTAAATTGGTCATGTGCTTGGGAGCTTCGTGATAGTGTGGTGTTGCACTTGGAGTTTAGCATGGATTGATCATGGAGGTACTCATGGATACTTGGAGATTTAGGTGAGGCTTGAGTTCTCTTGGGATTAGAGACATTGTTGAGATGGTTACTCTTTGATGAGGATTTCAACAGCAAGACCGATGAGCCTACACCTTGGTTGGACATGAGTTCAACATGGACTTGTTGAGGAGATTGTTCCTGGAGAGAGCCTTTGAGGCTTGGTGCATCTTGGAGGAGCAATCTTATCCCCACTTTTAGTCCACTTGACGGCGAATGATATCATAGGTATGCCCACCTAATTTTTGAATGCATTCTTTCTTTGTATCTTGTCTTCTCATGCTTGAGTCTTGAGCTATGGATTGTGGTTGTGAGGACTTTTTTGAGGAGTAGATGCATGGTTATGATTAATTATCTCATTATGTTTAATCCTGATTTGTTATGAGATCATACTGTGTAATGGAGATAGTTAGTGGCTTTGGGCTTATTCCTACTTTGGGATGGTTATGAGTTTGATCTACCTTTGGTTTGAGAGGCTTGCATCTTGATTTGTTGGATGTTGAGGAGGCTTCTTGTTTTGGGGTTGTAAAGGAGATCATACTTTTCATAGCTATAACACATTAGTGTGGATAGAAGGACATGGTTATGATTTGCAGGTTCTCTCTTGATTGGTCTTATTCTTCTTTCGAGATGTTTGTGTTCACATGACATTGGAGTTGATATGTGTATGGAGATTTTGAGTCTCTTTGACTTCTTTCCCTTATGATGTGGAGGATTTGGGAGAGATATGGACTTGAGGTGAGAGTTATGTTCAATCTATTTAGTTTGCAGATTTTGCATATCTATGTGTGTGTTCTTTAACACTATGTGATAGAGGATTTAGCCACATCTTCTATGTGAGTGCTATTAGTGGATTCTTAGATGCCTTGATCTATTTTCAGATTTGACATTTACTCATGCAGTGGGAGTTTCAAGATGTATATGATTCCTTTGTTGGATGTTCTCATTATGCTATGGTACGGAGGGTCTTGAGGTTTGGTATCACATGCTTTGTGTTGTTACCTTGGAGGACTTATTTATGCAGGATTGAGTATATATAAGGACTTGTTACCATTGTGTTTTGAGTTGGATATTTTGATGGCATAAGATCTACTTGTTATCATTTGTATACCTTGGTTTGGAGGTATGGTTAGTTGATGCATTAGCAACTAGCTATGGTTGCTATTTCAACTATGGTGATTGATTCTTGTCAGCTACTCGAGCCTATTTGTTACCATTGGATTTGGTGCTTGTGTTTGGATATCAATTGATGCAGGTTTCTTGCTTCTACGTGACAATTTAGTGTGGCATCTCTTTGGAGGATCTTATCCTTCATGGTTTGGCTAGATGGAGGATGAGGGGATTCTTGTTTGAGATGGTGGACACCTTGATTATTGTTGCAGGTATCTTGGAGCACATGGTTGTTTATATGGTACATGTTGGGCATATGGACAGTTTTCCTTGATGTTTTGAGTTTACTTGTTGATCCCTTATGCAATGTATACAACAAGTGGGAGAATGTTGGAGTATGTGTGTTGTACACCTTGCATAACATTTTTATTATTTTATTATGTAAAATAAATATTTATTTGTGGTGCATCCATGTGATGTGTTTATCCACATTAAATATTTATTTGGTGCCACTTGTAAAAGTTGTATGTAACATTGGTTTAATTATTTTATGTGTGTGGGACACATAGAGTAATTAATTAATTATTTGTAATTATTTAATTATTGAGAAAACTTAGTACCAATAATTAAATGTGGGGTCAATGGTTTTGTAGACTCATGGTTTTGGGGAAGATGGTTTTACCATACCACATGTTGTATTTGTGTGAGCTTATGTTTATAAAAGCAAACACACAAGTAGTTGTTGTAGAGTGAGGTGAGGGCTTGTTGCCTTTGGCTGGGTTTAGCTTGTTGGAGAATCTCTTGCAGGTTGCATTTGTGAGGGTTTGAAGCATGGAATTTTATGTATGGTTACATGCTTGGTCACTTGGAGTGCAGGTAGAGAGCTTCATGTTTCAGAGGTGATCTCTGCATATGTATTGTAATAGATTTATTGCTGAATAATACATGAGAGATGGACGCTTTGGAGGCTAGGTTTTTCCCTCTATGAGGGTTTTCCTAGGGTATATATTGTGTCACCCTTTGATGGTATTATTGTCTATTTATTTTGCATGTGGATTTCTGGTTATTATTGCACATTAATCTCTTATTGGGTTATGAGGAATTAGTCTATATGGCTGCATATTTCTAATAGTTATGAGGCATTAGAGTCCTACTTCCCATTCTTTAATGGGCGTCAATATATTTCTTGACTTGAGGAAATAGTTATATATGGATAAACTTGTAGAATGGATGTTATGTTTCTTGACTTGTGGAAATTGCTATGACTTAGGTCACAAGGTATGTTGGGCTATGACAAGTATTGTCATAGTATAACATATAATATGATCTACAAAATAGTTTTTGAGGCAAACTAATGTAAAATAATAACCCATTGGTATTTGACTAAGAAGTTTCCCTACCTTGGAAGGGTACCAATGTTTATTTTAAAAGCTAAAATTGAGTAGTGTTAGTTGTATGCAGTGATAAATTTAAGAAACCCCCCATAAAAATATAAAATCTTGGCAAATCTTAACCCAAGGAATTAATTTTTGTGGCAAATGTATGCATATTTTGGGAAAAAAATTTGTGGTGAATTTTTTCATATTTGTCAACATTGTTGGTTTTGTTGGCCGTTATAGATGTATTCGAAAAGTAAAATATTTAGTTGGAAAATTATCTATGCATTAGAAAAAATAAAAATAATAATTGGTGAATAACCAATTGAATTTGAAAGGATAAGATAAATTATTAAGTGGATTTTCTAATGGTTTAATAAATATTTATAATGTGGTTGATGAAAATATTTTGATGCTAAATGATAAGGATTATATCATTTGGTGAATTTTAAACTCGATAAAGAATGAATTGTTTGATAAATTTTACATCGTCTAATGAACATTGATCAATGGCTTAAGTGGTATTCCACAAGAATTCTGACACACATACATTTGGGGATAAAAGTTCTAGAAAAAGAAAATTACCATTATTATTATAATATGGGTATCTTATGTCATGCATATACAAATTATTGGAGTGAGAATTAAATAATAATTCTTAATAGAAATACAAATATTTTTTAACAAATATTCTACATTGTCCAATATATGATAATCAATGGCTTAAGTTCTATTCTGGGCCAAAGTTTTGACACAACCAAATTTTGACTTAAAGTTTCTGGAATAGGCCTATTTAAGAGACAAGTGTCAATAATTGAATGAGTTATGACACAACATTACTATATTATTAATTTATTAACCTTTAGCCATTTTATTGATTGAATGGTAAGTAATTCTCATTTGATTTAGAATTAAATAATAATTCTTAATAAAATAAAATAAAATAAATCTTCAGTAAAATATATATTTTTATCGATAAGGTGATCTAGAAAAGGGATCACACCCTTATATTGATTCAAAAAAGAGTATAAAAATACTCTAGATGCCCTATCATGAATATTTTGGGAAGTATGTAGCTACCATTAACAATATAATTAGCAATAGAAAGAAACAAAATGGTACAAAAAGAACATTATCAGTTAACATTGGAATAGTAATACAACAAAAACCAAGAAGAGAGCAATAAACTATATATATTGATAGAGAGCATGCCAAGCAATTAATTGAGGCCATTGGATTCACCTCCATTATTAGGTATGACAAGTCCAACCCTCCACAAGCAACCAAGACCCCAAGTAGGAATAAAATAGCATCAACCACAACTCTGGCCCTGCCCTGAATCAAACCACACACTTGATATTTATGATAGAGTAGAGAATGATGGAAATCTTCCAAGGAACCCATTGCTATACCCTCCAGAGATGTCTTGAGGACACATCTGGTAGTAGAGGATTTAGCCAAAACCTCACATGGAAAAATGCCACTAACATCCCACAATACAAAATCTTCTTCAAATCCATCAACTACTGCAAATAAATTACTGTCTAGAACATAGGCCTTGAAAATCAAAGATTTTACTAGCATTTTCATCAACTCCACATCGTGCATTATGTCCATGATATTAGAAAGAAAAATAGAGACAATGTCACTCGACAAGTTATTTTGTGGAAAACAATTTAGAACTCTATTGTCGATAATGCATCTGTCAACAGTTTCCACCTCTACATTGTCTAAAAATAAAATACTGCTTAGTTTGGAAGTATTAAACATACCAACATCTTTGTATTCCCATTTATTTAGACAATTCAAACATTCCTATTAATCTAGAATTCCATAGTTGTAATCTTCAAAAGAAAATAAAAATACAACAATGAGAATGAAAATGGCCTCATATAAGCAGAAACTCAATTGCCAAAGGTGGAGTAATTAATAAGCTATTAATGCATAATTCTTAATAGAAATACAAATCTTTTATTAGAAATATTTTACATCGACTGATATATGATGATCAATGGCTTAAGTTCTATTCTGGGTTGAAGTTCTGACACACCCAAATTTTGACTTAAAGTTTTTAGAATAGGCCTATTTAAGAGACAAGTATCATCAATTGAATGACACTTTGACTTGTTATGATGAAAAATTATTATATTATTAATTTATTAACCAAAAGGAAACAACAACCAAAGTAAAAGGAAGATGTCAATTTGTAAGCACCCAAACTATAGCCCTTTTAATATTTGTACTGATACCTTATTAATTTATTCCACAAATCTCATCATTAACGTATTCAAAAATCATGACATATTTATGGTGGCATGGTACAAAGCTTCCTATTGGAAAATCATGCACATGAAGCATTTATTGTAACAAAATGAAAGATATTAATAACATTGATCTTGATTCTTGAAGAAACATCCGAGTCTAGAGCATTTATTGAATCAATAATGATAATAATATTGATGCCATTAAAAATTGAAATTTAGACTATGTAAGGATGTAATGATACTAATGTCACACATTTGATGGCATTGGTGGTGGTAGCTTAATCTTTTAGTTATCTCCTAATCAATTTAGTATTATCAAATCTTAAAAGCTAAATATTAGGAATAGAAACCTCTAAAATTAGTAAATACCCATTCAATATTCTAATATTTTATTAGTGATGTTGGTAGAGTGAATTTAATGAAGTTGCAAGCCATCATTCAATTTCCTTCTATACTAAAGTACAAAACTTAGGTTGTAGTATTACAAATTTTCAAATTGACTTAGACTGCTAGGTGGTTAGAAGTGAGATTGCACTTGAAATTTGAATATCACGATTTAGTCTTGGGTCATGGAAAAGTCACTCAATCATTATATTCATCTTTCCAAGTAAGTGAAACACTAAAATTGTACATTCCTTCAAACTTTTTTATTAGTATAATCCTTTAATATCAAAATTTACAATGTCTTGGTGGCACTTTCTATATCCAATATTTGTATTGTACACTCAAGTCTCACATTTTCTATAGTATTGCATTATTGAGTATCCAAATGGTAGAAGAGAAAGTCTTAAAAGTGATAGCAGTCATCACGATAGCTATGCCTAGAAGGTAAGTAAAATTTAAATGTGTATTTAAAATTTTTTATATAGAAATCGAGATCAACTACCTTTTTTAATTTTTATATAATTATGCAAAATGTATAACAATATAATAAACATTTTCTTTTTATATGGCTATGCAAGATGTTATCTATTTCGACTTCTCAGAATGAAAAATTACAAGCCTTTGTCAATTCAAATTTATTATCTCAAGAATTAACACTTTTAACTTCTACAAATAAAGTATACTACTATGGATGGTGGGTTGAATATCATAAAGATAATTGTAAATATAAGAAATTAGAAATTGGAATTGATGCATGAAATTGGTACTATAATGTGATTGACTAGTGACATGCATAAAATCAATTTAATACTTTACTGACCTCATTGTTATCCACACATAATGGTTTCTTGTACATATAATCCAAAGTTCTATGGAAAACTATTTATTGACATTGTGGATAACCACATAGTCAAATTTGTCACAGAGACATTGCCTATTAATAGGCTATTTATGCACTATAGTGCAATATTCATTCAAAATCTTTGAAAAGAGGAACCAAAAATATTTTGGAGGACAAAGTCATGGACAAAGATTTCTACAACTTCAACTTTAGAGTGAAAAGTTTTGTATGTTTAAAATTTTGATATATATGACAATTGTTAAAGAAACACATAAGTTAATGCCAAGAATGAGTATTTTACCATCCTATCAATGAACTTATTTTATGTAACTAGACAATGTATTTTAATTTTTTATATTGTTATAGTACATGTGATATTGTTAATTGAGTGTCTTGGTCTCTTCTTAATGTTTTTAGATAGATGTATTTGAGATATCTTTTTATTTTGGTATTATATTATTTTCAATATATTACTCCACATTCCATAAAATATTTAAAAAGGAAGGTTGTATATTTCATACTGATGTACATTGCAGTTATTAATTTAAAAGAATATTTAACAAATAATTATATAATTTAATTTGGATCCAACAAATTGATTATGAAACATTGTCCTTTTGGTGCCGTGCATATGAATATGGACACCTACAAAGGAACTACCCAAAATTGGGCCCTAAGTCCCCTAAGCCCCCTCCTATGACGCATATAGCCAATCTTAAAGAAAAAGGCAAGACCCCTATTCAGAGTGATCCACCTGACTCAAATGGCTTAATTCCTATGAAATCTTGGTCAAAGGTGAAGAATACAAATCGACATAATAAATCTACTTCCAATGCAATCCCCAACAACATGTTTGATGCCTTTGAAAGTTTTGAGGGTTTGGGTTCTATGAAACAGGATGTCAACATGGTTGGACATGATTTACTTCTCTTGAATTTTGGTACTTCTAATATCTTTGTTCCAAATCTAGCTTTAGAGACACTAGAGGGTTTACAGGATGTAGTTGGCCCTATAGGGAAAGAGGTTAGGCTTCAGGAGGTTTCATAAATAGCTACAAAAGGGATAGTCTCTGTCCCTATGATAGAAATCCAAATGGAATCAATTAAAGGTAATGTTGTGTCCACTCCTATGCATTCCTCGGGGGAAAAAGAAGATGGAAAAAAGAGGGCTCCTCCTTTGTTAGGACTAGAGCACAAAAATATCAAGAAAGGAGGAATCGAGAAGGTAGAAAAGGTAGGAAGGAAGAAAGATTAGGAGAAAGTGAAACTAATAGGAGAATCATTGGTGGAATTAGGGGTCATTAATCCCTCTTGGTTGTTAGGGAGTAGAAATTCTATTTTAGTGGTGGTGTCATGCTTTGTATCTGGAGAGACTATGCTTCTCACTAATTTCTATGCACCTACGAATTTTCTAAGTAAGGTTTTGCTCTATTCCCATATCAGGTTTATTCGTTCTCTTGTTCCTTCTCTCCGCTAGATTTTAGTAGGGGATTTTAATACTATAGTTAGCTTGAATGCAAAAAGTGGGGGTATTTAGATTCTTGGACCTTCTTTTGCCTTAATGAGGGATAATATTTCCTTCCTCAACTTGGTGGATGTGATGCCAAGAAATGAAATTTTCACCTGGAATAATCGAAGATGTGGAATGAATTCTATCTTAGAAAGATGACAGATTTCTTGTCTCTAATTTTTGGATCAGTAACAATTGGACTTCTTTTTCTGAGATATTGGGATGGAGTGGGTCTGATCACTGGCCAACCAAGTTCTATTCCTTAGTGTTATCTATTCTGAAAAATTCTCCTTTTAGATTCCAACTCATGTGGTTACGTGGGACTCTAATTTGTATAAGCTCATGGAGGCTTGGTGGAGGGATTGGAATCCTGCTACTGGTATATCTATGTACACTTTTTTCAAGAGGCTTCAATTGTCAAGTTTAAGTTGAAAAGGTGGAACTGGTCTTCTTTTGGGAACATTTTTCATATATAAAACATCTTTAGGATAAGCTAGAGGGAATTACTTTTTAGATTAAGGATGAAGGCATGACTGAGGAGCTTCTGCAAGAAGAATCTATTTGCTCCAAGGAACTTTTAGAGTGCGAGCTTCGGGAGGAGATTTATTGGAAACAGAAATCCTAGATTAGTTGGATTTAGGAAGGTGATAAGAACACTTCTTTTTTCATAACTCAGTGAAGGATCGTAGATACGGTAATGCTTTGGTATCCCTTACTTCTGCTTAGGGGGAACAATTGAATTCTTTTCTAGATATCTCCCAAGAAGCTGTTAGACATTTCTCCTTACTTTTTATAGAAAAGGTGTTAGGATTAAGGTGCCATCAACCTTGTAAATCCTATGTAATTAATTACTCCAAATGTAGTTTGTAAATTTTCATGAGAGAAGAAGTATTCACCAAGTAGCGATCTTGTTTCAACTGCATATTTGATTGCAGTACCCGACAAATGCAGATTATCTAGGGGGTTACAGGGGGCACCCCCTATGGGGTCTAAGAGGATGGCACCCCGATGGGGTTTCGAGGGCCATGTGCCCCAGTGGGGGTCTAGGAGCCACATTTTATATATATTTTCTCATTGTAAATCTAAACCATTCATCATTAGGTCACAAATCTAATGGTAGAGGTTATGTTGGCTTGTCTTCCCTAGAAGGCAACCCCTTTATGAGTATATTGTATTATGACTATGTTGTTGTAGAGAGTTGAGACTAGAAAAACAAGCATTGCTAGATTAAATACTGAAGAGAAGATTGATAGTGTTGTATTGTAAACTCTATTGAAGTTAATACAAACTGGTGCATCTCTTCTTGTGTGGAGTTTTTCCCAAAAGGGTTTCTCCACATAACCACTGTGTTATGTGTTTGATATTTTGTTCTGTTATTTCTTTGTGTTGATTTTATACCATTTCCATTTTGGTTTTGCACAATTAAATATCTATATTACAGTTGTAATCAGTTTTCCATTGATAGTTGTTTACCTTCATTTTTAACATTTGGTATCAAATCTTGGCCAGTTCTATGTCTTGGGTGGAAGTGTGAAGGTATTTTGAGTTGTAGTGGGAGTTCTGGTTGAACTTATTTTACAGATTTGTGTAGAAGCCATGGCTGCATCCTCATCTCGATTGGACATAAAAAATTCAATGGAATAGGTTATGAGTTGTGGAAGTTGAAAATGGAGGATTTACTTGAAGAAAGAGATCAATGGTTGGCTACGACAAAAGAGAAGAAACCTAATACTATCATTTAAGATGAGTGGGACAAGATGGATAAAAAGGCACGGGGTACAATTCGGTTATGCCTTGTAGACTCTGTCTTGTTGAATGTCTCTGTTGAGAACACTACACATGCTTTATTTAAGTGATTGGGTGAAATCTATCAAGCCAAGAGCCTGGTAAATAAACTATATCTCAAAAGAAAGTTATTTTCCATTAAAATGAAGTAGGGTGATTTGATAGCTGAGCACTTGTATACATTTAATTTGATTATGAGTTAGTTAGTTTATGTGGATAGTAAGATAGATGAGGAAGATAAGTGTATTATGCTTCTTTGTTCTTTGCCCAAGTCTTGGGAGAATTTAATTCTTGCTATCACTGCTAACCTCTAAGATCCAAAGATGGATGCCCTTGTTGCAACTCTGCTATCATAGGAAACGAGGAAGAAGGATATGGATAGCTCGGTGGATGCTCTTAATGTCAGGGGGAGGTCTAAGGAAAGAGGACCAAAAAGAGATTAGAAGGGGCCTAAGGAATCAAAAGGCTGGTATAAAACTCATGGGAAGAAGAACAAAGTTAAGTGTTGGAACTACGGTAAGAGGGGGCATGTGAAGAAAGAATGTAGAAACCTAAAGAAACAATGGGATTCCTCTACCGAAAAGTCCTCAAATGCAGGTGATGAAGCTTTACTTTCTGCATGTAATTTTATGTCTAATGAACAGTGGTTGATTGACTCAAGTTGCTCGTACCATATGACTTCTCATGAGGAATGGTTCTCTACATATGAGAAATATGATGGAGGTAATGTTTACCTTGGGGACAACTCTACATATCTGATTGTTGGTCGGGGAAAGGTATAGTTGTGTTTCAATGATGGGAGGATTAAAACCCTCCCTTGTGTTTTACATATTATTGGATTGGCTAGAAATCTTTTCTCTATTTCAAAGTTGAATGATTTGGGAATGAATGTAACATTTAATAAGCATGGTTGTAAATTGGTGAGAGGAAACTTGGTAGTAGTCAGGGGAACAAGGATGAGAACTCTATTTAGGCTCGAGGCCACTATAGTTTGTATATCCACTAATGTAACTGAAACTGTTGAAAATACATCTATGTTGTGGCACCATTGATTGGGCCACACAAGTGAAGATGCTTTAAAAAGAATATGAATAAAAATTTGTTGGATGGTCTCTCCCATTCTAATGAGCACTTTTATTTCTATGAGCATTGTGTGTTTGGTAAATAGCATATAAATTATTTTCATTTAGGAAGCAATAGAGTGAAATAAAAATTATAAATTATTCATTTAGATGTGTTTGGACCTATGGATAATGATTCTATTGGAAAATCTCGTTATTTCGTTACTTTCATTGATGATGTATCTAGATTCACATGGATTTATTTTATGAAGCATAAATATGAAGTTTTCACTAAGTTTAAGGAGTTTAAAGTCTTAGTAGTGAACCAATCAGGACTTAAGATAAAAATATTAAGCTTTTACAATGGAGGGGAATATTGTTCTAAGGAAATTGATGAGTTCTGTAAGCATGCAGGTATCATAAGACAAAAGACAACTCCATATACACCACAAAAAATGGTGTTGCAGAAAGGATGAACTGAACAATAATGGAAAGAGTTAGAAGTATGTTAAGCAATGCACAGTTGGATAAATGCTTTTGGGAAGAAGCTATGAATACCACTTGTTACTTGTTAAACAAATCTCCTTGTAAGGCTCTTGATTTGACACCTTATGAAGTGTGGACAGGTAAGAAACTTTTTGTTTCACATTTGAGGGTTTTTGGCTATGAGGCTTTTGTTCATGTGCCTAAGGAAAAATGATCTAAGTTGGATCCAAAAGCACAAAAATACATCTCCATTGGATATGGTGAGAATGTAAAAGATTATAATCTTTGGGATCCTCTAACTAGAAAAGTTATTTTTTCTAGAGATGTGATTTTCAGGGAACTTAGAGTTATTTTTGATCCCGTATAGCCAGAAGAAAAAGAAAGGAAGAGGATAGTGCATTTTGATTTACAACAAGAAAATGCACATCAGGAAGAACAAAATGATGGATTAGGGGATGGAGAAGAAGAAGATTCAAGTAATAGTTTAGATGAGGAAGACTTTGTTGTTATAGATAAAGTTGAGCATATAGAAGAATATGAAGATCCACAAGACAACAAAATCCAGTTGATAGGTATAGCCCACCAAATTTTCATTGTGTATTTACTTTATTGAGTACTGACGATGAATCTAGATCCTACAGGGAAGCTATTTATGCAAATGATAGTGAGTCTTGGTAGCTAGCCATATAGGAGGAGATGATGGCTTTAGACTTGTGTGACACCTGGGATCTTGTATGTTTACCCAAAGGAAGAAAGATCATAGGATGTAAGTGGGTCTTCAAGAAGAAGTTTGGAGCAAATGGTTCATTATAGAAGTACGAGGCTAGATTGGTAGCCAAGGGCTACTCCTAGAGAGAGGGAGTTGATTTCGGTAAATTTTTCTCTCCTGTTGCTAAATTATCATCTATTAGATTTCTTTTATCCATTGCTACAACTTTTAATTTTGAAACTAAGAAAATGGGTGTTAAGACTGCATTTTTGCATGGAGATATGGAAGAATAAATTTATATGCAACAACCTATAGGTTTTGAGGTAAAAGGGAAAGAACACTGGGTATGCAAGTTAAAAAGATCTCTTTATGGTTTAAAATAGTCCCCTAAAATGTGGTACTAGAAGTTTGATTCATTTGTTTTGAAATTGGGCTTTGTTAGAAGTGAAGAGGATCACTATGCCTACATTCAATGTATTGATGATCATATTCTGATTATTGCCTTGTATGTGGATGATATGTTATTTTTCAGTAACACCAAGGGTATGATTAGTGAGATGAAAGCTCAAATTTTAGATGCATTTGACCTAAAGGATCTAAGGGCAGCTAGGTATATTCTAGGAATGGAGATAAAAATGGATCGAGGTAACATAAAGCTTTGGTTGTCACAAAGTAAGTATGCGAATACTATTTTGCACAGATTTAGCATGCAGGATTGCAATCCAGTTAGAATTTTTTTACTGGTTGGTACTAAGATTTCATTAGATATGTTTCTTAAGAATGAAGATGATTTAGAGGATATGTTTGATGTGCCATCTGCTAGTACTATAGGAAGTTTGATGTATGCAATGATTTGCACTAGACCAGATATTGCCCAAGCAGTGGGAGTTTTGAGCAGGTTTATGTCTAACCCTGGTAGAGAGCATTGGAATCATGCAAAGAGGGTGCTAAGATATTTGCGTGGTACTTCTAATTATTGTTTGGTTTATTCTGGTACTAACAGTGTGGATAAGATATTGGACATACATGGTTTTGTTGCATAGATTGGGTAGGTGACTTGGATAGTCAAAGGTCCACTAGTGGCTATGTGTTTACTTTGTTTGAAGGAGTTGTGAGTTGGATGAGTAAAAGGTTGCCCACTATTGCTTTATCCACCACCGAAGTAGAGTATAGGGCTGCTACTCATGTCTCTAAGGAGGTAGTTTGGTTAAGGAGATTGTGTACATGTATTGGTTTTGATTATAGGATTATTCAGATTGGTTGTGATAGCCAGAGTGCAATATGTTTGGCCAAGAACCCCATGTATCATGCACAGACTAAGCATGTGGATGTTCAATACAATTTTGTTTGTGAAATGATTGCTAATGGTCAGATTGAGTTGAAGAATGTTGACACTCAAGATAATGTTGCAGATTCACTTACTAAACCTGTGAGCACAAAAAAAAGGTGCAGGGAGGCCATGGGCCTTGTTCCTAGTGCTTAGTTTTTTTATATTTTCCTATGGATAAATTTACAATGTATGATGTCAAGTGGGAGATTGTTAGGATTAAGGTGGGCCATCAGCCTTGTAAATCCTATGTAATTAATTACTCCAAATGTTGTTTTTAAGTTTCCATAAGGGAATAAGTATTCACCAAGTAGCAATCTTGTTTCAACCACATGTTTGATCTTGGTACCCGACAGATGTAGGTTATCCGGGGAGTTGCAGGGGGTACCTCCTGTGGGGTCCAAGGGTCGTGCACCCTCCTGAAAGCCACATTATATATATTTTTTCTCATTGTAAATCTGGACCATTCATCATTAGGTCATAGATATGATATAAAGGTTATGTTGGCTTGTCTTGCCCTAGAAGGCAACCCATTTATGAGGATATTGTATTAAGATTGTGTTGTTCTAGAGAGTTGAGACTAGAAAAACATGCACTGCTGGATTGAAGACTAAAGAGGAGTTTGATAGTGTTGTATTGTAAACTCTATTGAAGTTAATACAGACTGATGCATCTCTTCTTGTGTGGATTTTTTTCTTGAAAGCCCATTTCTCCATGTAAACACTGTGTCATGTGTTTGATCTTTTGTTCTGTTATTTCTTTGTGTTGATTTTATAACATCTCCATTTTGGTTCTGTACAGTTAAATATTATATTACAATTGTAGTCAGTTTTCCATTGATAGTTGTTTACCTTCATTTCTAACAAAAGGGTCCTCGAGACATGGATAGTGAGAGAATCATTATTGATTGCATCCCCTTCTTGGTCTCTGAGGACATGAACATGTCCCTCATGAAACCTATCTCTTTGGAGGAGGTGGAGTCTGTTGTGTTCTAGAAGAAGAAAGGTAAGGGTCCCGGACCTGATGGCTTTCCCATATAATTCATCCAGGAGTTCTGGGAAATTTTGAATTGAGATTGTTAGAGGTTGTTTAAGAGTCTCAGGATAATAAACATATGCCCAAAGCCATAAAATCTACTTTACATCTCTTATTCCCGAAAACAATGGAGCCTCTTCTTTGGATTCTTTTCATCCTATTTCACTTTTGCAATGTCACTTTCAAGATAATCACTAAAATTATTGCAGAGCATCTGAAGAAATGCTTGACTCCTTTGATCTCTTGAGCAAGGAGGTTGTGACAGGGCACCAGATTTTGGATGGCATTGTGGTGGAAGTAGAATCCATTCATTCTATGTCCACTTCTAAGGGAAAATCCATGTTCATCAAGCTTGATATGTCCAAGGCTTATGATAGGGTCAATTGGATCTTTCTCCAAAATATCTTATTGGCTTTTGGTTTTTGCTCAAATTACGTTGACTTCCATGTCAAGTTGTGTGACTTCGACTTCTTTCTCAGTGTTGATTAATGGAATTCCATCAACTCTTTTTCAACAACTATAGGACTTAGACAATGGGATCCTTTATCTCCTTATTTGTTTATCCTGATGACTGAAGGTCTTGGCGATTTGTTGAAGCAATATAGAATGAGAGGGCTCATTTAGGGTTGGGATTGGAATTGAAATATTGATTCTCAACCTCATCTCTAGTTTTTTGATGATATAGCTCTTATGGGGACAACCAAAATAGGAGAAGCAGTTAATTTTAGAAAAGTGTTAGACATTTACTTGTCTGCATTTGGTCAGTAGCTTAATGAGGAAAAGTCCAACATCTTCTTCTTCAATACTCTTGAGCATATTCAACATAGAATTGCAAAGATTCTCCATTTCCAGATTGGAACTTTACCTGTGGAGTGTCTTGGAATTCCCCTCTTTGCTAGGAGCCTTAGAAGAGACCAATGAAAGAAAATTTTGGATTATTTTCACATGTAGGTGAGCCATTAGAATTTTTGATGGTTGTCCTTTGCTGGTGGACTGACTCTTTTAAAATCTATCTTGCATGCTCTGCCTATATATAGATTTCTAATTCTTGCTACTCCCAAAAGTTTTCTTAAGGAGTTTGATGGTTTTTCTAGAAAATTCTTATGGGCAAGAAATTCAGAAACTCAAAAATGGAGTCTTGCAAGCTAGATTAGGTTTGTCATCCTATAAAAGTTGGTGGCTTTGTGTTGCGACAATCAGAGCTCAATTGTCAAGCTTTAGTTGCTAAACTTTACTGGAGATGGTGCAAAAATCTTGATCAACCATGGACAAGAATTCTCTATTTTAAATACCTGGGTGGGGTGGATGATGAAGATATTCTACGGTTGGAGTTGGCTGGGAAAGTTTCTTTGATCTAGAATACCCTTAAAAGGGGGGCTTTGCTTATAAAAGAGGGGATTTTCTGCATAGCTAATAAGGGTAATAGAGCTTTGTTTTGGGGTGACTCTTGGGACAATCATCCCCCTATTCTTTCTACATTTCCTCAAATTCAAGATCTCGGTTATTTTCCTCGAAGATAGTTGGTCCAGAGTTGCTAATTTTAAGGATTCCATTCAGACGAGGAGATCTTTAGTTCATTAGTAAAAAAATCCTTAGAGTTGGCCTCATGGAGGATCGACAAAGGATCATAATACTTTGGCCTCAATTTTGGCAGTGAGACCTTGTAGTTTTCTAGAGGAGTCAAACATTATTGCTTGGGGCCATGACCCAAAAGGTTGTATTAAATTACTCTTGGTTATCATTTCTTAGAAATGAGGAGGGGGGAATGCTAAGTTTCCTTGGTGGCAAAGAATTTGGAGCAATTTTGGCTAGCCCAAGTGTAATTTTTTCATGTGGCTATTGAGTCAGAATAAATGTCTCACTTGGTACAATATTAGAAAGAGAGGTTTCCAAGGGCCCTCTATTTTATTTCTCTATGACAATCATGAAGAGTGCATTAGTCATCTTTTTTAGTTCCCTTTTTCTAAGAAATTTGGAGTTTATGGTGGAAGCTGTGGAATAGACCGTTCATCCATGCTACTTCCCTTTCTAAGTTTTGGAATAATTTGAGAATACCTCCTACTTCTGCTTTCTTTCTTTTGGCAGCTTGGGATATTGGCCCTTCCTTTATTTGTTGGTAGATTTGGCTATAACAAAATAATTAAATATTTTAGGGGTGCCAAAGTAAAGCTAGGCAAGTATGGCTTAAAATCAAAGGTATGATCAAAGAGACTATAGAAGCTAAATTCACTTCTAAAGATCCTCTTACCTCTTTTGATTTGTGCCTTGTTAAGCTCTTGGACCTATCTCTTTTGTCTTCCTCTCAAGATAGGCCTGGAAATAGAGTTCAGGTCTCTAGGAAGGTGAATAGGTTTGGAAAGTGGTTCCCTCCTTGTGGATTTATGAAAATTAATATAGATGGCTATTCTGGGGGCAATCTAGGTAATGTAGGGATTGGTGGCGTCATCTGGGATAGTAGGGGTTTAGTTCAATTTATCTTCTCTACTCATATGGGAATTCACTCTAATAATCAAATGGAAGCTTGGACAATTCTTTAGCATATGGGTCAAACTTGTACAATGGAATGGAGAAAGGTCATCTGTGAAACTTACTCCATGATTTTGGTCTCCCTTCTGAACAAAAGGAATTTTCACGAGTCCTTCTAGAGATTGGATATGGTGGCTAAATAGATTCTTAATTTGGCCACAAACTTTGATTCTATCTCCTTTGTCCATATCCATAGAGAATGGAATAAGGTTGCTAATTGTTTACCTAAATGGGCCTTTGAAGGAACGTGTAGCTGGGATGTGGGTGATTGGGCAGATTTGACCCAGGATAAGTCTCAACAACTTCTTTAGCTTATTCAAGATGACTAAGTGGACTAATTTTTGTTGATTTGGGGTTATAAGACATTGTTCTGGCTAGAGTTTTGGTTTGCATATATTTTTTGTTGTCTTGTTTTGTGGGCACCCTTGGCGGGTTCTTCTTCTGATGCTTGTCATGCTGAAAATTGCAATTTGGAAGTCCCTCTGGTATCTATGTAGTTAACTCTCTTTGATTAATATATTATTATTTTTCCTAAAAAAATAAATATATAATTTACATTAATGTATATTATATATGGTAATCTATAAGATCTTTATCTATAGAATATACTAGTAATCACCCTTGGTGTGCAATGGGTACATCAACAATGATTGTATTCATTGAGTTCATCATTTGTTTAGCATACAGTGGGGCAATGCATGAGGTCAATTACAAGGCCATTAAGCAAATGTTGTTTTGTGCATAACTTGTCTTCATGAACAATTAGCAAGTTCAAATTATTATTTTTGTAAAGATAAATGCTACAAGTGAATGTAGTACTAAATTATTGATATATATCTCTATATCTCCCTCTCTACCTCCCCCTCACTCTTATTTCTCTCTCTGCCTCTCTCTCTCTCTATATATATATATATATATTTCTCTCATTCTCTTTTTTCCCTCCCTTTCTCTCTATTTATATCTCTCTCTTTCTCTTTTTCTCTATCTTCCTCTTTCTGATGCAGGAAATCACTTCCCTATCTGCAAACAAATTTGGCCTCTTAGGCAATCTGCCCTTCCTCTATCTTCAGGTCAATCTCTTCTTCTTCTTGTGATCGGCCTCTTCTTTATCTTCCCTACAATCTTCTTTCCTGAGCACTCTTTCTACCTCCTCTCCCCCCTTTTCAAATCTGCAATAGAGAAATTATTTAAATGCCTCTATGAGGTGTCTTTTCACATCCCATCCCTACACCTTGGTCTTCCTAGTTTTGTCGCTCCATCTGTAGAATAAAAGATGATATTTACTACCTCCAAAGAGGCGTCTCTCCTCCTTCCAATTGGCACCTCCTCCTATGCTTGTCGTCTTCCCACTTCTAATCAACAAGAGCTCTTGAAGAACCTTCTTCATGGAGGGCCACCTCTTCACATCCTCATTTAGACAAGATTATGCTAAATTAGCCACACTTGTCATGGACTCCATCTGATTGTTTTCCACCAACCGAGTATCAAATAATTCAACAATGAGATTTTGGCCTTTTCTAGACAGGAATAAGTCTGCCAAGATTTGTTCCTCTTTTGCTTTGTCTACAGACCTAGCTTTCATGTTGGTTAAGAGTTCCACCATCACAACTCCAAAGCTGTAAACGTCTGTTTTATTTGTGTGTTGAATAGTCTTGTAGTATTGTGGATCCACATACCCCAATGTCCCCTTCACACCGGTAATCAAATGGGTATTGTCCATTGGCATTAGACGGGACAATCCAAAGTCCGATAGCTTGACAGAGTATGTGGAGTCAAGTAAAATGTTTGCAGACTCAATATAGATCTATATACAATTGGAACTGAAGTAGAAGAATGCAGATAAGCTAGTGCTTCTATAGTCTCTATTGTGATCTATAACCTCGTACTCCATGTGAGGAATTTGATACCATTCTGTCCATGGAGATGATTAGATAGTGTGCCATTAGAGACATATTCGTAGACCAATAGTGGAATTCGAGTTTCCAAGCAGCAACCCAAGAGTTTTATAATGTTTCTATGATCAATATGAGACAAAATTATAACTTCATTGATGAACTGATTGATCTATTCCTAATGCAATGACTTATTTGCGAAATATCACATTCATTTATATTTTATGTGACTTTGACATGATATGTCAAGAGCAGAAACCTAACTTTCCTTACAACTTGTTACCAAAAGCTCAAAGTCATTTGAAAACTTATAGAGATGAAGATGTCAACAATACTAAACTCTCCTCCAAGCCGTTCTACCTCAAACTTCACGGAATGAAAAATTTAAAGTTTCGCTAATCTGCTAACACAAGTCAGAAAAACATTAAATCTCAAAAACCAAAAAGAGCTTGACTTTGAAACCTTCTTCAATAATTTAGGGATGCTTCTAAAAATATGCCTGTACGAGGATTCACCATGAAACTTCAATTTAACGAAACAATTGTTTCCGTGAAGTCAGCCTGTTATGCCCCGGAACCCAAAACTGTGAAAAACTGAAAAATTGCAAATCTGCTCATTCCACCTGTATTGCAAGGCCGAGAGATGCCAACAAAGCCATATGCACACCAAAATGAAGAAAACAAACTAAAATTATTTTTGGGTGATGTCAATTGCTTGTTTGCCCGAGATGCTCTTGCATCACTTTCTCTCTTTATTCCCCCTCTCTCCTCTCCTTTTCTCTCTTGATCCTCTCTCTAATTGTTTCTCCCTCCTCTCTCTAGCTCTCTCACATTGTCTCATGGTCTATCCCTCTCTATCTCTCTACCTCTCTCTATCTCTCCACCTATCTCTCCTTCACTATCTGTAATGATTAAATATGATTTACATATCTTTTTATTTCTTTCTTTAAAAAAAATTGGTCCTTTGTATAGCATAGTTGAGCTATTCCCTAGGGTTTCGTGGAGGGGTGTTACACTATCTCTCTACCCATCTCTATCTCTAATGCATGTGCGTGATCCATGGAAGGTCAATTAAGTTATTAGATTTCTTATAGGTTAATTTACATAATATTATATTTAAAAATATATACTATATATTATATTTATATTTAATAATTTATATTGTATAGATTATAATAATAAATATAACTATAATTAAAACTTTATGTATAAAATAAATATAATTAAATAACAAATATATTAATATTAAAAATATATATTAATTATATTATATCATATTTATAATTAATATTGTATATTATGTAAAATATAATATTATAATAATAATATAACTATAATATAGATTTCATATTCTATATTACGAAGTTTAGAAAGTTATGTATAAAAAGTTCTATATATAATTATGATAAAGTCATTTTCTTTTTTTTTTAATAAAAGGGGTAAAAACTTTATTGAAATTCAGAAAAGAACATTACAAAGCATCAAAGGGCCAAGGCCCTAGTAATCCATAAGAAACAGCCATACAAAGCATGAAACAACATCATCCTTCACCAATACCATTCCCATCCTCAACAAGAATCTTCTCCAAGTCATATCGGAGCTCATGAGGAACCTGCTCCCATTCATCAACCTTCCAACCATCTAAATGCTCAGAAGCCCACTTAGCCAAACAATCTGCTGCCCTATTCCACTCCCTTGGAATATGGACAAAAGACACCATCTCCATCAAAGAACTTATCTGCAGAATTTGTTGCACCATCATAGCCAACTGCCAACTAACATCAAAAACCTTCTGTGTATTCAGCAAATTAATCAAAACCTGTGAATCAGACTCACAAATAACCTTGCGCCATCCCAAAGCATAAGCCCTCTCCAAAGCATAGAGGATCGCCAAACCTTCCATAAGGTTGATAGTTTGCCATCCTTCATGAACAGAGTAGAAAAAAACCACCGATCCCGAAAAATCCCTGCCAGTCCCACCAATCCCAGTAGGCCCAGGATTGCCCCTTGAAGAACCATCAGTATTGAGCTTCAGAATGCCAGACAGAGGGGGAAGCCATCTTCCCACCCTTTGCACTTTCTTTTTCACTCACCTTCCTTTCTTGACACAAGCAGAAGCTGGAGACAACCCCTGAATACCCAATCTATCCACCAACTCAGCATCTCCTTTCTCCAAAGGGAACACCACATCACACTTAGATTCCACCATCTCCCGAATCATACTCATAATTTTGTGCCAAACTTGTTGAATCAACAACTTCTCACCTCGAAATATTCTGCGATTCCATTCCAACCAAATCTGCCATAGTATGAAGGAAGGCCCAGCATACCACACATCTTGCAAGAAAGAGGCCATAGAAGGAGGTCTACCCAGACTACTCCAAAACTCCACCAGGGATGAAGCATGAACACAGGGGCTTTTCCAAACTTCCCACCAAAAATGCCAAAGCTGCAAAGTCAAGGGACAACGAAAAAACAAGTGAGAGGAGTCCTCCTCTCCACATCCACACATAACACACATAGAAGGACCTTGAAAACCCCGCTTCTGAATATTATCCCAAGTCAAGCACCTATTCCAAGCCAAAGTCCAAATAAAGCAGTTACACTTCGGCCAAGAAAGCTTATTCCACACTTTCTTCCACCAGTGAACCTCCACCCCCTCCAGCTGGTTAGATAACAACACCTGATATCCAGAAGCAATAGTATAGACACCCTTAGAATTAGGAGACCAAGAAAGAACATCCCCTTCCTAGAGGGAGCTACAACGTCTATGAGAAAGGATACTATGAAGCTCAGCACACTTCTCCTCCATACCAACAACAAGCCACTCATCAGGATTCTTCCATCTTGCCACCACCAACTGCCCATGAGAAGAAAAGGACTTGAAGTCACTCACCCTTGACCAACCAACTTCACAGAACCTCTGGCACAGAGTCACCAAATTAGGAAACTAAGATACAATGGGAGGAAAACCATCCCAAGAATCAGACCAAAAATGAGCTTTTGTCCCTCTTTTACAAATCCAAAATAAACCATCCTTGACCAGAGTAGCCCCTTTCTTGAGCGTACTCCAAATCACCGAGCCTTTCCCCACCAGTGGATACCGAGGAATATCAATTTGAGGGATCCCTGGGAAGTATTTCTGAGTTAATATCCTGGCCCAGATCCCATCCTGATCCACACACCACCGCCAATACAATTTAGCAGCCAACGCCATCCCTGACAACGACGACTGCCTTAACCCGAGGCCGCCAAACTGCTTCGGGCTACAAACAATGTCCCATCTAACAAGGCTCCATTTAGAGGACAATAAGCTACCAGCCCATAAAAACTGTCTTGCTAAGGAATCCAATTCCCTAACAAAACCCAAAGGGGCCACCTGAATCATACATCTATAAATGGGGAGGGCCTACACCACAAACTTTAGCAACTGAACACGACCCGCAAAGGACAACCAGCGATGGGTCCAATGATTAACTTTCACACGAAATTATTCCAGAATATTCTACCAAGACTCCTTGGGAAGTCTTCCAATAGAGATGGGAATACCAAGATAGGTCAAAGGGAGAACCCCAGTCTGAAATCTCAAGATATGAGCAATTCGCCTCTGAATGGAACCTGGAGTATTGAAGAAAAAGATGGAAGACTTATCTTCATTGATCAATTGGCCCGAAGCTAGAAGATAAACATCCAACACCTTGCGCAAATTCAAAGCTTCCCTAATTGTAGCCATACCCATCAAAGCAGTGTCATCAACAAACTGCAAGTGAGATTGTGGAGGTAAACCACCTCCCCACCCCTAGCCTTGAATGAAACCTAACTCTACATTTCTTCTTATCAAGCGTCCCAGACCCTCAACAAGAAGAAGAAACAAGTAAGGAGAGAGGGGGTCACCCTGCCGCAAACCCTGAGAGGCGCCAAAAAGCTCAGAGTGCTCACCATTTACTAACACAGAGAAGGAGACTGAAGTAACACAACTCATAACCCAATAAATCCACGCATCCCCAAAACCAAAAGCACCAAGAACCTTCCGAAGGAAGGACCATCGAACACGGTCATAAGCCTTAGCCATATCAAGCTTGATGAACATTGCCTTATCTTTGGAATTAGCCATAGAGTGAATGGTTTCAGTTGCAATTACAACCCCATCCAGAATCTGATGTCCCGCCACAAAACCACTCTGTTCCTCAGAAATCAGCACTTTAAGCCACTTTTTCAACCTATCAGCAATCAATTTAGAGATAATTTTATAAATCACATTGCAAAGAGAGATAGGAGGAAATTGACTTAACCTATCCGCCCCATCAGACTTTGGGATGAGAGCAAGGAAGGTAGAATTCAAAGCCCGTAACATCTGTTTATTCTTATGAGACTCCTGAACAACTGCCAACAAGTCCAACTTGATAATCTCCCAGAATTCTTGAAAGAACTCAATCGGGAAACCATCAGGGCCAGGAGCTTTCCCCCTCTTCATTTGAAACACGATCCCCTCTAGCTCCTCAATCGAAATATCACTCATAAGATGCTCATTCATCTCCCTAGAAACCAAAGAAGGGATACAAGAAAGGACCTGAGCTTCCTCATCAGAACCCCCCTGCGAGTCCTCCCTAAATAAAGAAGCAAAATATTGCATAGCTTCACATGTGATTTCCTGCAAAGAATAAAGAGTTTCACCCCTATCATTCACTAGAGTAGAAATAGAATTGCCATGTCTCCTGGCTTTCACCGAGTTGAAGAAAAAAGCGGTATTTTTATCCCCTTCCTGAAGCCACTCAATCCGAGCCTTTTGTTTCCAAAAAACTTCCTCTCGTAGCTCACACTCTTCCAATGCTTTCAAAGCCCTAGTCTCTTCCCGAAGCAGGTCCTCAGTCACTCCATCCTCCCTGATCAACCTCGTAATACCATCCAAATCAGCCTGGGCAACAGTCTTAGCATGGAAAATGTTTCCAAAGCACTGTCGATTCCAACGTTTAAGCTGATACTTGACAAATTGAAGTAACTTAGCAAAAGTATACATTGCTATACCATAAGCAGGTCTACCATACCTCCACCACTCAACAATATAGTCATGGAGAGAGGAGTCCCGCAGCCACATAAGTTGGAACTTGAAAGAAGGAGACCGAGGCACATGAGCTGAAGAAATAGCCAGCTTGATAGGCCAATGATCTGATCCCCTCCAATCCAAAATTTCAGAGCTAGAAGACCACAACCCACCAACCCAGTAGCAAGAAACCAGAAAGCGGTCAAGTCGTTCCGCAATGCAGTTATTCCCAATCCTCTGATTATTCCAAGTAAACTGGCCATTAATGGGCTTGATATCCACTAGATTTAAAGCTGAAATGTTATCCTGAAGTAGCAGTGCAGAAGGCTCAAGCCTTGCAATACCACCCCTCTTCTCAGCTAACTCAGAAATAGCATTGAAGTCTCCAGCCATAATCCACGGATGGAAAGGAACCATGCTTCAGACAAACCGGATATGGGACCACAACAGTTGTTTACCCTGACTCCCCTGTCTCAAAACAAGAAGCAATCATAGAGATAGAAGACTAAAAGGACAACCACCAAAGAGGGCGGATCTTCCGAGGATTCCATAAACAAGCCACTCCTCCAGCAGACCCTTGAGCACCAATACACTGGCACTCCTCACTCCCCCACAACTTAGGCACTAAACCAAACATACACTCCACTGATAACTTAGTCTCCTGCAGGAAAAGAACATCAGGAGATTGACTTCTAACCAAATCACGAACAGCTTTTTGTCGAGGGCCACTGTTCAAGCCCCTTACATTCCAGGATAGAACAATCATTTCAAGGGGCTCAAAAAATGAGAATCCAGAGTCTTAACAGACCCTGACTCTACCAAAGTTTCCCCTGTTAATTTAATCTTATCCAAATCTTTTTTTCTACCAAGCTTGGAAGACTTCTCCCCAGTCCCTTTTTTTGGATCCTTTTGATGAAGACCCAAATGAGAAGAAGAAGACTTATTAATCTTCACCCCCTCAGTCCCTACATTTGAAACAAGAGGAGATCCATCCTCACCACCCTTCTTCCCTACTATAATAGGAACCGATTCCACCTGGACTTCCATTTGAACATCTGTGTCCATTTGCAAAGCCCTATTATCCTGCAAAACCTGAGTAGCTTCAGAAAGAAGGCCCTCCTGTCCTGTACCTGAAGCACCCTGATCCATATTCACCAAGCCTGGATTCACTTCCTACTGGCTGAGATCATCTAAAACTTCAAATCTGTTGAAAGAATCTTCATCCTGCCTTTCCTTCAAAGTCCTCTTTTGACCTCGATTCCTATTTCGAGCCTTGACAGGAACGAAACCATCAGCCCCATCCACATCACCAGGAATGGGTTCCTTCCCCTTTTCAACTCTAGGGGGATTGCGGGGAGGCTGAGAAGGCTGGGAGTCCACAGGCCTAGCCTTAGGGCATCTCCTCTGTAAATGTCCATATTCATGACAGAGACGGCACCGAAAAGGAAGAGTCTCATAGTCCAACTGCTGCACCCAAGAGTAAGGACCCGCACACATATCCACTGAATCTAGCAAGGGTTTACTTAAATCAATCTCAACACATATACGAGCAAAAGTCATCACGTTTTTAACTTGAGTCTGCTGTGAAGCACCAACTGGTTTTCCTAGCATTGAAGCTAACAAGTGTAAAACATCATCCCGCCAACATTCCACAGGAAACCTTGGAAGCCGAACCCACACTGGAACTCGGTTCGGAAGCTCTTCAGCAGGATTGAATCCCGCATGCCAAGGTTTAATGAATAACCCAATCTGATTATGAAAATAAGGGCCTCCTTCAAAGGCCTTATTGCGATCTACCAAGCAATTGAATGAAACCATGAAAAAGTTATTTGCTAAAAGCATAACCTCCATTTCTCCCTCTGGCATCCAAGTCCGTTGGGCCCATGATTCAATAAATTGTAAAGAAACCCGCATCCCCATAAACTTGCATAGCAATGCATGCTTCGAATAATAATCAATATCTTCAGCAATCATCTCCAGCGGGATAACCAATTTTGGCCTCTCCTCACAACGTTCAAGACATCCATTGATCTTTGTAATTCGAGTACCACCAGACAAACCCGACCCAACCAAACCTGGATCTGGTGAGAACAAGTTATTATTAAAAACCTTCGAAGCGTGCGAAGGAGAATTTGCACCAACCGCTGCTGAGCGAAAATCCATCTTGGGACTAGCCCCTGAAGACTCCCCGATCGGCATTGAAACTAAACAAGATCCAAGGCGGGCAAGCAGGCCCCCAAGAAAAATGAACCACCACTAGGGTTTAACTGATCCACCACCTAGCACTGCCTTCGAACTGCAGACCCAAACCAACCAGGCACAAAAACCCCACCCACGGCCTCCAACCAGGCACAAAACCCCCGCACGCTCAGGGAGAAAGAGACACCGATGCCGCTGAAAAAACTTTGCATTGATAAAAAAACACAACCCCAGACCTCCCCAAAACGCATGCACTCCCCACACTTCGCACGACCAAGAAAAAACCAGAGGATCGGGCTAGGGCACGAAAGCCCTAGCTCGACATGCAGAGCAAAAAATCAACATCCTCCGAAATTGTCGGTATCTATGATAAAGTCATTTTCACTTATTGATATTTTTAAAATTAATTTGTATGCAAATAAAATATAATTTTAAAATATAATATATTTATACATATAAATTATATTTTAAAAATAAAAGTATAATACTTTCAATATGAAATTACTAATTGTATATTAAAATGATTATAATTGACCTCAATTTTCTTATTAACATAAAACTTGTCTTACCTTTGATGGTAAACAAAAAATTATAATTTATGTGTCATCTTATTTAAACCTTGGCATTATTTGATTTTAATAATTATCTCTATACATTTTATATATTAAAAGAACTCTCTATTAACGAAACATTTTGATTTGATGAGTCCTCAAACTTTCCACTATTTGATGAATGATAATGGACCATTACAATTCAATTTCAGAAGGCAAATCTCGAAAGCTATGTATTGTGAACACAAACCTCCAAAATTAGCTAGAAGCCATTAGATTGGTTTAGATCAATGGTTGAGAACTTGAGGAATTTTTAATAATTATTAATTTCCCATTCAATATTTTAATATTTTATTAATGTCACTAGCATGGAGAATTTAATGAAGTTGTAGGCCATCATTCAATTTTGTTTGTACTAAAAGTACAAACCTTTATTATTGTTTACTTTGCAGTACGTATACTTGGCACTTGTCTTAGAATCACACATTGTGGAAAATAAGAAATTTATTAAAAAAAACTTAGGTTGTAGTATTGCAAAAATATAATTCGTTGCTAAGTGGTACTGGTTGGATGAGAGAGATTGCACCCAAAATTCCAATTTATTATAAGCCTTCAATTTTAAAATTTTCATTATTGGGGTTTATGGCTAAGGGTTTAGGGATAAGGTTGTACATTGTAGTTTACAAATTGAGTAAGATTACATACAATTGTGACTATCCTTTCATTGGTGGGTTTTTTCCTAAAAGGGTTTCCCACATATATCATATATTTCATGTTCATGTGGTATGTATACTTTTACTTTTCATGTTCTTCCTTTAATGTTGTTAATTGAATTGATAGAATAATCATAATTGTATTTATATCACATAGACTTAAGGTGTTCTAATATCCTAGTTTATCAGTTGACAATAATAGGGATTAAATTCCCAACAACCATAAACCTTGTTAGAATAAGATGTCTATAAAATAATTGACTCAACTCTAGAATCAAGAGTGGTATTATGAGTAGTTGGAGGTTTCTTAGGAAGATCAAATGTAGTTGAAGTAATTGGATCATGAACAGGTTGTATGATTACAATAGCCATGTTCACATCATGTGGAGAAGTATGGACATCGAAAGGTGTAGTACAACATTATGTAACATAGATGCATCCATGCGAGTATCTAAGGAAGGGCTACTACAGGATGAAAGATTTAACATATTAGGAAAAAACAATCTAAGGCAATGGGTAAAACAATATATAAAAGCACATGATAAAGAGTGAAATGATTTAAAATAAACTATTGCAATGATCTATCTTTTAAAGTATTTTCAAATGCATATAATAGAAAAACATCATCATTGATATGCTCATACTATGAAGATAATTTAAATGATCTAACAAGTAATATTGTGCATCTTCATTTATACTAAATATAACTAGCATGGATTCATTAACAACATTTTTCATTAGAAATATGAACCACATAATCATGAAGCATGGAAGCATATATACAATCCAAGACCTATCATCATGAGTTGGTTGAAGAGTGTAAACACCATTAAGTGAAGCAACAACACATGAAGGCGAACATAAATAAGATGCATCACTAAAGGGAAAATCACTATCACTAGTACTTAAATATGTAGATTCAATATTAGGGTCTTCACTAAGCATCGAATAGGTAACATCAAGGAATCAATAGATGAGGCAAATCAACATATCATGTGAGTGAAGATGTAACATCCAAATCCGAAATAACAAGAAGTAACTAAGTTTTCACAACGGTAAATTTTTTTTTTACTAGGAAATCACATGCAAAAGTTACTCATCTATAATCCAATACAACATTTTTCATTTTATCATACACATGATCTCATTTTCCTAAAGCTAAAAGAAATGATATATATTAATCATTTTGTTTTCTAACAAATGAAATTTTCTTGAAACAACATATATTGGAAACATACCATTATCATGCATCTCGATTGTCGATCCATCACATTCAAGACTCGGCATTCCTTGGTATTTGGAAGAGAAAGTATCTTCAAGGAGCTTAACCTCCAACCACAGACCGTCAGTCTCCCGCACTCCTTCCTAACCGGAAGTGGCCCTACCCTACTCAAGAGGATAGACTTAGGATAACCATCGGCGTTTGCCATCTGAGCTCTGGTGTTGTAACCTACGTGTCTTGTTATCGCGTAGATCCCTAGATACCCTCTAGTCATGCACGACACTCCATAAGAAATGCCATCCAGTTATGGTGAACGTTCGATGCACTTGAGGATAGTACATCACCTTGGCCAAAGGATTTGTTTTTAATTAGCGTTCTAAGAACGCATGAACTTGGTTCACCCACCCTACTCGACTTGAACTGGTCGAAATCCTACAGTTTCTTATTTGTGTTATTTTTAACTATTTGATGACCTTGATGACCTCAAGGGTTTAGGATATCCTCCTACAATAGCGCATGGCGCACTTTATACTCTAATCTCGAGTTCAGAGTTTCATAATCCATTTTCATGTATTAATCATTTCTTATAAGCGCCCACTCCTAAGTGGTTTCACGTTTGTTTACTTGGTTCCCATGTTTACACAACATTCTCAAATATTTAAAGCCATTTCCTGTTATCCCGAAATTCGAGGATTCTAGACTCATATGGTCTACAAGGTAAAACGAGTCTAGCGCCGTCGCATGCAACGTAATTTCAACTCACATGCAAGTTTTCCACTCTACTTGCTTGTTTCAAATCCATGACGGTTTCCTAATCATTACTAAAACTTTAACTCCCTACTTCCATTTTCCATGTCATTAATTTCACATCTTTCATCAAGATGAGAGTCGTAAATAAATTATAAATGATTAAGGAATCTATCTAATGTCAATAGAGATGACCAATGCATGGTCAACCTCTAACTAAAGATGTATGATGGTCAAGACATCAGCTGTTTACAACTGTATTTTCCGGCTATGAAACACTCTAATTTTACGTCAAAACATGCTTAAAACTGTGGTTTTTGACTTCTACGCAACATGCACATGGAGCAACATGTTTACTCGCTGTGGAGTTATCGTTCAAGGAAGGTATATTGCATCTTGCATCAAAATAAGTTCATTTCTAAATGGATATGCGTTAGAGAAGTGCGTTCTTTTATTACACCGCTTAATTCATGGCAAAAAATGCTACAATTTCTGAGTTTACGAATTCAAGAAAACAGCATACTACTTTTTCTGAGTTTTTAAATTACAAACACAGTGATGAGATAGCAATACTTCTATTTCTGAGTTTTCAAATCTCAAACACAGCAATGTTACCATTACGTGGATTGACCGCATACAGATATCATACTAGGTTTACGTTGTCGTACATTTCTTCTCGTTTTTAAACGTATTGATCTTTTGCAAAGTGAGTCTTACTTACAGATCTAAACTGAGAAGAATAATGAAGGAAATGAACCTGTTGATAAAAATGGAGGTTGCTGTGGTAACTCCACGTTCTCCTCTGCTTTTCTTCGAAGCTATCTCTTTTATCTCCTTCTGAAAATAACGACAGTCCACACTAAACAGATTCCTCTCTCTGTTAGACACTATTCAAGTCAAGGCAGGCTCCTTACTTAGAAAACGTCCACCCACAGACAACTACAGGCTTCTTAGTTATCTCACCCTCTGCTTTCTACTCAGAAAAATGGATCGCTTCCTAGAAATAACCTATCACTCCTTCCCTCACTCACCTTTTGCTCATTGCATCAGAAACTTTCTTCCTCTACTAAAACTCCCCAAAACTCTCTCTCTTGCTGCTGTTTTCTTTTCTCTTCACAAAGCCGGACTCTCCTCTTGTCTCTCTCTGCCAGTTCTAACTCTTAACTCCGCAGTTTTTAACCTCCCAACACTACTTCTTCCCTCGCGATGATGGCCCTTTCTCCTCTTACTGCCGTTTCTTTTCTCACGGCCCCGATCACTATTCCCTCAAACTACCTCTTTCCTCTTTGGTGTCGGTCTCCCACTAAAACAATCACCGTTTATGATTCTTCTCCGAACCGCAGCTACACCCTATCCGTCGATGTCTCCCTAAACTCTACTTCGCAGTTACTTTTTCCTCCTCTTTCGCAGTTTCTCCCGCCATTTCACCCTCAACGACGGCTACTCCTTCCTCTCTTACACCTTGCGAAGGAGAATCTCTCATTAAACTCTTCATTCACATTCTCCCCTCTCCTACTGCCCGCGAGGAAGGTTCTGACGACTTCCATCCGCCTTCCATTAATCTCTCTACTTCTACAACTACCTCCGACTTCTCCTAACCTCCGCAGTTCTATCTCCTTTCACACAACAGCCACCGAAACCTCTCCACCTTCCTAGATAATGGAGTAACATCATTTAATATCCGTTACTCTCCTTCATAATTGCAAACTACCTTCCTCTCACGTTAATCGACGACCAAATAAATTATTTCACGCTATGGCTTCAAATCGACATTCGTCGATCTTCAAGAATAGAATAACTTCACAATACAAGTTCGACGCGTTTTACGACAATCACGACAGATTGGTCGTAATGCGAACGAGTTCTTACGACGTTAGACGCACAAAGCCGACTTCTCGCGTCTTTCGACTACGAGACAAGATTTACAATTTCGCCACAAGATGGTTCAATAAACACTTATAAACGAAAATATTAAACGTCTAAATAAGTCGACTTGCTATGATGGACTTACAACGGCATCGACGACTCCAAGATTCTACATGACGTCTTTCAACTAGAATATCACACTTTATCCTTTGACGTCGACATCTAGTTAACTAACCCAACCGACAAACAAGACTAACTGGTTGGTTCCAAGGTTTATCTACCTGTTTGGCGACCTCAGTAACAAACGCCCATGGTTAATTTCCAGAGTCTATACTCTCTCTCGAAGATACTTTCTCTTCCCGTCGAACACGGTCCACCTGTTCCTGCATCGACAGACTCACATACAATTTTGTGGTCAAAGCACCTATGTTCAAATCAAAACATAATATATCTAAACATCATTGCATTTATTATAAAGACATTTAGTCTACAATATCACCTTGATCGTAATCATTAGATTCCACAATTCAATGTAACAACTTTGTAAGATAAATCGTCAATTTCCTTGTCATTCACAACATATTAAATTACTAAAATTCGCAAGAAAGTAAATAGCATAATTGTTTTCAAAAAGAGGGATGTGACAGAAGATAAAAATGTGTATCGATCAAGCATGATTTACTAGGCTCCTCAAGAAATGATGAATCATTAGGCGCACATATAAGAGAAGCCATAGATGTAAGAGGAATACTATCATGAGATGTAGGAAGGATATCATCATTCTAGGTTTAACAATAATTCTTTAATGAATCAATATCCCTAGATGTATTAATAGAACTTAGGACTAGGTCATCCTTATTTTTCATACAAGGAATGTAAGTCATCCTTATTTCTCATTAAAGGACTATAATCATCAAGAATCATATAGAAAAATGAAGTTAATTCCTCTAAAATGGTAGGAAATTTGCTAACAAGGTACATGAAAGATGAAAAAAATTAGATAAGCATTCAACCAACTCATGCGTAGAACATGAAGCATCATCCTTTGATAAAAGGATGCAACATCATCAAGGGTCAATTGATAAGATGCAAAGAATCATGAAAACACATTATGATGTTTGATGTAAGCATGAATATAATCCCAAGGCAAAGGTTCATAAGGATCCATCGTAAATGAGCATAACAAGCAACAAACTATGGATTTAGGAGAAGGAACAAGCTAGAGCAAACCCTAGGTAAGTAGAGGAGATAAATCAATGAGTATGTACATTAATTTTAGATCTAAAACGAAGATAAGAACAATTTGAAATATCAGATCAAAAAGTAGAAAGGGAAGTTTAGGTTAAACCTTAGGGCAAAACCCTAGAGAGTGCAAAATCATACAAGTTCACCAAAAAGTAGAGGAAATAAAATAAACCCCAAAGGTTCTCATATAAAATATCTATTAAATAAATGAATAAATTAGTTAAACACAATTAAACATTAGGTAAAGGAGTTGAGGCAAGACATGTAAAAAATAAATGCATAATTTAAAGAGAAGGGGGGAGGATATCACTTAGCCATTTCATTATGTCTTGGTGTCCTTAGAATTGGTTGATGTACAATGATTGATCACATAGATTGAGTACAGGATCTAGAACTAGAATGAAGTGTAGATAAATGTACTAGACCAAATTTTCATATTTTGGGACCATGGATAGAATGATATTCATGATTCTATTCAATTGGTGCAATCTCATTCTTCAAGCACAATTTCATCTTCTATACCTATAAAAATTGAAAAATTGGTTCACCTTTGCTTGATATGTGAGCACACAGTGTGGAGTTGACGAACACCTTTAGGATTTTGTTGTGCAAGGATTGAAGTTTTGGACTTCCTTGTATGTTCGTGAATCCCCTATGTTTGAATACAAAATGATGTAATTTCTTAGGATGAAAGACTAGTGTAATATCTATTCATGTGAATGTTGATGAAAGCCTATAATCAACAAATGCTTATGATTCCTTTCTCTTGATCGAATATTCTCTTTATGCACTCATGATTTCTTATGAAACTAATGACCTAGGTCTTGTCTTTAAATATGACAACCTAGACCTCAATTTGAAAACTTTGGCATATCGGCCGAAGAGCAATAGTTGAATTTTGGAACGAAACTTTAGCTCAAAATAATAGAAAGATGGTTTTAAATTTCAACAAATGTGATCATGTGTGCAATTCCATTTGAGGGATAGAATTGCATTTGCAATCATGTCTAGAACATGGAAGTGAATGAAGTGTTAAATGTACAAATGAAGGGGGGCTAAAGTGAACAAATAGAGAAGTCTTTTTTTCTAGGTTCTATCAACTTATGCACAAGAATTACCCAAATTAAATAACATGATGACACATTTCATGACAAGACCAAAATAAACATAAAACTAGTAGAGAAAAGTATGAAATACACACTTTTCTCTCCTACAACTATTTATTCAATTACTTGAAAAAGATTATATCTAGTATTAAATATAAGTGTGAAATGTACAAATGAAGGGGGGCTAAAGTGAACAAATAGAGGAGTTTTTTTTTCTAGGTTCTATCAACTTATGCACAAGAATTACCCAAATTAAATAACATGATGACACATTTCATGACAATGCCAAAATAAACATAAAACTAGTAGACAAAAATATGATGTACACACTTTTTTCTTCTACAACTATTTATTCAGTTACTTTAAAAAAGATTATATCTAATATTATTAATTCAAAAATAAATTTTTATAATATATATTTAATATATATATAAGATTTTATTCTCATTCTACACATTTATATATCTCAAATAATTAATTCAATTGAGTGTACTTGGACCAACTTTTTAGAATTTTATAATTTTTGGCACCATGATAATGGTGTTGACAACTGTGTCTTTTAACTACTGTTCTATAATTTTATGAAAGCAACGTTATTATATATTTAATTGTAGCAGGCCTTATACAATAAGGTTAATTTGTTTCATCACTTGGTCCATAGTCCTCCTTACTGTAATTATTCTCTCTAAATTGTGGTAACTATGACTTGTTATTAATGCCAGGCCTGCAAACAGCCTGCATTCTCGTAACAGTGGGCCCTTTTACCATTTCTCAACCTGTTCTTTTAAAGTTTATTTTAAAATGCTGACAAAAGATAAGCGGAATTTTAGAGGAAGTATATAAATATTATTATATAAAAATTGATTGTAATTTTATAGCTGTATTAAAATAGTGTAGAGTATATAGAAGAAATTGAAATTTGAAACTATGGAAAGTATCTAAATCTTATTATTATATTATAATTGATTTAAATTCTAAAACAAAGTAAAACATTATGGAGTGCCATTTTCTGCTTGGATTTATATATCTATTAAAATGAATGCAGGAAAACGATTATGATATATATTCTCGCCACTTGGAAAGGTTTATCGATATAAAAGTTGATTCCTTGGTAGAAATCTCAGCCTTCAATTTTAATATACTTTTATAAGCATTTTTTAACTTTTGTTTTAGCCAGAAAACACTATCTTCAATTTTTTATATCCTCATGCTCCTTATAAGTTTGAGGGTGTGAGGAAAATTAAAAGGCAAGCTAAGTTATAATATTTCTGCAATATACTTTTGCAATGGCAGCTCCCACACCTCACAAGGTATCCTGTGCTTTTCCTGCATACTATATATTTTGAAGAGTTTGATGCATTTTTTTTGGAGGTTTGATTGATGCATTTTTATTTTGCAGTATCAGTCAAGAAATCTTGGAGGGATGCTTCTTTCATTGTTGATATTGTACCTATCAATAGGCAGATCTCATTCTTCTCTGCAAAAAAGATGTGCTAACTGTGAAGAAGTATGGAAGTTCTCTTAATTTCTTGGTTGTGGGAGACTGGGGAAGGAAAGGATTGTACAACCAGTCCCAGGTTGCTGCTCAGGTTAAACATCAAACTTTATAGTCTTGTTTGCACAGATAGGGATCTTGACATGATCAACTATGTTAACATTTTTATTTGGGAGGTTTTGTGTTACTTTTAACAGTCACAAGATCTAGTGTTTTTATTAGAGAAGGCAGGTTTAATACAAAGAATTTTTTAGTGGTTATACATTGTTTTTTCATTTATGGGTAAACGTTTTTGAAGAGCTATAAATAGAAAGAGGGATTTTGAAAGGGCCTCACCTTTTACAAAGACCAACAAAAGATATATCAAAGACGCCTTCACTTTGACATGGAACACCATCAACTTATCAAGGAATGGACATCATAAAGTCAGCAATATAATGGCAAACCAGCAGCACCCCACCAGCAGGGACAAGGAAAAACAAATAAGGCTGACTGCCTCAAAACAACAGCAAATCTATCAACTCAAAGCGGCTTGAAATATTGTTATTTTTGATATTTTTATAATTTCTGTAATTTAACTCTTTTTTTTTTTGGTTTATTTTACTTTTACAGATTTTTCACTAACTTGTATTTAGATAAGAAATTTGAGTTGTTTAGAATAAACACGTCACACCATTATTTATAATAATATAGTACTTAGTCACTTCAATTTATTAGAAATTATTTTTTATTTTCTATAATTACTCTATTTTAAAATCTTTGTTTATACATTAATTTTAAAAAATATTCTAAATGGTACTAAAAAAATATTTGCCATCCATTCAAAATTTTGATTTAAAAAAAAATGCCTAAATATTATGCTCCTTCAATAGGACAATAGCCAGGATTTATATAGAATTTTCCTGGATTGATATCATGCATTAGTTTCTGTTCTTTGATGAAACTTGGGTCGCATGCAGATGGGAATAATAGGAGAAAAGCTACAGATTGACTTTGTTATTTCCACTGCAGACAATTTTTATGACAATGGATTGAATGACACACATGACTCCAGTTTTGAAGAGTCCTTTTCTCAAATATACACAGCCCAGAGCCTGCAAAAGAAGTGGTTCGCCAGTAAGTTATACATAAACACTTCTGTCATTTGTTTACTATGATCTAAATCCATGAAGAAGTGTTTAGAAGGGTAAACAAAAAACTCCAAAATCACTAAAAATATGAGCTCTCTTTTTCAAATAATTGAAGCACATATAGCAGTGTTAAAAAGTCTAAATTGTATTGTGGACAGTCCTAGGAAACCATGACTACAGGGGAAATGCTTTGGCTCAGTTCAGCCTCTCTCTTAGGAGGAGAGATAGAAGATGGTACTGTCAAAGATCTTTCAGGCTCCAATATAAAATACTTCTTCAGCATGAAGGTATTTAACTAGTAATACCAGATTTTTTTTAATTACTATAGTTTTTTTTTTAAATGGCTTCTAAGTTTTAATAGCACTGTAAATTGATTTATTTATAATTAAAAATATTTTTCCTTTTATTAAATATTTTTTTTTTTATCAATGATTTAATTTATAACAGAAAATAAAGTATTTAATATTTTTTAAATTGTGTTTAAATAAAGGAATATAGAGTCAGAAATTGACTTAACATAAAACGTAGAATATGTAAAGAAAAGAAATAAAAAATAAGTTTGGTTATATTGTGGTAATAATCTATATGAAGACTATCAATAACTATCAACATTTATCTCAATAAAGTATCTTTTTAAATTTAGTTATAGTTTAAAGAGCTATCCTAGAAATAAAAGTCTAAATTAGAAATAACCCATAAAATTTTAACATGGTCTAATTTTTTTTGAAACTATGTGCATATAATAGATATATAAATATATAAGATAAAAATATTCTTTAGATAATATAATTGGAGTTATTTTAGAGGGATTCATTTTACTTTCTATTCTCCAAAAAAACATAAAAAAATCAAACATACTACTATGCTTTCACATTCTTAATTTCATTTAATTGTGAGGCATGTTCAATAACATCTTGATTAGTTGTTATTCTTAAATTATGTAGTTTCTTGAGATGCAAGACTCTAGTTTTTATAGACTCATCTTATTTTAGACTAACTCTCTAAGCTTATTAAATACATATATACCTTGTATTTATTAAAAAAACTTTCTTTTATAATATAACACTTTAATACTTATGATACTTATAGAAAAGTTGCAATTTCATTAAAAAATCCTCTCTAGGCTTATTAAATACATATATACCTTGTATTTATTAAAAAAAATTTCTTTTATAATATAACACTTTAATACTTATAGAAAAGTTGCAATTTCATTAAAAAATCTCAATAATTACACAACTATTATAAAAATATCACACCAAATAGATTCACATATAAAATTGTCACTTTAATGTTAATGTTTCTAGCTTTTCTGGGTAAAATTTGTTTGAAATATTCTTAACTTTTGAAGAAAATCAATGGACTTTAACAACATCGTCATACATCATATCTTTATATAAGGTTTGAACTTTTAAGCCAACACATATCATAATTTCTCTAAGTAAGTCAACTAATGAATCACTAGTTATGGCCCTCCTTTTTAAGTCATAAAAGAGAGATGAAATATTATACATATGTTACCAACTCTTAAAAATATACATGTTAGTTAAACCCTTAAATACCAATTTTTTTTGGCTTGATAAAAAAACACTACCACAACAAAAAATCAATCAAAGTACATGATCAAGAACACATATGCATGCCTTATGTAGTTGAACTGTACAAAACATATATATGCATGCCTTTTATAGTTGAATTGTACATAACATATACAAGATATATAAGTAATGCTACACTTTTTTGTAATCCATGGTGCATATTGTGATCAATCTCTTTTGGGTTGTGCCAAAGACCTACTCCTTTTACATTTGGCTTCAAGAATAGGCATGATGCTAACTTGTTCTATGCAAAAACTATTTACTTAACAACTCACCGCATACACATTATAGACAAGCCACAACCCATTCACTATGAAAGCTATGATAACATGTTAACAAAGACATTGGAACAATAATTCCTTAAAAATGAGACATTGTTATATAATAAAAACTAGATAAAAAGTAGGAAATGAAAAGTGAGAAAAACCTAGGCAACCATGATTAGTGGAACATTAGCAAACTTTGTCACAGACTAACTTTTCTAACAAAAACTACAAATGAAGTGTAGATTAAGTACTTTACTCTAAGAGTCATGGATAAATTTTAACAAATCTCTTTAACCTTCATTAAATGTTAGTACCTTACTTTTTAAATTATTTAGTAAACCTAACCTTATCCAAATTTACTATTCACAACTTGTTCGTAAATGCCACTTCATTAAGATACAAGTTGGCTAGCTACAACATGTTTTTAAACTACAACTCTTTAATTTTTAATTTATTTATGTAAGAGATATGTTTTATTCTCTTCATAGAGAAAACATTCTACTTATCATTGTATTAGGTCTCCACATTGATATGATATGTTAAAAAAATATCAAAGTGATCTTCAAGATGATTATCCAACAATAAGTGAAAGGAAATATAACCTTTGAGTCCCTGAAGCACCACTTGAATGCTAGAATACATTTTCTCAATTATATTATTAAAAGTTGATAAGATTTTACCACTATGGCCCAAGATAAAGAGACTTCACCAACTAGTATTATTTTGTAATCTTAAAAAAAAAAATTATATTCATTTATCATATAAGAAGTTGGTGCTATAGTTCTTGTCTATCTACTTTTATTGTTGTAAAAATAATTTTGACTTCTTTCTTCTTGTTTCTTTTTTTGTAGAAAACACTTTGGTAGATTTTTTCTTCATCGACACCTCACCATTTATTGATAAATATTTTGAGCCTAGTAACTTTACAAATGACTGGAGAGGGATTCTTCCTAGGGGAGAGTATCTTCACAAACAATTAAAGGTAATTCTAAAATTATAAATATATGTATGTACAATGGCAATGTTGCAAGGTTTAACAATAGTAGTAGCTAGGAAAGTATGCATTCTAATTATGTTTAAATATGTAGGGTCTGGGAAAAGCTTTAGCAACTTCAAATGCTATATGGAAAATAGTAGTAGGGCACCATACAATTCGGAGCATTGGTGAAAATGGAGATACGGTTGAACTTATTCAAAGGCTACTTCCACTTTTAGAAGTAAGAAGATATGATTTCTTAAATAATTATGTCTCACTTATAATTATATTTCTTTTCATTTGAACAATATCGCAAAGGTTTACCTTATTGTCTATGTATGAATAAATAGACATGTCTTATTAGATATAATAAAGACACTTGAACAAACATTCTTACCACCCTATACCTTATATACTTGATCAACATTTCTTTCATGTTCAACTTAAATTTTCGCAAGGATCTAGAATTATAGTATGATAAAAAGGGAATCCCTTAAAACATTTTCATACCCAATAATTATAGAAAAATTAGCATTCCATTCTATTTGCCTCAACCCACTATGACAAAATGAATCCTTATTCTTTCAAAACATGGTTTTCACATATATTACTCTCATTTTCTTGACCAATAGACACCCGATCCCCCACCAACTTCTATATATCCAAGAGTAGCCAAGTAGAGGCCTCACATAAAAAAGTGATACAATCCTAAAACACCTACATAAATTCATTCCCTTTGTTGTGGTGTTGTCAAATAAATCAAACATAAATTTTCTTGAAACTCTCTTCTTCCAATCAATAAACCTTAGTGGAAAGCCCCAAACATAACTGGCACCAACCACTTCCAATTATTGTACCATTTAACTTTTTAATCTCAAATATGTCACCTCTACTTTTACTTCTTAATCTTTAGACTCCCATGGGAGTGTTTGCTTCACACTTTTGCATCTCACCCAAACACAACCTTTCAATAATCCAATTATACATTTCCTATTGTGTATGTGGTGTCTAGTTCACTTGAAAAACTATTTCTATTGATTCAAAAAATGTTGTATTTTAATTTATTGTATTTAGTTTAAATTCATTTCTACATGTTTCCTATTTTTTAGTTGGTTGCAAATGTTTACCTATCTTCTTACAACCATTGATTGATGAAATAACTTTGTACTTCTCTCAAGCCTTTTACCCAAGTTTCTCTCAAATTCTTTTTACCAAAAAAATTCTTCCTTTTAAGATACAGATGTTCTAATTCGCCTAAAATGTCTTATTCTTCATGTAATATTTCATTAGTTGCTAGCATTTTTTATTTCTCCTTAAAGTTCAAATTTTCAAACTAAAACATTCTCAGCTCCTCTATTTTGGCATGGCTCTTCGACTAACTAGGTTTAGGTTCTTGAGTGAAACTAATTCAGTTAGGCATGGACATTTCTTCATTGATTCACCTTGATCTAGACTTCCATTAGAATCTCCCCAGTCAATGTGTTGTGGACATTCAAGTACTCCATTATAATGTTTTACTCATCCCGTGGTTTCCTCATTATATAATTCACATCTTTTGATATTTTTCCATTCTTGCTTGTTCTTAGTGATATTGTATTACTGGTTATTGCTACATGTATTTTCTATTATCTTTTTGTACAACACATGATCACTTTGTGTTGGTGATTTTCCATTGTTGTTGCACCTCCACCTCTTGTCTTTGCTTTCATCTCTATTTTGTTTCTCACCATTTCACCCCTAATATGAGTTACGTTTTATTAATGTGTATTATGTGATTCATTAGATAACCATAACTTTCATGTTTTATGTTTATGATTTTTTATTTTTTGTTAATAGGTTTTTGAGGTGGACTTGTACGTGAATGGGCACGATCATAATCTTGGACACATTAGTAGCCTAACCAGGTAAATCATCTATAATATTATATGTATGTCTATTCAAATATGAATATGAGAGAGAGATAGATATTATTTTTATGCTCTATTTATATTTAGAATTGTAAAGTATTATTGGATAAAAAATATATCAAAAAATATATAAGAATATGAATTTTGGCTCAATAGTTGTAAATGGTGAGTTATATATTATTTTAATATTTGAAAAAATATTTTTCTAAAAAAATTCAAGTTATACCCTCAAATTTATCATGCATTTTAACTATGGACAACAAAACCCAAAACCTAGAAGTTCTTATACATTTGTAAGTTGACTTTTATATAGAAAAATATTTATGTGCACTTTAAGAGTCCACATGATATACTTTATTTCTAAAATAATTTCTTATATGATGGGTTGTATAAATTTTAATGACATTATAATTAAGATTAAACTTAAAATTATTTTTTTCTTAACTCATTTAATTATATCTTTCAACTACAATTGAATGGATGCAGTTCACTACAGTTCTTAACAAGTGGGGGAGGATCTCAAGCATGGAAGGGACTTAATGAAACTCCAAATATGGAGGGTTCTAAATTCTTTTATTCAGGTCAAGGTTTTATGTCTGTTCAAGCCACAAAGAATTCCATACGCATTGAGTTCTATGATATTGAAGGGAAGACCATCTATGAATTAGACTTGCGTAAATAAAAATAGTTATATTTTTATGTTTATACAATATCATGAAATAAATCATTTATATCCAAACTTTGTTGTCACGAGTATTTCTAATCTCCATTATCTCAAAGAGATGTTTGAGTAAAGTTTAAATGAATGTTTGAGAAACCATTGCATGAAAAGTAGAGTGTAATTTATTATTTGGAACTTTGGGCTCAAATAAATCCCAACAACATGAGGCAAAGTTTCCATGTGTGCATTTAATTTATATAATTACATTTGAATGAGCGAGATTGTTAGATTGATTTGTCATATTGTCTTATTACTCCCTTATGTCTCGAAAGTACTACTTATGTACATTACTAATTCACATCAAATCAATAAGGATTGACAATTCATTTGAAATTAATTCACAAGTAATATTTTTTGAACTTGTGTTTAGGATATAACATATTTTTTTAGTTTTTGAAAATTAAATATATTGTTGAAAATCTTGTTTTATAGGACCTACTTAGCTACAAAATATGGTGAAATTCCATGATAGAAATATTTATATTTTTACTATACATTATGTTTATTCTAAATTACAAAAATTTTAGCTACTAATCCATATATAGATTTAATGCTACAACTAGACTATCGATGCTACACCTTTAGCCTATAGCAAGCACGGGGATACGTGTAGCCAACTTGTGGCTAGCATAAACCTTAATTAAGTTATATGATCATTTATGTAATCTTATATAGGTAGTTAGGTTGGTTTGGGTGGCATCTATGGCATAAATATAATATATAGGAGGTAATGGTTAGTTTATTATCATTATATAGTGAATTTTGTTTTATTGAAGACTTTGGAGGTTTGTCCCCTCAAAGTGGCTTATTATTGTTTAGGGTGAAAATGTGGAAGCAAGATAAGAGGTTTCAAGTCCCACACTTTCACGGGCACTAAAACATTAGAGAAGCAAAGGACAAGTTTAGGGATAAACTACTGATTTCCAATGTTCTCTTTTCCTGTATATTGTAACTATGTGACTGTTTGAATCAAGTTTTATAAGCTAGTGTTTCAGTCTATCCTTAAAACCCTAATTTCTAAATCAAACTACAATTACTGAATTCCTAATACAGATAGAACTGAGATGATTACATAAATGCAAAGTAAACAGATCAGAAAATATGTACCTAGAAACTGAGGAGCAGTTGGACTAGGGCATTAGTCCCAGTGTCCCGAAGATTTCCGGATGTCAAGATTTTCTGCACCAGTTGTCTCTCACTCTTCAGAGGTTTCCAGATCCCAGAAAAATCACCCAGTTGGACTAGGGTGTTAGTCCCTGTGTTTTGAAAGTCTCAGAATCATGACATCCAAATTCTATGACGACTCTGTCTACAATATCAGTTTTCTTGTCGCTCTTTTCCACCGGATCTCAACAAATGCAACCTGCACATGCAAAAGGAGGAGAAAGATGGTTGTGGCTATATAGGAGTTTGCCTTAGTCAAGCCCCATTTTCGGTATTCCTATCTCAACAATAGCTAGAGATAAAGATTTGCAAAAGTGTGTGCAAACCTAACAAAGTGTATACAGAAATATCAAACCCTAGATGTCACAATCAAGGGAAGATCAATGACTTGCATTAACTTAATGAACAAATACAACTTCACCTCAAGGAGATGAAAACAATGAAGACTTGCATGAACAAGAAGGCGAATCAACAATGTTCACGGAGGATCTCCAAGCTCGATGTTGGATGCTTCAACCCTTCTCCCGATCATGTAAAAGGTGTACAAACCCTAGGAAGAGCAAGATAGTCTCAAGATCTTGATTCCTAATCTCCATCCATTGTCTCCATGAAAGCAAATTCAAATAACTTCAAGAGCTTCAACAAATCACTGATCTTCAATGGCAATTTCGACAGAGTTTTGGCATAAATCTTGCATAAAGATTATGTGTGATAAAATGATTTTCAAATGTCTTTTTATATCTAACCTTAGGAATTTCAAATTTTGAAATAAGATGTCGACATTGCGCGAAAATGGAAATTTGAAAATGGAATCCTAGAATGCACGACAATAGCCGACATCCCTATGAAATTTAGGACCCCGAGAAATAGGGCAAGACAAGGGCGCTAGCACCCAAGTCCAAGCCCTGATTTCCCACTCAAGACTACCTCAAGGAGGTTAGGGGACCCCAAATCCAAGTTTACTTTTCACCTTTAGGACTTCTTCAGCTATTCCAAAATGTGAAATTCTTCCAGTTAGACCTAGGTCAATCAGGGTTCGGGAAGGTCTGTAATGAACTAGGTTAAAAGGTCACCAAAGGAGAGGAACTAAACTATGGGATATTGTAACATTCCATACAGGAGGACAATTTCTGACATAACATTTAGCCCCACTTTAGTGGCCATATGACACTGCGTGCATATGCAACTAAAGGAAATTAAAATACACCAATCATGGAAAGGATACCCAAAAGGATAATGTAGAGGATGTTGAAGTGTTCTCACAAGAAAGGAAGAAGCCCCCAAGTCTGTAATCCTACAAGACCACAAAGTTAGGAACCGCAACCTATAAAGGAACACTTGTCAGAAGATCAAAAAATTAAATCAACCTGCAACCACCACCAACAAGTCAGTTCCAAAAACACTAAGGGGGTTTAGTGACGAGACATGATGAGGGAGGAAATCAAGGGAGATGTATGCCCCACCTTGTTTCTACTTAGTTAGTCCAAAAAAGAGAAACAAGGAGATATCTACACAGGTTGATTTTAGGGGAACTTGATGAGAAATGCATTGTGAGGGTTATTTAGAGAAACAACACCCAAACACAACACATTAGGTAAGATAGAGAGCGGAACCAGGATTCCAATGCAACAAACAACACGAAAATATGAGTTCGACAGCTCAAGATAGAGGCTCAAGAATAAAATAGGTCAATTTTGCACCTAGATAGTGATAGGAATTCTCATCCACTTACTATATGTAAAGGGAATTTTTACTTCTCACTATTCATTGTTACTTGTCATTGTGTAGAGGAGAGAAGGAGGAGAGAGAGAGATTGATGATGCCGACCCGACGTCCATACCAGCTTCCGCGACTGGGGATGCTCTGAGCCTGAGTGGTAGAGAGACGGTTTGAGGCCGAGGTAGGGTCTCAATCCTTGCTTGTGCTATCATTCATTCTACTTTGTTTTTGAGATTTTATCATTTTTTCCTGCCAACTAGGACAATCGTGGACAAGGCTCCCTAACAGGGACGCCCAAGTCCACCCAGGGCGCCCGGGTCCTTCTGGGGCACCCTAGTCCACTGAGGGCACCCAAGTCCAGAAAGGACAAGGACCCCAAGGGCAGGGTACTGACTGTTGTAGTAGATACCTAGCTTTATTTCCATGTGGTTTACCAATTTGTTCTTTCACTGTTTGTCGCGCAGGTCATTCCGATGATGCGAGAGCATACAGGTGGTCGCTTGATGTTGTTACTTCATGATCATGTCAATACCATGTCTAATGCAGAGAGAGCACTTGTAGGCAGTGGGTCTCTGGTGGGTATTCGACATGCCTACAATTAGATTTTACGCTAGCATGCTGATGGCATTGATGGAGAGGTGGAATGCAGATACTTCTACATTCCATCTACCTATAGGGGAGATGACCATTACACTAGAGGATGTCTATAGGATCTTGCGTCTACCTATACGTGGAGAGACAATGAGGGTTGTAGAGCATCGCTCAGCAGCATATACACGGGAGAGCCAGATGTACTGTTTGGGTTGCACAGTCACTCAGGCAGAGCGAGGGCACATACATCTTCGGCTACTAGAGTAGGGATGTGCTAACATCCCTCTGATTTGGAAGATTATGATTGTCACTATAGCATTAGCAGCAGCACCAGATGGACAAGGCATCCACCTTCACAGGGGGCCTTGTTCATACCATCAGGGCTATGGAGGAGCATCAGAACGTCTACGCGTGGGGGAGCAGTATGCTTGCACACCTCTACCGCGACTTGGGACGGTATGTCCATTATGAGGCACATGGCCTGATTTGTTGCACATTACTTTAGATTTGGGCCTTTGAGCATATCAGATGCACGTGGCCTATATGCTTTCCTATAGAGCCAACATTCACCTATCCATGGGTCCACGCTTATCCTCTTATCAGATGCTAGAGATATGGTGATCTACTATACTAGAGGATTGTGTTTGATAGATTGCAGCCGAGAGATGTCATTTGGAGACTATATCACGGCTATATAGAGTGGTCGGGTCAGCAGAGACAGTTAGTGAGGATGTAGAGGGATCGGCTGATGGGCAGTCACCTCGATCAGATAGTCTCATGGTTCTACTTTGATCGAGTAGCACGACAGTTTAGATGCTGATAGGATGTGCCTATGATGCGTTTGAGATACACGTGCTCTGTACACAACACAGTTAGGGCGAACAACGCTCGACGACTGACACTAGCAGATGTGGTTGATGGTCTAGAGGATGCAAAGTTGATATATGATGCAGACAATGTCAGAGTTACCCAAGCATATTAGATCTGGTGGCAGACAACGCGACCCGCTCCTATCTATTCGCCTGGTCACCCTACAAGCGATCCTCAACCTTGGGCCAGTCACAGTAGTGACAAAGGGATAGAGGATTATATGAGTGACTTTCTAGGATACTATGATCTGGATGATGATGAAGATGATGATGATAGTGAGGAGGAGGTCCCGTCACGGTACATCTTCAGGGCGAGACTGGGGCGGGAACAGCAAGAGGCAGACAACGATGAGGAGGCTGAGTCTCAATCGCAGTCGAGAGCTTGTGGTCCAACTCCTGTGGAGGTGAGGAGATCAAGCCGGTATGAGCAAAGGGAGACTAATAGTCGTATGCCCCCAGCTACAGAAGCAGTTGCAGAGCTAATCACACCATCAACTATTCGAGATCCATCTTGGCGAGATGGAGATCTAGGTAGGATGCTTGCTATGATTAGATGGAGTTATTTGTGATTATTTGCTTATGTTATCTATATGAGGTACTAATATTCATTTCAAATGTTTCTTTTTGCAGTTGGGACAGACGCCTAGCGCGACATGGTGAGTTGCATCATAGCAGAGATAGTTCTAGCTGATGCAGCCGAACAACAGGTGCAGGCAGGATACTCGCCACAGCCATCTGTGGGGCGGCATGTGGAGATCTTTATGCCTTTTGTGAGGTATCGATTATCAGTGGAGTCTATTCTAGATCAGGCTATCTAGAGAGCCGAGCATGTAGAGGCAGAGCTCCAGACGCTATGAGATCAGGCAGTAGCTGCACCTGCACCTGAGAGAGATCCTATTTCTAGCGAGAATTTACTTCCTAAGTTATGTCAGGCGAGAGTTGATAGAGACAGGGCTTAGGCAGAGAAAGCCTAGTATCAACGGATGTATATGGAGTTACAGGGCGAGGTACTAGGACTGAGAGGCGAGATCAGGGGGTTACGATCACGGAACGTCTCTAGGAGTCATTTGCGATCTGTAGCCACACATGGTTAGGCCTCCGTCACACGTGTACCATGGGGTCTCGAGGACACAAGTGATAGGGGTTCATCTATGTGATGTATATGATTTACTACGACCTCCCATTTTGATATACGGGATAGTCAACTCGGATGTATATGCAAACTAATGATGATATATATATATATATATATATATATATATATATATATATATATATATATATATGAGATGTTTTCTTATTACTGTTTCTAGTGTTGTCTAATCTATCACATGTGATTTATGTAAAATATAACTAGTGATAAATGTTAAATGCTAATGATGGAATGTAGTTAATACAAATGGATACTAAATGATTCTTTACAGAACATATAGTAAAAGCACAATGATTAATAAATCTCACACATAACTAATTATATTCTATGCTATACCAAAGTTAATACAAAAGTGATCTTAATAAAACATGTTTAACAAGATACCACAATGATTAACTGAAAGAGATTTCTATGTTAAATGAATTAAGACAAAATAATCATATCTTGTTGAAATTGAAGCTAAACTAGCTAATAAGTTTTACTTTTTAAAGTAACATCTAACATATAATCTTAAGCATAAAATTTCTTGAGGTGCACAACATTAATAGGTTCTTTAAGCAGCGTACCTTGTTCATCAGCTAACTTATACGCTTCTAATCCAAAGGCTTCAGTAATGACATACGGTTCGAGCCAATTAGGGCTAAACTTTCCTTTTTCTCTAGGGGGTGCATTCACATTACGTTGATTCTCATAAAGTACCAAGTCTCCAACATTGAATGAATGGTGTATGACACGCTCATTGTACGATCATTGTATACTCTTCTGATATGCCTTAAGATGCTCAAGAGCGTTGATACGCTATTCATCCAGCATCTCAAGTTGTTGTTATCTCCTTTCTCTTTCCATATCATCGTCAATAACATCTCGCAAGGAGACTCTTAGGGAGGGAATTTCAAGTTCCAAGGGCATTACCGCGTTGGTGCCATAAACAAGATTATACAGGGTAGTTCTAGCAGCCGTACGAATGCTTGTTCTATAAGCCCATAACGTGTAGGACAATTGAATATGCCAGTCTTTCTAATGTTTATTAACAGTTTTTCATAGAATTTGTCCAATAACTTTGTTTGAAGCTTCTGCTTGGCCATTTGACCGAGGATAATAAGGTGTAGAGAAGTGATGTTGAATATGATATTTTTTAAGAAATTTCTTCACTTCCTTGTTCTTGAATGGTGTGCCATGCCAGAGACCAAAGAGGAAGGTATACCAAAGCGAGAGATTATGTTATCTTGTATAAAACGACAAATTACGTCAGCTCAGTCATGGATCATAAAGGGACGGCTTTGACCCACTTTGTGAAGTAATCTGTAGCAGTGATAATAAATGTATGTCCTTTAGAGGAGGGTGGAGAGATTTTACCAATTAGGTCTAAGCCCCAAACAGAAAATGACCAAGGTGACACTTGGGCGCGGAGTTCCTAGGCAAGTGCTTGGATTAAATGTTGATGTTGTTGACATTGCGGACACTTCTTGACATAAGCGAAGGAATGTTGTTCCATGTGTTGCCAATAATATCCCACACAGATTAATTTTTGTACCAATGATTTTCCTCCAAAATGCCCTCCACAAGCACCGGAGTGAGCTTCTTTTGAAGCTATCAAAATTTTTGAATTACTAAGACATCAGAGAAGGATACCATTATAACTTCATCTATATAAGACATTAGATAATATGATATAACACGCTGCAAGTTTGTGTAGGTGAACTCGGGCATTTTTAGATGTTGAATTAGGGATGGTTCCATCGCGCAAATAGTTGTATATATGGGAGAACCATTCATTAGAGTTACATCATAGAAAAATTCAAGACTTGCAACTACAACATCTTCTATGACTAGATTTTTAAGATTATGAATAAGAAAAGTAAATGCATCAAGAGAATCGTTAGGGGATACAAGGGAAGCTTCGCTTTCCATTGCATCCACATGTTGATTATCTTTTCTTGGAATAGTATCAATTGAAAAGGATTGAAAATACTTTAGTAAAGACAAGGAAAAATCATGGTATTGAGATTATTTGTCTTGTTTAGCTTGATATGATCCATTTATTTGTCTTACAATCAGTTGCGAATCACCATATATAGTGAGTTTTTTTATGTTTAAATCCAAGACAACACAAAGTCCTACAATAAGAGCTTCATACTCGGCAATGTTGTTTGTGCATGAGAAGCTTAGGCGGTAAGACATAGGAATTGTCTTACCTGCAAAGGGTACCAGTATGAGACCAGCACCAGAGCCGATTCGACATCTTGATCTATCAAAATATAATTCCCATTTATCTTCTATAACAATAGCTAAGATTTGATCATCAAGGAATGTCTCCTAATTCTGTGTAGCAAAAGGAGAGGGTGCCTCAGCTAAATGGTCGGTTAATGCTTGTCCTTTTATCACTTTTTGGGATATAAATTTGACATCGAATTCTGTCAACAACATAACCCATTTAGCAAGGTGACTGGAAAGATCTGTTTTAGCAAATAGGTGTTTCAAAGGGTCAAATTTTATTATTACATGTATCTCAACATTCAAGAGATAATGCCTAAGCTTTTGTGTGGTGAAGACAAGAGCCAAGCATTGTTTCTCAATGACAGTATATCGCACTTCATAATCGAGCAATGTTCGACTGATATAATATACAACACATTCCTTGCCTTAAGTATTATGTTGGGCTAATAAATTTGCAAGAGCATTATTAGATGTGAAAGTGTAAAGTATAAAAGGTTTATCGGTAACGGCAGGCTGTAAAACAGGAGGTTTAGCAAGATAACTTTTTGATTCCTCAAAGGCCTTCTGACATTTTGAATTCCATTGAAATTTTGAATCCTTCTTTAGTAGTTGAGTAAAAGGGTGAGTCCTATCTGCGAGTTGTGAAACAAATCAGCGAATGGCTTGTATCTTCCCTTGCAAACTACGAAGTTGAGATATGTTTTTAGGTGGTGGCATGTTAACGATCGTGTCAATCTTTTTTGTATCTACTTCAATACCACGATTTGAAACTATGAATCCCAATAGTTTTCCACTGTTGACACCAAATACACACTTATGGGGATTTAATCGCATGTTGTATTTCTTTATTTGCTCAAAGATCTGTCGAAGAGTCATTGTGTGATCTTGGCGATGAATAGACTTCGCCAAGATGTCATCGACATAGTCCTCTAAGATAGTATGCATGTAATCATGAAAGATAAGAGTCATGGCACATTGGTAAGTTGCTCTGGAAATCTTAAGTCCAAATGACATGACTACCCAACAAAATGTACCCTAAGGCATTATAAAAGAAATTTTATATTGATCATGAGCGTTTATGAAAATTTGATTATATCCTGAAAATCCATCCATGAAGGAAAGTAATTCATGGCTGGTTATTTAATTGATAATCATATCAATGTTAGGAAGTCGGAAATCATCTTTCAAGGATGCAAGGTTCAAATTTCTAAAATCAATACACATGCGAATACAACCATCAGGTTTAGCGACAACCACTATATTCGAGATCCAAGGTGAATAATCAATAGGGTGAATAAAGCCAGCTTGTTAAATATTTTCTATTTCAACCTTGACAAGTAATGCTATCTTAGGATTAATCTTACGAATCTTTTGTTTAAATGGCTTAACATCTGGTTTCAATACAATATTATGTGTTACAATATGAGGACCAACACTAGGCATATCTGAATAGTTCCAAGCAAACAATTCAGAGAATTCATGTAACAATTTTGTCATATCTTCTTTTCTTCTTTACTTAAGCAATCACCTATAGGGATAACTTTTTCAGTGTTATCTTTCTCCATGAAAACATCAACAATCTTTCCATTAAGTAGAGTAATGTGGTCTAGGAGATCAGGTGATTGTAGTAATTCTTCAGATTATCCCTTAGGTTTCGGAGTAGTATTTATCATGCCAGTAAACTTTCCAAAATATGCAGCACTAGTCAAAGGATAAGGCATTCCTCGTTTATGATGGTAACAGGGAATACTGTCGTAAGCACCCAAGAATTCAATTATCACTTCATCTGATGAAAAGATGTCTAAGGGGATCACTCTTGGAGGACAATTAGTGTCAATCATCTCAAGGAATATCAAGTTAAGCGTGGATATTATATTCACATTAAGAGTAGGACGTTTATGAGCTTTAGATTCCCTAAAAGGGTTATATCCAATAGCACTTGAGTAATGTCGCGAGGCAGATTCTATAGGTACATGAATCCCTTGTTGATTAATACCGCAACCATTACCTACATAATCACAATTCTTATAGAGGATTTGAAATCCTCGACTGTAGAGCAAAGCCATTTCTTTGGAAGAAGGTGGGGCTTCATAAGTCTCATAGTCTGTAGTGTAAGTAAGAGTATTATCTGTATTTGTTAGCAAAGAGACTTTAGTATTTGAACAATGAGATGAGATCGATGCAACACTTGATGTCTCAGGAGCAGAGTTGTTAATTTTGTACTCACCTGTAGAAGGAGATGAAAAATCTAATGAACCCCAATCATCACCAAGAAATACATTTGATTGTTTTGATTCTTGCACAATATTATCTATAGTAGGAGGGGTTGAGAAGTCAACCTTGAGATTGTTTAAGATCTTATGTTGAACAATTTGATTTTGTGATTCAGTTTGTAAACAAAGATCTGGTTCAAGATCAACATGAATAATATGAAGTTTATCTTTGTGAACAAACTTGATTGAATGATGAAGGGTAGAAGGAATTGCCCCTAGTGCATGTATCCACAGTCTACCAAGAATCATATTGTAAGATAAAGAACAAGGCATGACATGAATCAGGGTAGGTAGAGTTACAGGCCCAACTTGCACAGGTAAAGTTATAGTGCCTACAAATTGTCTTCCCACATTATCAAAGCCATAGATACTTATCCTATCCGGTTTGATCCAAGATGTATGAATTTTAATCTTATGCAATAGATTGATGCTACAAACATTAAGAGCTAATCCATTATCAATCATAACTCATTTAATCTAGTTCTTATTTATTGTAATGAATATAATCAAAGGATCATACTGATTTTGAACTTCTAAAGATAACAATTCATGTTGTTGAAATAGAATGTCTATTTTGTTGCATGCATACAATCGAGAAGAGTTGCTACATCATTAGGTTTAACATCAGGTGGTACAATCACCTTTTGTAAATCTTCTTGGAGAATTCCATGGTATGTAGGTGAAGTTTGTATAAGTTCCCAAAGAGATATCTTAGTAGGAGTAGCACAGAGCTGCTCAACAAGTTCAGAATCTTGACCAACCTTATGCATTAAATGAGGTGCTTGAGGAAGCATAGGCTGAGAAGATGGTAAAGATATCAGAATGTTCGATTGTTGTTTGTTGTGTTTGTTATTCTGAGTATTGTAAGTATGAGCAACCACAGTATGACTAGGTTGTTGTGAATTCTAATGTGTAATCTGTTTAGCATAGTTATAAATGTAATTAGGAGGATGAGAAGAAGGTGAAGGAACTCTAACAATGAGCATTGGTTTAGAAGGAGCTTGGACGGCATCGGAACACAAAGTAACCATTATTTTCGGTTTCACTAGTTCTTTAATTTTAGGAACATAGATTGCATTCACTAGTCGTAGTGGAATGTTCAATTGAGATAAAGTCCTCAAGGGCTTCATCTAACATATTGAAATCATCACAACTAAATGGCTCATCATACACATGAAAGTATTGCAAAAAGTAATCAGACATTTTAACATGCTCAAATTAACCCAAGACTTAAATGTAAAGTGATTAAGCATAAACTTTGTGAAAATGTAATAAAATAACACTACACAACACACAAAGTTCCAATTTCAAACTCTTTTAATGAAAGGATTAAGAGAAATCACCAAATTTCAATGCATGTACTTTCACAAAAGAGGGTTTGCAATCTAAATATGTTTTAGGACAACAAATTAATTCAGATCTGAGTTTGTAAAGGATGCAAATTCTTTAGAGCACGGGTTCACCAAAATGTTTAGGGTGAAAATGTGGAAGCAAGATAGGAGGTTTCAAGTCCCACACTTTCATGGGCTCTAAAACATTAGAGAAGCAAAGGATAGGTTTAGGGATAAACTACTGATTTCCAATGTTCTCTTTTCTAATATATTATGACTATGTGACTGTTTGAATCAGATTTTATAATCTCGTGTTTCAATCTATCCTCAAAACCCTAATTTCTAAATCAAACTGCAATTACTGAATTCTTGATATAGATAGAACTGAGATGATTACAGAAATGCAAAGTAAACAGATCAGAAACTGTGTACCCAGAAACTGAGGAGTAGTTGGACTAGGGCGTCAGTCCCAGTGTCCTGAAGATTTTTGAATGTCAAGATTTTCTGCACCAACTGTCTCTCACTCTCTTGAGGTTTCCAGATCCTAGAAAAATCACCCAGTTGGACTAGGGCGTTAGTCCCTGTGTCCTGAAAGTCTCAAAATCATGAAATCCAAATTCTATGATGATTGTGTTTGCAATATCAGTCTTCCTGTCGCTCCTGTCCACCGGCTCTTGACAAATGCAACATGCACATGCAAAAGGAGGAGAAAGATAGTTGTGGCTATATGGGAGCTTGCCTCAATCAAGCCCTATTTTTGGTATTCCTACCTCAACAATAGCCATAGATAAAGATTTGCATAAGTGTGTGCAAACCTAACAAAGTGTATACAGAAATATCAAACCCTAGATGTCACAATCAAGGGAAGATCAATGACTTGCATTAACTTAATGAACAAATACAACTTCACCTCAAGGAGATGAAAACAATGAAGACTTGCATGAACAAGAAGGCGAATCAACAATGTCCGCGGAGGATTTCCAAGCTCGATGTTGGAGGCTTCAACCCTTCTCTCGATCATGCAAAAGGTGTACAAACCCTAGGAAGAGCAAGATAGTCTCAAGATCTTGATTCCTAATCTTCATCCATTTTCTCCATGAAAGAAAATTTAAATAACTTCAAGAGCTTCAACAAATCACTGATCTTTAATGGCAATTTCGGTAGATTTTTGGCATAAAGATTGTGTCTGATAAAATGATTTTCAAATGTCTTTTTATATCTAACCTTAGGAATTTCAAATTTTGAAATAAGATGTCAACATTGCGCAAAAATAAAAATTTGAAAACGGAATCCTGGAATGCACGGCAATAGTCGACATCCCTCCAAAATTCAAGACCCCAAAAAATAGGGCAGGACAAGGGCGCTAGCGCCCAAGTCCAAGCCCTGATTTCCTGCTCAGGACTACCTCAAGGAGGTTAGGGGACCCCAAATCCAAGTTTACTTTTCACCTTCAGTCTTCACTTATTCCAAAATGTGACATTCTTCTAGTTAGACCTAGGTCAATTAGGGTCCGGGAAGGTCTGTAATGAACTAGGTTAAAAGGTCACCAAAGGAGAGGAGCTAAACTATGGGAAAGTGTACCATTCCATACAGGAGGACAATTTCTGACATAACAATTATTATCAAGTATTACGGTATATCTCCTATTATATTCTTTTCTTGTGCAAGTAATTTCATTACAATTGGTATTAGAGCACGATCTTGGCATAGAAACAAGGCATTTTTTTTATTTAGGAGGTCAAATTGTGAAGCACATATCTCTTTCAATTTGGTGAAAAATTTCCTACAATTTGGAGGGTTGATTAAGGACATATTGAAGCTACTACAATCCAAATTTGAGATCATTTCAATGAGTTATTGTGAAATTAGATCTTTAACCAAATTTACTCCCAAGACTACAAATCAATGAATTTCTTGGAGATTTTTTTACAAAAGTGATTCTCAAATAGAGTTAAGTTACAATAAAAAATTCCTTATTTTTCTTTGCTAAGAAAAAGTTATTGTCAAAAATACAAAATAGAGGTCGAGGCAAGAATTCCCACACATCAGGAAAAATCCTAACAAAGAGGATGTAGATTCAAAGTTAAGATTATGAGGAACTTCAAACATGATGTGGTCTTTAGGAGATGAAAAGTTACAATAGCTAGAATAAGGCATGTAGAATATGTAGTCTAAAATAATAGGAGAAATGGCTAGTATCAAGTCTGAAATGAAAGGAAAAATGACTAGCATTAATGAAACAATATTACAACTCCAAGAATCTATACAAAAGATATTTCTCTCACAACCATAACCATGACACCTGTTTTGATTAATCAAGGTGAATCATCCAGATAAGCCATATTTATCCAAATGCTAGCTCTCATTCAAGATATCAAAACCTATTATTGAAGGTGGATATGCATAAGTTTTCAATGGCAAGGATCCACTAATTTAGATAAATCAAAAGGGGATTTTTTTTATGTACATCAAATTCCAAGTGGATAAAAGGTGAAAATGGCTTCTTTATATCTAGAACTGGAGCAATTTATTTGGTATCAATAGCTTTATGCTTAGAAGAAGAAGAAAGGTCTCAATATCAGTTGGTCCATTTTTACTGATGAATTGCAGTTGCACTATTGTGATAGCATGGTAGAAAACTACTTTTTGATATTAGCCAAATTACACCAAATAATATTTTTAAGGATTATATTTAGCAATTCCATAATCTATCATTACGGGTGGAAACAATCATAGATGAGAATTTGAATGACGTTTCGTAGCAAGCTCAAGGATCATATCCAACATGAGGTGCAAATGTTTAATCTGAGTTATATATTTGAGGCTATGGTCATAGCATGCAAATAAGAGGAGAGGACACTAGTTTCCAAAAGGCATCCATTCACAAGTATAAGAGATAGGAGCACTCTTATGTAGTCATTTCCTTAGCCTACCAGACTGACTCCTCAAAAAATTGAAGAGAACGCAGAAAAATAATTATGCTTTAGTTGTGATAGCAATTATAATTTAGGGCATGAGTGTGGGTATTTTAGAAAAAAATCTACACTGAAAATGCCAATGAAGAAGAAATGGATGAAGACTTGCCAGGGAAGGGTAATGAGGAGATAGGGGAAGAAACTGAAGAAATACAACTATTATCATGGATTTTAGCCATTAGCACTCCATAGACCCTCAAGGTAGTGGGTTTTTTGAAAAAATAGAAGGTGATATTATTAATTAAATTAGGTAGTACTCACAACTTCATCAATAATAAATTAGCTATACACTTAAATTGTTTTGTCTATCTAGTTTTAGAGTTTCAAGTAATGATTGCAAATGGTGGAATAGTCAGTTGTTCTAAAAAATGTCATAGTATTAAACTTTCCATGGGAAAATATCAACTAGATAGTCCTATGCTTTCCATTCTTATGGGTGGAGCTAACATTGATTTGGGAGTATAATGGATAAATACCTTGGGAATTGTTGTGCCCTGCACACACGCCCTGGATTTTGCTCCAGGAAAATGGGGGACCACCCTTTTTGGTATTAGTTTCAATAATTTATCCACTTCTTTCAGTTTTGTGGCCCCTCTTGAGAACTCTAGGCCTCAGCTGAGTGGTATGGTTCAATTATATTGGTTTGATCCACCTTGATTGATTTGAGAATCTTGATAGGCCACCAAGGCTTTAAGGTATATTCTGTTGTCCTTGAAGGTTTTATTATCATTGGTTTGGATGGTAGTGACCTTAGTAGGATTTGGTTAGGTATGTTCTCCTGACCTAGTTTGATGTGCTTCTTACGAGTTAGCTTGAGTGGTCTTGGTATGCTTTGGTTCAAGGAGTTGAGATTAACAATGTGCCTAATTGCTTCATCATGCCACTTGGAATTTGACATTATTTTGGCTTGTAGGTCATTTGGGATGATATCATGCTGGTATGTCTACTGAGTGTGGTTTAAATCTTGGGTATTCATTTGCATTGATTAGATGCAGGGAGCTGTGAGTATATGTCTTGATTTATTGTGCCCGTGAATGCACTTGTGCCCTTGTTGGTGCTTCATAACAGTCTTTTAAATGAATTGCGTAGCTCCTTGGTATGATAGGATAGAGCACCTTTGTGTTCAAATGCAGAGATGTCACTGCTCCTCGACAAGCATCGGAAGATATCCTATCCTTGTTGCAAGTCCTGCTTTCTTTGAAACTCAGAAGTACACATGATGCTCAACATGACCTAATATCCTTGCATCATTCCATTAAAATATCCTTTGGATATTTAAATACCCACATATCCACTTGACATCCATTCCTCCGCTAACATCCACTAAGCCTTCATATTTTTAGCAGGACTCTATAAGGTCTTCGCATATATCTTGTGGGCATCTCAAGACATCCACTTGAAATTCAAACTTTTGCACGTTCAAAGCAATGCCCTTTCGTCCATTCTTATAGGAATATGGTCATCATCCTGATCACCCCTATACTTCAGCAACATCTTGCTGATGCTTAAATTCCCGCAATATCCAAAGCACTCTATTACTCTCGTGACATCTCATCTTCCCATACTCATGTAAGTTCCAGCATGGATCATATCAGTGTAGTTATCATGAGTTGTTATGGGTTACTGAACATGTTCTTAATCCTGATGCTCAAGAGTCTTGACAACTTTAATTTTCAAAGGTAGATTCGAAGGATGGAAAGTTGTTAAATTAAATGGAACAACGAAAGCAAAGTGAAATAGAACACACAACAAAGATCATACACACAAGACAACAAATTTAACGTGGTTCACCATAAACTGGCTACATCTACAAGAGCAGGGGAACAATTTTATTATCTCTGTATGAAGTGTGAATACAATACATGATAGCAGCAATACATCTCTCTTATAAAGCAATATCCACAATGGATAAGGAAGACCAAGAGGCAAGAGATTTGGCGGGAGAAATAATGTGTCTTTTGGACTTCACAATCCAACAATCTCCCACTTGAAGTCCACTGATTACTGCTCACTCCCCTACTCCAGTCTCAATGTCACATCTTGACAATGCCGAGAGAAGCCCAACAGAATTCAAACTTCTCTCGAGGTATAACCTTAGTCAATGCATCAGCCGGATTGATCTTGGTGTTGATCTTTTGAACTTGTAACTTGCCTTCTTTAATCATGCTATGGATGAAATGATACCTCAGCTCAATGTGTTTGGTTCTATTATGGAATGCCGCATTCTTGGCCAAATGAATAGCGCTGTTACTGTCACAAAAGAGTGTGAAAACTTGCTGTTTGGAACCCAATTCAGTAAACAAACGCTAGAACCAAACCATTTCTTTTTCTCCTTCAGTGAGGGCAATGTACTCAGCCTCAATAGTGGAAAGAGCAACTACTTGTTGCAATCTTGAGACCCAGTTGATAGCTGCCCCGACAAAAGTGAAAACATAGCCGAATGTAGACCTTCTTTTATCCAAGTCACCCACCATATTAGAGTCAACGAAGCCTTATAGCTGTGCAACTTTCCCACCAAAGCATAAGGCATAATCTGAAGTGCCTTTTAGATACCTCAATATCCACTTCACAGCTTCCCAATGAATTTTTCCGGGATTGCTCATGAACCGGCTAACAACTCCCACTGCTTGCGAAATATCAAGACGGGTGCATATCATTGCATACATAAGACTTCCCACGGCTGAAGAATATGGAATGTTCTTCATGTAATCTTGTTCTTCTTGTGTCTTGGGGCACAATGTGGAAGACAAGCGAAAATGATCGGCAAGTGGAGTGCTAACCGGCTTAGCACTTCTCATATTGAATCTGTCCAAAACTTTTTCAATATATTTTTGTTGAGTCAATCTGATTTCTTTCTTCTTTCTGTCCCGAATGATGGTCATGCCAAGAATCTTCTTTGCTGCCCCGAGGTCCTTCATTACAAATTTGTTTCCCAAGAGTTGCTTTAAATCAGCAATGACTCTCATGTTGGTGCCTGTAATGAGCATGTCGTCAACATAGAGTAGCAATAAAACAAATTCACCACTTGGCAAGACCTTGTAGTATAAACATGGATCAGATTCACAACGTATAAACTAATTCTCCATCATGAAGTTATCAAACTTGATGTACCACTGCCTTGGGGCTTGTTTTAGCCCATACAAGCTCCTCCTTAATTTGTAAAACAGATTTTCATGCCCTTGCTTGACAAAACCTTCTGGTTGATGCATGTACAATTCCTCTTATATGTCACCATAGAGAAATGTGGTTTTGACATCGAGTTGCTCAAGCTCAAGGTCATAAATTCCTGCCAAGCCCAAAACGGCTCGAATTGTGTTCATCCTCACGACTGGTGAGAAAATCTCATTGAAGTCAACTCCCTTTTGTTGCTCATATCCTTTCACAACAAGTCTGGTCCTGTAGCATTTTGTGCCGCCTTCTTCCTCTTTGATTCTATAGACCCACCGATTCTTCAAAGCTTTGTGATCAGGTGGAAGTCAGACCAGATCCCATGTATGGTTTGCCATGAGTGACTCCATTTCATCCTTCATTGCAGCCATCTAGTTCTCACTGTCCCTATCATTGGAAGCCTCTCGGAATGTAGTTGGCTCTGATTGATCAGATATAAGCAACTGATAATCATCAAACTTTGAAGGAGGTTTCCTCTCCATGGTAGACCTCCTCAATGGAGGAATTTGATCTTGTATACTGCCCTATTCATTAGATGTTGTAGCTAGAACATTCTTCTGTTGTTCAACATGCTTTCCAACATCATTTCTCTGTATACCCTGTAGCTTTTTATTGCCCCTCTGTATTTCCATAAAAGTAGATGAATTTCCAAATTGAGAGTTTACCTTCTCCATTAATACTGGCAACTCTCTTACTGGTGGCATGGAGAAATTCAAATTATGTATATTAAAGTGTGTTGGTTGCAATTCAGGAAGAGAGGGCGTAATAGCCATGGAGGACGGTAGATTAAAAAATGCTTGTGTGACATTTGATTTTTGTGCGGCAAGATCAGCTTCAGCCTGCGTGGAGATAAACTCTGCTGTGTGTTTTGATGTTTGACCACTACGAACTGTATTACAATTTCTTGGCAATGTTGGATGGAGACTTAGTCGTGGGGGAGGAATCATCTCACCAAAGTCATAAAAAACTTGTCCCGTAGTGGAAATCGTTTCTTCTTCAGCTCGCGTGGGATTTATCCCCACTGAATTTTGAACTCTTCTAACACCAGAGTCACAATTTAGCTATGTAGGAAGGAATGATTGTTGACATGGCAATGGAGACGTGGCAGATATAGGAATCGCTATTTGCATAGGATGCGAGTTATATACAGGGGACGACAATTTCAAGACTTTTTGTGGTACGTTTGATTCCTTTACACCATTGTCATTGGCATATGCATGTGGCTACGTGGGAATAACACCCATTGCATAGGTGTTCGATGGCAGATATGAGCCTGAGTGCTCACTAATATCAACATTTGCAGAATGTGAACTAGATTTAAGTGGTGGTAGAGTAATTTGATTACCTTGCAATTGGGAAGGAATACTTCCAATATTGGCATCTGTAAATGAAAGTGGTGGATGCAGGGCTCCCACTTCATTTGATATTTGAACTGTACCTTGTGTAGGTGACTGAGAAATGCCTCTGGTTGCTGGTGACGGATGTGGAGACTGTGAATCACACCCACTAAAACTATCATCCAACAAAATATATTCTTTTGTAGATGTCCTCTGTTCTTGCAAGGCAGGAAACACTTTTTCATTGAATACCACATCACGACTGCGAATGATTTGCTTTGCAACTGGATCCCACAACCTGAATCTGTATTGCTCTTCCCCATAACCAATGAAGATACATCGTTTAGATTTGAAATCCAATTTTGTTCGGTTCTCCTTTGGAATGTGAGCGAATGTCTCGCAGCCAAAGACTCGAAGGTGATTGTAGGAGATCTTCCTTTCAAACCATTCTTCTTCCAGAATGTCAAAGTCCAGTCTAGTGGAAGGACTTCGGTTGATCAAATAAACCGTCGTGTTAACTGCCTCATCCTAGAATTCTTTACTCAAACCAGCATTAGAGAGCATGCTTTGTGCCCTCTTTAGAATCGTGCGATTCATCCTTTCGACTGCACCATTTTCTTGAGGTGTAAATGGTACAACCTTGATGTGTTGAATGTCGTTATCTGCACAATAAGTATCAAAATCTAAAGAGTAAAACTCCCCCCCATTGTCAGTTTTTAAATATTTAATCTTGGTCCCGATTTGATTTTCAGCAACAGCCTTAAAATTTTTGAATTTTGCAAACACTTCTGATTTTCTGTTGAGCATATAGACCCAAAGTTTACGGGTGCAATCATCTAAAAAAGTTACAAAATAGTTTGCTCCTTCAATGGAGGTTACCTCCGTGGGACCGAAGACATCCGAATGCACGAGTTCCAAGGGTCTTGACTTCTTGTCGTGTTTGGTTTTGGAGAAGCTGGCCTGCCTTTGTTTCTCGTAAATACAATGCTCACATAGCTCTAAATCTGCTGATTGTAAACCAGAAAGTTGGCCTCTTTTGAGCAAAACTTCCATTCCCTTCTTGCTCATATGGCCAAGTCTCCTATGCCAAAGTTCTGTCCTACTGTCAACTACGGCCATCACAGCTCCCACTTCAGTGGTACATTCGAGCACATAAAGAGATCCTGATTTGCTACCTTTCACAACAACTAAAGCTCCTTTGGTTACTTTCCAAATGTTGGAAGAGAAAGTGATGTTGCAACCTTGAGCATCAAGTTGTCCAGCTGAAATCAAGTTCCTCTTAAGTTTAGGAACATGTCTTACATCATTTAGTAGCCACTTGCTTCCATTCTTTAGTTGTAGCAATATGTCACCTTTGTCGACTATCTCACACGGCTCATTGTCACCGAGATAAACTTTGCCGAATTTTTCTTCTTGATATGTTTTGAAGGCATCCCGATTTGATGTTGCATGAAAGGAGGCACTGGAGTCTAATATCCATGAGTTGGCTTCAACTTCACTTGTTGCCAAGACAAGAGCTCCTCCATCATCTTCAAGAGTCATGTTAACCTCATTTTCTTTTAGCTATTTTTGGGCTTTCTTGTAACACCAACAATCCTTCTTGACATGTCCATATTTTTCGCAAAACCAGCAACCTTCTTTCCGTCCTCTTGACTTTGATCTCTTAGCTGATTTAGATCTTCTCCTATTATGTTTTCCTTGATCTTGGGTTCTTCCCCTATTGCCTAAAACTAAGGCTTCACCGGATATTTTATTTTGTCCTCTCCTCATGTCTTCGTTGAGAAGGGTGGCAGCGACATCGTCAAATCTTAACATTGCTTTCTTTTCCTTGTCTTCAGATCCTCTTCTCCCAGGTATTGAATTGCTGATCGTCATCACAACATTATCCCAGCTGTCGGGAAGAGAGCACAAGAGTAGCATAGCCCTCATTTCATCATCAAAATTGATTTCTACAGAAACTAGTTGGCTGATTGCAATGTTAAATTCGTTCAAGTGATTTGAAAATCCTTTTCCCTCTTTCATTTTCAGATTAAATAACTTCTTTAACAAGAAGACCTTATTGGTTGCGGATGCCGTCTCATACATGTCGCAAAGCTTGTCCGAAATCTATTTTGCTGAAGTTTCTGTTGCAACATTAAATAAGACATTGCTAGACATCGAGAGGATAATTGTAGCAGCTGCTTTTTGATCCATCACATCCCATTTGTCATCTGTCATCTTCTCCGATTTTGTTGTTTTCCCTTTCAGCGTGATAGCTAGGTCTTTAGTAGGGCACGAATTTGCAGCTTCCAAAGTCCAAAATTTTGCCCCGAAAATTTCTCTATTCTCCACTTGTCCGCTTCTTCCATTTCTTCGAAATTCATCACGAATTTCTCAACCAGCTCCTTGACCGAGCTCTGATACCAATTGTTAAATTAAATGGAACAACGAAAGCAAAGTGAAATAGAACACACAACAAAGATCATACACACGAGACAACAAATTTAACATGGTTCACCATAAACTGGCTACATCCACAGGAGCAGGGGAACAATTTTATTATCTCTGTGTGAAGTGCGAATGCAATACATGATAGCAGCAATACATCTCTCTTATAAAGCAATATCCACAATGGATAAGGAAGACGAAGAGGCAAGAGATTTGGTGGGAGAAATAATGTGTCTTTTGGACTTCACAATCCAACAAAAGTATTATCTGACTTATCACAATACATAGAGGTGTTTGAAGTACGCTGATCATTTCTACAAAGAATTAGTTGTGTAACGACATACTTTTTTTTCTGCCTATGGTATTAAGGATTTTGAATTAGAAGACTACCGGTCAAAGTAGCAGACACCTACAACTATTAGTCAAGAATGTCATGTAGATAGAAATGCAGGATGAAGACAAAGAAGTGGCATCCACAAGGATATGAGCCAGAAGCAAGTAATCTGTCTTGAACCTCGACGAGTCCCAATTGTGGATTCTCTTGTAGATGAATCATACAAAACTTGTTGCAGGCCACAAAGTAACTCCACAGAGCAAGATGCAAGAGATGTCGGTCGTGAGATTTTGAACATTTTTTTAGAAAGAGTGGCTATGGAGATGCAAATGGATCTCTTCCATGTTTTTGTGGCTCACCTTCTTCGTGCTCACAATCTATTGGTTCATGATGTAAAATTTGTTTGGAAGGATTTACCATCACCCTCTGTCAGCTTGACGCAGAAATCCTCCTGTGGTGCATCATATGGAGCAAATACCTATGTGCGGGTGGAAGGATTTGCTTGTTATCATTCCTTGAAATTCCATTATCACTAGACATGTATGCAAAATGTGGCGACATAGATAAAGGTAGGTGAACTGTTGAACCAAAACGCTTCAAAGGAACATGATATCATAAGGTGCTGTTGAAAGAAGATAAGTCAGGCATGTTTATCAAACTTGCAGGATTTGAATTGCGTTGAGGCACAAACAGAAAACCAAGAATCCTTTTCAAAATCTGTAACTCAAGGATACCTTTGAGAACTTTGGCGATGTAATATTGCGGGACACTTATTTCCTCCGCTTTATCCTATTTCCACCCTTTTTCTCGCAAATATCCTGCAGGACCTCTTATGCCCGTAAAGTCTTATTAAAATACGTTGTCTAATCTCCTCTCAAGGATTATAAAGATTGCAGTGGGAAAGAGTGTCATTACGGTGGATTGAAGATGGCAACCATAGCAGAGGGAACCTCCAAGAATCAAGTGAAATGAGCATAACAGTGAAGTGGCATATATTGCTTAATAGAGTGGACAGTCACAAGGCAGTGATCACCAGTAGGTCAAATAATCATTAATAAGTATCGATAAGCCTTAGAAGAAATCATTATGTTGGGTTGTGGTTTCATGAGATTCTCGGTCTTCAGCCTCGTAATTGCTATCTTATTCATATGGAGTAATAATGGTCTTAAAATGTCTGGCAACTAAGATTGTCCTACTTTCAAGAGGAGCAGTGGTGCCACTTACACATTCCTGGGAGTAATGAGTTTAAAAGAGGTTTGACATTCAATTCCAACGAGGGAGAATTAAGTCATCTCGTGCAAAGCAGCATTCTCTACCACGACACAGTGTTCAATCCATGATGACTGACATAGACAGCATGATTGTAAATGGAGCTTATTGTTTCACCTTAGGTATTCTACATCTGGATGATGCACCTAGGAGTTGATATCAACCTTCTATCAGTTGATGATCCCATTTCAGTTTAAGAGGAAGGTAGTTATGAAAGGATATTAAGAGATAGGCACATGACAGAGCAAAATGCTGGAACATGGTAACAATGAACAAAATGGACAATCATCATTGCTAACAGTGCATATATCATGTGAGGGAGGGTTGCATGCCAATAATGAGGATCAGAGAACACTAAAGTACCATAGGGAAGGATATCTTCAGTGGGTTTCATAGTCTTTGGAATGGGACTGTTATTCACTCTCCTATCTCTGATGTTGCCTTGATCAAAACCAGAGTGGATGATATCACTGATATCAGTATGGAAGGTGATAAAATCCTAATCCCGCACAAAGGTGTTATTACAAGGATTATCATGCTGCGAAGGCACAATTATCATGCTCTGCGAAGGATAGGATTATCTCTGAAACTCTAGGACTGCCCTAAGACTATCATGGACATCACCTATTGCCTTTGAATTACAAGGGAATTAGATAGTGAATTAAAGACAATGAAAACAATAATGATGAGATGGAAGAATGATGGTGAAGATGACGCTTGGGAACTGTTGATAACTGAGAGGGGGGGTGAATCAGTTATCTTAATTAATTTAACTTTCTGTTCTTCTTTAACAACTAGTGCCGCATCAAAACAAATAAGTATCCATAACCATGAAAGCAGAAACAAAATCAATACACATAACACAATGATTTTGACGTGGAAAACCCTATTAAGGGAAAAACCACGGGGTGACTAACCCAAGATTGTATTCTCTGTTAAAAGAATAGAAGTACAAAATGGCACTTGCCAATTAGGGCTCACTGCTCACAAGAGGCTCACTGCCTATATGAGACTCACTGTCTACAAGGTATAAAGAAAGTAACAAGATACTTGAACTGATGTGAAGCATCCACATATGCTGAGGTTCAGTTCCGGTTAGGCTCAATACACTGATCTACTACACTTCATTCTTCCTCTTCTTTGGTGCTGCTGTCCTGTCACATACCGGCCCTGTATTACTGCTTCCACATTGCTCTCTGCTTTTCTTCGCACTTCACAACACACCACACACACTTTCTCATCGAAATCCATCTGGTATATATATCCACACAAAGGATTTCAACATCTTTCTAGTCGGCATCCGGAATACTCAATATTTTCCCAAACTCTGGTCTGTCGGTTTAATCCTTGCTTACCAAGTGATGCGTATCAAAGAGATGCTTATAGAAGTCATCAATCATGTCGGCCAATCATGAATGATCCCTTAAGAAACTTGATTACCATCAATATCTCATCCGGATTAAGGTCTGATGCTCTGCCGGTCAGTTCTTCCTCAGTCTTCTCTGCCAAACAGGAACCCAACACTTAGGTGTTCATATCTTTTCACTCTTCCATCACCGAAGGCTCAATCTCTGGAATGTATTAGTCATGGTACTCCTCTTGACTTCCCCAAGTCCGCACTTTACTATGATACTTCCTCTGAGAGATCTGGACCTGACTGTCGGACCTTGCTACATACTCTGTTCTTGGTCACCAGACCAAATACTCTTCAATTTGACTTCCTGTATAGACACACCATGTCCTGCGGATGTGTGGGATGGACTTTGTTGCCATCAATGACAACACTCATGAAGCCACACAATGTCTCTTGCCAACAATCTCCCCCTTTGGCATTGATGGCAACACTTAGTGAAAAATGACTAAGTGTCACACTACACTTCCCCTTGGCTGATGCTCTGTTCTAATGTACACTTTACCGGAGCTCCCCCTTAGCTAGATTCCACATTTTTCACTACTCCTCACTCCCCCTTTGACATCAATGGCAAAGGGTAGAATCCGCACACCAAAATTTTCAAAAATCCAACTATACTTAACTGCATAAGTATATATACATGTTATACTTACATAAACTAAAGTATATCTGCAAAAGTTGTCTTCAATTGGATGAATTATGTTGCCCAACTCTGCTTCATCCAGTCCAAAATTGAGATGTGACCACTCAACAGGAATGCAAAAGCTTATGCCCTCTTTAGATCTGTCGGATCACTGGTCTGGGCTGTGGTCTGAGCATCAGATAGGGCCTCATGCATGGCCTCTAATTTAGGGATAATTATCCCTCTAAGTTCACTTAACCTGCTTATTCTATTTTTCTTTTCCTTCTCAAGCTTCTTTATTTCATTTATGACTGCAATAGTCTGACACTCTTGATTTATTCTGGAAGAGGTGAGAGGATCAAAACTTTGAGATAAACTTGATAGTTTGCTCTCTTGTTCTTTCACCTTCTTGGTGATGTCTGTTGTTACGGTGGACCAAGATAGACAAAATTTGTAGAGATCACCACCATCTTTAAGAGCATTCTCTAGGCTCTTTATTCCAATATCCAAATTTCTTCTATCATTTGTTATTAGCCCTTGTACTTCGGAGAATCTCTTTCCCAAAAACTCCTTCTGGACCTTTTCTTCTGTCGACTTCTCTAAGGAATCAAAATGTGTGCTAACAGTATTAACAAGAGATTTGAGATTACCGGATGAAGAGGCCAAAATATCCTTCTGGAAGGATGGCATGATCTTTTCCAATACATCGGATGCAATCTCAATTAGCTCACAGTATTCCATGTGAGACTTTAGAAGTTTTTCTTTTTCCTTTGCTTGGGCAAAGGATGCTATCTTCATTGTTTGAACCGGGGAGAGAGAATCAAAATTGAATGGTCCTTGAAGCAGTTCCGGTTCATCAATTTCCATCATCTCTTTGGTCAAGAAATCTTTGACAGTTTCTGCATTATCTCTTGCCGGAGATAGAGTCTTCTTCCCTTTTGCAGTCTCAGAACTGTCTCCTGGGGTTTTCTCTGTTTGGTCTTTTCCCCTTTCCTTTACTTCTTCTTCTTGACTGGTTTTCTCCTCTATTCTTTCTTCTCCTTTAGATTCAGAGTCTGCAAGGGAATCTGGATGAGAGATATTTACTTCTTCTTGGACTTCCTCTTCCGGAATAGAGGAATCCAGGTCCTTAGTTTTCTCCTCATCTATCTCTTTTGATTCTTCTACATTTTTCTCTGTAGGATCTTCCTTTGATGTACTGAGTCCTTCATCATCCATGACAGAGGGTTCATCACCTAAGTCCTCTATAACAGGAATATTGAATCTTTTATAGGCATTCTGGAGGATGTCTTTAGTCTCTTTGGCCACTTGATCAGTCTCTCCGAGCATAAGCTTATTCATTCTGGCTTTGCTCTAGAACTCATCTTTGCAATCTTTGAAGATCATGCTCATTTGTTTTGGAGTGATGGAGGGATAAAGCTGAATAGCTATTTGTTCTCGGATCTCCAGGTCCTTTGCCTTTGCATTCTCCTTTCTCATTTCAAGTTCCTTCTCTAAACTTTTGGGAATTAGAGAGATGATTTCAATAAATGCCTTATTATATATGTTTAAGTACTTAACTGTGGCTTCTTCCAAGATCTTTTTATCTGCGTCATTATACTCATCATAGAATTCTGTCATTGGTTGCAGATTCCCATTCACAGTAACTGCCTTGACTACATCATCAATGGACAGAGTAGGCCTTTCAACAAACTCTTCTACTTCTTCTTCCTTGCTATGACTGGTAGAGGGTTCACCAGATGTTTTCTTCTTCTTCATTTTCTTGATCTCCTCATCAGATTCTGTTTCTTCATCATCCTTCTGACTGACGTAAGACTTTGTGGCTTTTGTCTTAGTTCTCTTCTCTCCCTTTTCGGATGTCCTGACTTCCGGTTTTGATGCTTTTTGGCTCTTAGAGGTGGCAGGTGCAGAACTCTTGGAGGATCTGGTCCGGGAGGGGGCTTGCATCGGAGCACTTTTTTTCTCAGTTTCTTGCCTTTCTTTCTCTTCCCTTTCCATCTTCTCTCTATTGGCATCAACTGCCTCCTTTGATGTTCCATGCCTCTTGGCGAATTCTTCTACTTCCCTTCTTACTTTTCTCTTGATCTCAGGCTATCTAAGTTCAACATGAACTTTTACACTCAGCTCTTGGTAGGTTCCAAACCTTTTTGCCTTAGTGTCCTTAGACTTACTCAACAAATGTTGGATATGCAGTTCTAGGATTTTTTCATCAACCTCATACCCCATTGGCATGATCCATACTGTTCTTGGTTCCACTGCCTCTATTAGGCATTGATTAGTGTCTACCATAAAGCACACTGTATCCTTGTATTTCTCAAACAAAGATTGGGGGATTCTTTCTCTGGTCTGCATCATGCTTTGGAAGTTTTTGAAGTAACCCCACAGAGCTGTATTTTGTGTCTTGGCATCACCAAGCCCATACATATAATCCCTGATTTGTATGGCAATAGGTTTGTCATTCTACCATATCCAACCATTAGTTTCGGGTAGCTCATTCATATAATAGAAGAATAGGCAAAGTATCAAGCCACCATACTTGAATGAATTCTTTTTATCCTTCTTTATTTTCTGCAAATTCTCCAACAGTTGATTCAAGAGAAGCTCACAAAGATCATAGTCAGCATTTTCTCTTAGCATCTGATAAGCAGTGTAAATTGCAGTTTCGGGTACTGAATTTTTCCTACTGGAGTGATATATCTTGTAACCAATTATCATGGTGGCAAACTTGATATCCAGATCAGTGATATCTTCTATTGTCATTGCTCTCTTGTCAAATTTTGATCCGATAGCCTCACTCATAGTTTGGTTTTTGACCGATTTGAGAATAGGTAACCCTCCAGATGAGTGCAAACCGGTTACCGCCCTAATAGCATCTTTTGTGATCTTAAATGGTCTATTCAACCACATGAAGTTGTCATGCACTCTTCTCAAAACATACTGGACCCACTCATCTTCTGCAAAATAGGGGAAATGGATGCACTGTCCGAAATGCTTGTCCCAGATGGCCTTGTATTGGGGTTTAAGTTTAAGTGATTCATCTAACAGTTCCTTGTGGTAGATATCCATCAATTTAGATTCCCCAAATTCTTCAATGTTTGCATGTATGCAAACCCTAATATCTTCTACATGCAGAACTCCATGCGGAATGCTAGAAAATGCGCCTAGGGGATCAACTTCTAGGGATTTATAAGGATGTTTTCTGAATTTTGGGAGCGGCCTATCAGTGATCTTCACAACATTTGGAGTACCCATCTTTCAAAGATTCAGAGAGAGATTTCAAGAGCGGAAAAATACCTTTTACGCTTCTAGGGTTCACGATATGACCCAGATCAGATTGCAGGATGAATCAACTTCTGCGGTTGATCTTTGAGAGGTTTTAGTTGCAGAGCTCCTTCTCTTTTCTTCTCGAATGCAAATGTGCAAATGATGAACAAAAGAACCCTTATATTTCTGTGAAAACCCTAATTTCACATTGTAATAAATGCACAACTTAAGTTATTCCGGTTGCTTTGTTCTCCTTGTCCTGAGAGATCTTTCTGGATCACTGAGATGCACTTAGAGTTATTCTCAGTGAATATTGGCAATCTATCTACCTTTCTCCAATCATTCCATTTATCCGCAGAACAAGATACCTCAAATTTGAATCATACTAGATCTAACTGTGAAAATCCTGTTCTTATCGGATGACTGATAAACCGGATCATTCTTGGAAGATTAACCTCTTCTAAGTTTCTTGCGGATCTTCCATATCTTTACCAAGGCTTATTTAGATGTTTTTTTGAGAACCCTTTAATCCACAACTTTCCATGTGCCAATTTCAGGCACCAATTGACTGGCTAGGGGAACTTGTTTTCTTTTGTGACTCCCCCTGAGCCAGAGCTCATCTATTTAGTTTCCGAAAGGGATATCAACACCAGATTCTGGTGCGGATCCATCCTCAACATTTTCTGTATTCATCTTCACCCAAATCTTGTTCATCTCCCTTTGAATTTCATCCGCATTCACTTTTCCTTTTCCTTTGTCTTGGTTTTGATTATGATGCACCAAACCCTTTTTGTCATGATTCTTACTTCTGCAGAATTTGGCAATATGACCGGATCTATTGCAATTGTAGCAAACAACATTTCTTTGCATATTTGACTGATATCCTCTTGATCTGCACTGATTAGCCATATGTTTCATTCTATTGCATGCAAAGCATCTACCTTTGAATGAATTGTTTATTTGCATATTTCTACACCCATGAGATTTGTGACCATACCTTTTGCAATTAAAATACTATCCGGAGAAGGATGAATTAGTCTGATTCATTCTTCTTCTGCACTGATTTGCTTTATGACCAAAGTTATTGCAATTGTGGCAATATCCATTGAAGGACGGATATCTTTGAGCATTTGGTTGCCTTACCGGAGGTCTTCTAGGCCCGTTCCTTGGATTTCCTGATCCAGAGTTCTTCTGACTAGATCCGGAGCTTTCACCTTTCTCATACCCCAAGCCTTGCTTGTCATCTACCCTCTTTTGGCTTTCAAGAAGAACTTCAAGCTGAGCAGAGCTTATCTTGAATTTCTCTTTGTATTCATTTGCTATTTGAAGATCCCTTTTTACGGTGTCAATCTGATTCTCAAGTTGTTCTTCATTATCTCTAGCTTCTTCAAGATCAAATTCCAAATGCCTGATTATTCTATCCATTTTGTGGCAGTCTTCTGACTTCTCCTTGAGAGATTGTTTTAGATTATCTTCAGTCTTTCTTTTCTCTTCAATTTCTTGGGTGAATTTCATAATCCCTGATTCCATTTCATGTCTTACCATAATGACCTCTTTTGATAGTTTCTCACATAATTTGTTCTTCTCATTCAGATCTTCATTAGTATCATTGGCTTCACTTTGACTTGCTAATTGCTGAAGAAGTTCCTTTCTCTTTTTCATAGAGATACTCAGTTTCTCCTTTGGTTCATTTATGAAATCATCAGCTTGTTTGAGCCTTTCCCTCAAGTTGTTGACTTCAGAGTGAGATTGTTTAAGATCATCAAGGGCAGACTGAAGTTGTTCCCTCATACCATACATATCTATTGGAATTCCCAGATCTTCCTCAAGATGTTAGGCTCTGTTTGGAGGAACTTAGCTCTGATACCAATTGTTGATAATTGAGAGGAGGAGGTGAATCAGTTATCTTAATTAATTTAACTTTTTGTTCTTCTTTAACCACTAGTGCAGCATCAAAACAAATAAGCATCCATAACCATGAAAGTAGAAACAAAATCAATACACATAACACAATGATTTTGACGTGGAAAACCCTGTTAAGGAAAAAACCACGGGTTGACTAACCCAAGATTGTATTCTCTGTTAAAAGAATAGAATTACAAAATGGCACTTGCCAATTAGGGCTCACTGCCCGAGCACACTGCTCACAAAAGGCTCATTGCCTACAAGAGACTCACTGTCTACAAGGTATAAAGAAAGTAACAAGATACTTGAATTGATGTGAAGCATCCACATATGTTGAGGTTCAGTTCTGGTTAGGCTCAATACATTGATCTACTGCACTTCATTCTTCCTTTTCTTTGGTGATGCTGTCCTGTCACATACCGGACCTGTATTACTGCTTCCACACTGCTCTTTGCTTTTCTTCGCACTTCACAACACACCACACACACCTTCTCATCGAAATCCATCTGGTATATATATCCGCACAAAGGATTTCAACATCTTTCTAGTCGGCATTCGGAATACTCAATATTTTCCCAAACTCTAGTCTGTCGGCTGAATCCTTGCTTACCAAGTGATGTGTATCAAAGAGATGCTTATAGAAGTCATCAATCATGTCAGCCAATCATGAATGATCCCTTAAGAAACTTGATTACCATCAATATCTCATCTGGATTAAGGTCTGATGCTCTACTGGTCAGTTCTTCCTCAGTCTTCTCTGCCAAACAGGAACCCAATACTTAGGTGTTCATATCTTTTCACTCTTTCATCACCGGAGGCTCAATCTCTGGAATGTATTAGTCATGGTACTCCTCTTGACTTCCCCAAGTCCGCACTTTACTGAGATACTTCCTCTGAGAGATCTGGACCTGACTGTCGGACCTTGCTGCATGCTCTGTTCTTGGTCACCGGACCAAAATACTCTTCAATCTGACTTCCGGTATAGACACACCATGTCCTATGAATGTGTTGGATGGACTTTGTTGCCATCAATGACAACACTCATGAAGCCACACAGTGTCTCTTGCCAACAAGACCTGCTCCAGAGGCTAACCAAACATGACGGAAATTGATTCTCCAAAATTCAGAAAACTTAGGACAACTTTGATGTTGCTTTAAAGAAGGTTGAAGGAGGTCCATGGAGTCTAGAAAACTGATGCAACTAGAGATAGTCATGAAAAGGGAAGTATATCTTGTTTAGGTTAATGCTGAGGAGTTCAGATTGGCTCAAATATGTGGTTTGAACATCATTGAATTTAAAATGATAGATCTTGTTAAAATCAGATTTTTTGTGCTTAAATAAACTATGTTCGTAAAAGATTATTCATTATTCTTCTCTTTTCTTGTAGATTAAGTAGGACAATAGGTTGATGCAATGTACAACAGATGTGTCACGAAGATTCCCAGATCAAGGAAGCTGGTATGTTTGACATTAGGAGTTGAGTTCAAGTCTCCTGAGATCCTGATTGAATGCAAAAAATGAGGAAGATCAGATTGTTGTCAGAAATTGCAAAGAATGTACTCAGTTTTGGGTGCAGTTTCAATTCTGTTTGCACCTGTTCCAGTCAACAAATCAATCCAGCAAGCCTCCAATTGGATATGTCTTTATCAAAAAAGTGTCATATACTCCTCTTGACCAGTCAACTCATTGGAAAAGTCATTTGTCTCATTAGACAACTCAAAAAGCTACTATTTCGTCCTATTCTCATGAGTTGAAAAGTTGTATTTTTGTCTTTTCCCTAAAAGACAAAGTCAAATATGGAAATGTAACTGCCCACTGACCAAAATTAAATGATGTCAAATCTGAACCCTTGGTGTTGGTTTAATCCTCACTGTCCATGGGAAAACTCACTATGCTTGCCTCTCTATATAAAGGCAACCTCTCATTGTAAAAGGTAAGAAAGACTGAAGAGAAAAGATTTGTTGAAACTCTGCCATTTTTTGAATCAATGTAAATAGAATTTCATTTGCTACTACCATATGAGTTTATTTTGTTGATTGGATATGGTTCTCATGGTTCCTCTTCACCTTTCTGATTAGTTATTCAGTTGCATTTGTGGTTAATTATTCAGATATTTGGTGGATTTCCTGTCCATACCATTAATGGCTTGTTGATTGTATGTCATTGGGCATGGTTAGTCTGGACATATTTATATGAGCTAAGTTCGATTGTGTGAGTTCATTGAACTGCGCTAGGAATTAGGTGTTGAATGAACTCTTCATAGTTTGAAAACCCTTGTGTTTCCTTAGAAGATTGCACAGACTCTGTAGCATTGTGAGCTGCTTGGTTAAGCAGAGATTTGTTTATTGTTAGAAATTTGTCTATTTGTTTGTTGATCATTCCTATAGTTGTCTATAGGATCTCTCTATCCTTTATTTATCCCCCTTTTCTTTTGCATTTTCTTTATCAAGTTCTGTTAGATTAGGTTTCATAAACTTGCATAGTGCTATCATAAAATTCATATTGGGTAGATGCAAGTTAGCATATTGTTGATTACAGGTTGAAATGACATATTTTAGCAATCTGAGTATGTATCAGTTTGTCTATGCATTGTCAAATCTAAAAACTGATCAAGGTCATGTGTAATCAAACCTTAATGCACTAAAGTTTGCCTACATTGCATACATAAGTCCCCTTGGTTGGAACAACAAAATACATACCCGTTGAGTTATCTTGCAAGTCAAGACCTGACATTATAAACCTTGGGGCAGTCTTCTTCTAGGTTTCCTAGGATAAGATTCCTTTCAAGAGAGGTGAGATATCTTATATCTTACCTGCATTGTTGTGTGCTAAACCACCCATCAACAAGAATGATTAGAATGAATTTCTAAGAGTTTTTCATGTGTTCCCAATCAGAGCGTAGGAAATTTGAACTACAATGGATATGTGCAACATCTTCACGATTGGTGAGTTCTCATTAGATGTAGAAGATTCTAAAAAAGGGTGTGGATGGATTTGTAGCTCAATTATTTTCAGTAGAGCCGCACAACCAACAAACAAGTCTACACCACCAAACTTATAAGCTATTGTGGAGAAACATTCGATAGTCTTTAGAAATATGCCAAAAGGAATTCTTCCCAAAAGGGATCATGATCATGTCATTCAACTAGTGCTAAGGTGCCAACCACCTAAAATTAGGTCTTATAGATTCCCATATGTCTAGAAGAGTGAAATTGAGAAGATGGTACAAAAGATGTTAAAAGCATGTATTATTCATCATAGTTAGAGTGCTTATTCCTCTCTAGTGATGATGGTATGTAAGAAGGATGACACTTGGAACAAGTGTCCAAACTATAGAGAAATCAACAAGTACACCATCAAAGATAAGTTTCCTATTCTAGTTATTTATGATTTATTAGATGAACTAAACGGAGCTATGTTTTTTATAAAACTTAATCTTAGATCAGGTTATCAACAAATTGGAATTAAGGAAGAAAATATTCTCAAGACAACATTTAAGACCCTTGAGGGTCATTATAAGTTTTTGGTGATGCAATTTGGTCTTACTAATGCTCCTTCTACATTTCAAAGTTTGATAAATCTCATCTTTAAGCCAATTTTGGGGAAGTTTGTATTAGTGTTCTTTGATGATATATTAATTTATAGCAAGATATAGGAAGACCATTTGCACCATGTTTATTAGGAATTACAAATTCTCCAACAACATTAGTTTTATGCTAAATCTTCTAAGTGTGTTTTTGGACTCAAAGAGGTGCAGTTCTTGGGTCACATTATGTCTCATAAAGGAGTAAAAGTTGATTTGAAAAAAAATAAAGGCTATGGTGGAGTGATTAGTTCCTAAAACCATTAAGTACTTGAGGGATTTTCTAGGACCCATTGGACACTATAGAAGATTTGTAGAGAATTATGGCTGCATAGAAGCACCCCCCATAACACTTTTGAGAAAGGATGCTTTCAAATGGAATGAAGTAGTTAATATGGTATTTTAGATACTTAAGGAGGTGATGTGTACCACTCCAGTTCTAGCTACTCTAGATTTCACCAAGAATTTTATTATGGAGTTTGATGCTTCAGGGAATAGAATAGGAGTAGTTTCATGCAATAAAGCAGGTCCATTGCTTTTGAAAGTTGTCAATTAAAGGGTAAGAATCAACTCTAACCTATTTATGAGAAGGAAATGCTAGCTATTATTCATGTAGTCAAACAAATGGAGGTTATACCTAATGGGTAGACAGTTCAAAGTAAAGATGGATCATGATAGCCTAAAAAATTTCTTGGATAAGTGATTAGCCTTTGAAGAGAAACAAAAATGGGTCACTAAGATAAATTGGGATATGACTTTGAGATCATCTATAAGAAAGGAAAGGAGAATGTAGTGGTTGATACACTATCCAGAAAGGATTATAAGGATGAGGCATTATTGTGTGCCATTTCAATATTATAGGCAGATCAGGTTAAAGAAGCATGATTAGAGTGGCAATAAGATGTTGCTACATGGAATCTCATTCAATAGTTGCAGAATGATCCAAGCAACTTAAATAAGTTTTGTTGGATGGGAGATTCCCTATGGCATAAAGAGAGATTGTACATTTGTAAGAATTCCAGCCTCAAACAAAATATTCTATAGGAGCTCATGGTTCTCTAGTTGGGGGTCTCTCGGGACTTTTGAAGACATATCAATGAATCAAGAAGGATTTCTTTTGGGAAGAGATTAAAGGTGATGTTCAAAAATTTGTGGTAGAATGTTTGGTATGTCAAAGAATTAAAGGTGAGACAATTAAGACCCCTGTCCTTTTGCAATAATGGTTATTACTATTAACATATATTTATCACATCATAATGTAATGTCATATGTTAATGATATATTCCAAATATTATTAACATTACTAACTCATAACTGTCTTAGATAGTTATAGTTAGTTGGTTAGGTATGCTGACCTAATTGATTATTTACCAACCTCACATTTGTATATATTGTTGCATCCATTCAATAACAATTTTCTCACTGCTTTCCCAAATTTTTCCCAATTTTATTATGGTATTAGAGCATAAATAATTCTTGTGCCTGTGAATTAAGGGCAATTATTTGCATGTGCCTATGATGTCATGATGTTGAGCAGTTATAATCCCTCCCTGTATTATGCATACTTGTATCGTGCCTGTATGTCATTGTTGATGAATCCTCCTGGTGAAAATTGAACATGGAGGGTTCCCGGAGGGATGTACAAGTAATTGCAGGCCATTCAAAAGGAGTGCAGTCATGTGGAGAAGAAATTTACTATGACAGGGTTGCACGTGGAAAAGAGAATTGTTGTGTATGAATGCAATTGCTATGTGTGGCATAGCAATCACTTGCATGAATGAGGTTAAGCATTGTCATTCTTGCCGTTCAATCTCTCTCAAATCCTTGTTATGCACTAGATGTGGAAAAGACATCACTTGCTGCGAGTTTAACGTTATGTTGCTACATATAGATTAAGGCATCATTTATTGTGCACAAGCTGTATGAAGAAGCTGTGTATAAGGTCTACGTGGAGTTGTGTAAAATCAAAGATAATGTTTATTGTGTGTGGTTGGCGATGGAGATATTGCTTCTAATCCTCTTAAAATCCTTTTACTATTCAAAAACATGTCGGTGAAATCACAATGCAACAACGACGGTTATCTCAAGGAATATTTTCATAAAAGGTGCATAATTCTTTTTGCAAAGTTCCTTCTAAAGTTTAAAAATAAAGTCTATTGTGTCTAATATAAAAAAAAGTGGGGAAAGGCACATGAAAAGCTTTTTAATTTGGAGAATAAAAATGTTGGGGAGTATTATAAACAAATTTAAGGAAGCAAACTATAGGGTTAACAAGAATTATTTGAAAATAATTTAATTCTTAATTATTTTTTTTTACTTCTATAGTTTAAAATTAAAAAATAAAAGTGCAAATGAATATACTTAAATTAAATTTAAAACTATTTTATTATTTTATTGTACTTATTTTTGGAGAAAAAAATTCAAAAATTTAAAGTTGTTTTAAGTTTTGTACACACAAACAAAACCAAATTGATAATGTTTGGTATTAACAATGTCTCTAGTTCACATTTATGGGTAATGTCATCGTGACAAATTACTACATCTAATGCCTAACAAAGTTTAACAACAATGTCTATGGCATTGACCCTGTATAACATTGGGGAGATACAAGGGTTACATTTGGAGAGATAAGAAAGTTCCCAAAACTCTAAATAATGGCTGCTAATGCTCCCAAAATAATGCTTCCTGGCTCTCAACTTTTCAGAGGAGACAATTATGTTGCCCAGAAAATAAAAGCCCAGACCTAACTTAAGTTTGAAGACCTATGGAAAATTATCTTTAGAAATCTCACTGGACCTACACAAGATGGTGTTGATCAAAATAGATTTGATAAGGTCAATAAAACTTTTCATTCTCCAAGCAATAGTTACACAAAAAAATTCATTCAAGCAAGCAAGCAATCCTTCCTTTTCATCCATGGAGAAATTCCTTCCATTCTTTCAAGAAGAGGGTTTGAGAGAGAAGAGAAAATAAAATGGAAAATTATGAAAAATAACTCTGTTTTTCCCTTTTATACAAAAGCCCTAATTTTATTTCTTTTAATTCTTTTTCCAATTTCACCAAACACACTCAAACAAATCACTTTAATTAATAGGAAAATAGTTAATCAACCAATTTCAACTATTCCAAATAGGTAATTGCCTTTTAACTCAATCTCATTTTGAAAATTCCAAACACACCATACCAAGCATTCAGTTTTCCAATTAATGCAATTCTACCTTTTTGACAAAAAAATATGAAATTTTAGAAATAATTTGAAATCACTCAAATTTATTCCTCTAGCACAACTTTATGCAATAAATGTTTTCTCTAAGGTAGAAATAATAATTTTCATTTTAATGATTTTAAAATAATCTAAAAACACGGAAAAACACGTTTTTCGAGATAATTTAAAATGAAGTGCAAAATGCTAAGGAAACATGCGTAAATGACTTCAAGCACACATTACGAATTTCCACAACACAAGGATAAGAATGAGATGACTTAGTACCCCATGTCAACCTTCTCCACATTTCCCACATTAGTTAACACTTGTAATTACATGCACACTCAAGTCAACCATCAGGCGTACCTGCTCCACATATAATAGTTGAAGCAACATAATCCACTCCAACGTGGCATAATCATACATGATATACAATAATCACATTCACTATAACCATCTACCACTAGCATGATTCAGGAACATGATGCATAAACAACAACATTTCACAATGCGGGAATAATACGACAATCATAACCATAACAAGTATAGTGAAAATAGTGAAGCTGAAGCACTGCAATAATCTAACATGCACATTCAAATGAACACTAGGGTGGGCATTACACAAAAAATTTGAGTCACAAATCCCACTTTGAAGAGATCACATCTGAATCCTCTTGAAAAAGGTTGAAATCATTCCAAGTCGATTTGTCCAAGTCATAAATTTTCCTAATCATAGTCTCATACCAAATCCAAATCTGCATCCTAGCTGACAATTGCATCCAAACACCTCATCATCCTTCAACATCTCCATCATGGGCCCCTAGATTGAAAACTTAATTATGCGAGCTAAAGCCCCTATGTCTACTACCTTGTGTGAAACTCATGCAAAACCCAAAATCACAATCAAAGCGCCCTTAAACTATGCATCCATTAGATGAGATCTTTTATCTAAATCAGATCAAAAATCCCTTTGCCAATGATGAAATTATACTCTTGGAGATCAAGATGAATATCATGATGACACTTAGCTTTGATGATGATATTATTGCACACAAACTTGCCATAAACTTTCATCCCTCACCCTTGAATATGCAAGAGCCTTACAACTAAGAACTAGTTAGCACTAGTTATCATGTCAATCCTAAACATATCTATTGATCATCAGGTTATGATTTCTTTGACAAAGGAAGCACTTATCTAAACAATCTAATGGTGTTAGTGATACTTCAACAATCACTGAGGCAACTTCATCCAATGAGAGCATCAAGATAGGTACCATTCATATCCCCTACAACAAGATCACTACCACCAATCATTCCACTTCCACTATCCCTACCATCAAACTTTATCCTCTGTATCCTCGGCCCATCGATTGGGGCCAACAAAATTGTAAAACATATAAAACAAAAGATCCAAATCAAACATCAAAGGCAAATGAATCCAAAAATTGAGAAAGAAACATAAAAAAAAATGAATCCCAAAGAAAAATGAAACAATCAAATCAAGTGAGGCAAAGTATCCAAATCAAGCAAATCTCAAAATGTGGAGCTACATCAAAAGATACACCTTGCATAAAATAGGTGTCCACCACCTCCTGGATTGTATAAGAATGTTGGTCCTCAATATCCAAATCTAACTATCACTCAAAATCCAAAGACACCATGCATATAATAGGTGTCTACCACCTCCTAGATTATATAAGAATGTTGGTCCTAATCACCATCCTAATCCCAAATCCAAATTTCAAAATCCAAAATCCAAATTTCATAATCCACCATCTCAAGCATGGTGAGTCAAGAATACTCCAATCCAATCTAAATCGCCAACCTATCCACCTAAATCCTCCAAACCTCAAATACCTAATTTCACATCCAACATCCCCCATCCAAATCCAATATCATGTCTTAAATCCAAAAAACTCCACAACACAAATTCATCGTATTGTGGTAGGAATTCTTTATCATAAGGGTTATGGTGGTACTACCCTATCAAAATGTAAACATTCGGATAAGGCCAACCTAGTTATCAATGAGGATCACACCAACATTAAAGGATTGTACAAGAGTGCTTTGATCTTGACGAAGCAACTACTCTAGGCAGGTTATTATTGGCATGTTATGACAAGAGCATCTACATCAACTACCTCAAATAGATAGGGACATGTGAAGACCCTTTGAATATCAAGCGATCAATGCTATCCAATCAACAAATCAAAAAATAAAATAAAAGTAAAAAAATCAAAGAAAAAATTAAAATAGTAAAGAGAAATCATTCGTCCAATGGTGAAAACCATTTTATGGCACCTTGGATGAGTATCATGATGAAAACCCATCACGGGTGTCATGTCAATGTGTAAATTAGTTTTCTGTGTACCTTGCACTTGGGGGAAAGTGTCTCCTATATCCCATCCTATCCTGCTCATATCATCCTAATCCATCATAACCATATATCCTTTCCATCATTTCCATTCATCCTTCCTGCTTTATTTTAATCTTGATAAGGACTGAGGCATGATCTTGAAACATGCTTTGGAAAACTCTTGACATAGCAAATCCTTCAAACATCTTGTTTTAGCTTATGTCATACATTATATCTCTTTAATCCAACATACTAAACAACATTTGTAGAGTTGGGCATGTTTTTCTTTTGTGACATAGTCCTTGGAGATCACATCCTACACTTGTTTATCCATCTACCATTCATCCTCCTTTCCATCCACTATCAATAATCCCTTAATCCATCCATCCAATTCATTAAGCCCATCATGTCTTAAAACAACCTACCTCCCATCCTTATTTCTAGACTTGGTGTTCCCTTGTCACTAGTTATCATATCATATGGAGATAACAATTCCCTCCAATAGTCAAAATAAAATGACTATTCAAAGCATTCCAATGCAGTCATTCAAAGTAATCTAGTGTAGTCATTCAAAGAAATCCAATGCAGTCATCCAAAGCAGTCCAATGCAATCATCCCAAGCAATCCCAAAGTAGTTAATCCATCGCAAGCAATCCTAATCCATAAATCTTGCCAAGGAATCTATCCTATCACCCACAAGCATCCATTAGTTTTGTTCCCAGTCGTGCTATCAATCTTAATCAACTTCAATCAACCATCATCATCGGGATACATCATTCCCAATCCTCATGTTGCTCTCGGGATATATCTTTCCCACATCAATAACACTATCCTCATGTTGTTCTCGGGATATATCATTCCCACATCAACGCTATCATCATCATCAGTCAATCATCAATTTTTAACTTGACTAGGGGCAACATCTTGCTTATCTTTGTATTATTTATGCATGCTTTCTTTCTTTCTTGTTGGCTTGTGTGCATTATCATTTTATCTTGTATCTTCATCAGTCCTTGCAACATACCTACCACAATGACATCATGGTCTTTCATATCATGGTTCCATTGGCATATGCTTTCTCGTGACCTTCAATCCTTTTTGCATGTAACACATCATCACCATGGTCTTTATATCGCGGTGCATAATGTCAAGTGCTATATCAAACATCAAGTTGCTCACACCAATTAGCATGAGTATCCATTCCTCCATCATTTGCATCTCATCCCTTATCCTCATCTCTCCTTTCCATCCATTTTGAGAGCATACTCATGTCCTTCAAACCTACCTATCCTCTCAAGAGGGCATCATCCCATATTCCTTTTTTATAATCCCCATCATTTTCCATCCTTCCTCATCCTAAAAATCTATATTTTATTTTTCTTTGAAATGACATTGCTTCATTTAGTCGCAACATTGTCTCAAAGAGGGGCAAAATGTAGGCACCTAAAAAATGCCAAGTCTTGATTCACCAAAATACTCCATCATTTTCCTAAGTCCTAACTCGCTTTTCCTAATAATCTAATCCCATTCACATGATTTAATAAATATTGATTTATTAAATCTCTTTTATCACTTAACCACCTAAAAAATGAATAAAAGAATTAGAAATTTGTTTTATTCTCCACCTATCATCCCATAACTATCTCCCAAAATCAATTAAAACAGTATCTCCCAACTACCTAGAGGTCCAACTTGATCTAGACTGTCGATCTCTGAGTTGATCTCCACCATTGATCCCTCCACCTGGAAGCCTATAAACGAACCTTTTAGGAGCCATTTTTAAGAATCGCCTATCATTGGAAAGTCATGTTGCCGGTCCGAGCAACCACATTCCAACATTTCATCAATTCGAGCACAACTTCCTTCACGGTACAATAGGAGTCAATTTGGGTAAAATGTGTTGTTTTATTCATTTTTTTTTAATCCTTTGTTGTAACTAAGGTTGCATTAAGTGTAGATTGAAGGTTTAAAATTTCATTTGAATCCTTTTATTTTGGTCTACATTTTCTGTATACAATGGGATTTCTAAACATCATCTATATTTACTAGTAAAGTCAAGAACCAAAAGTGGGGAGTGTATATTGAATATATTTAACTTGGGGAAGAGTGCAATTTGATGTGAGACTCAAGAGGGAGTATGTAGCTAGTATATAGGATATGTGAATTTTGTAAGGCTTCAAGGCCTTAATGTACTAGCAAGTGACATGATGTAACTATGATAATCGGTTAAAGATATCATTTTCAACATTTCTAAGCTTTGTTGTGTTTGAATGTTGTTCATTGTTCATGTTTTTATACTAAGTGCTCATAGGATTATGTGTTAAGGATGCATGTTTGGACACCCCTTAAGTGGGATCTCCATCCTTAATTGCATCATAAATTCTTGGTTGACCACTTTCTCTAAATTATATCATTCGCTCATTTACTATATGGATCTAGCCAAGTTAAGTTTGTAGTCATTGTATGTACATTTACAAAAAAGATGGACAAGTACCTTTCCATAGTAATAGATGCCCACCCCTTATTATCTATAGTGTTTCCCACCATTTTGTTAGAATATTAATCTTTACTTGGTAAAGGTAAAGATTATTTATTCATCTCTTAAATACTTGTATTTATAATACAAGTATTTTGTCTCTTGTGAATATCCTCACACATGTGTGTGAGGATAACTCACATACACATTCCTGTTGGAGGAATATTTGAGTTTAGACACCTCCTTAAGAGGTTGACACTTTGCATACACCAAAGTGATAAATGGCATGTGGGAGTTACATGCAACTCCTCTTCACACCTCTATTTATGAGGTGTTTTCTCTCTCTTTCTCTCATCTTCATTGTCTCATTCACGTGAATAATCTTCTTGTAATTCTTTGAAGGCTTCTTGACATCTTTCATATTCATTGGGGGTATTTTTCTTTGTTTTTCCCCCTTCAAAATTCTTGTCTCCTTGGTTGATTTTAGTGTATGCTTCAGATTTGGGTTCTACTTGGAATGGTAATTTACTTCAAACATAAACTCCAATACATGATTAGTTTTTCTATGCTTTTCATTTTCCTTTCACATTTCATAATCACCAAGTCAATGTGATTAGTTAGTGGATGCACTTTGAAAGTATTACTTGAAAAAATAAATTTACATTTAGATACTTGGAATTATCCAATAAATGTAAAAATACTATGTATAATTTTAAAACAAACTTACATAAGTCATTTCAATATATTGAGGTACACCTTACTCTTTCACATAATCTACATCCTCTAACATGATCTTGCACTCAAAAAAATTAATATTGGAAAGACAAAAAGGATATATATACATGTTCTAGGACATCAAAACTACTAATATAAAAAAATAGCATAAAATATAATGTCTAAAAAGTGTATTAAGATAAAGGGTATTAAAGAGTAGGCATACTTACAAAATTATTCAAAAATCCTTTCGTGCATTTTTCCTATATGATGAATGATTGGATTATCCTCTACCCTCTTCTCTATTTCCTTTAGGTATTGACAGCCCTCCTCCTTGGCATCCATCATTCTCTCATTCAACTCATAATTTTCACTCATTAATTTTGATCCTTTCTTGGTGAATTCATTTATTCTTTGTATTTTCCATTAGTATTTCAATTTGCCTTTTATTCTTCTATACATTTTATATCTCCTTCCATATTAAGTGTCAACAATCATCTATCATGTTCTCTTCTCATTAATTCCCATTCTAAGATTATGCATAGGCTACCTTTTGATATTGTGGAAGATCAAAACAATCTAAGTGGAAAGGTCCTTTATATTGGAAAAGCTTCAAATCATTTATCATAGGAGGTTCATGAAAGTATTCCCTTTATAATCCATTCACAACTCACCCTCCTCATTCAATTGTGTACCTATTGAGATCATGGAAATCTAGCATGAAGGAAAACACAAAAAAATGCAAACAAATCAATACAAATATACCTTCAAGCCGACCCACAATCCATCGATAGGGTTGAGAGTGTTGCACAGAAAACACTCTAGCTTTACCCAAAGAGATGAATGTTGATTGCTTGATTCTGCAGCATAACGGTAAGATAGATGATTGATAGATGGAAGATTGAATGATGCAAGAGGGATAGATGATAGATAGATGATGGATGATTGAGAGGAAAATTCGACAGCATGAGGATACTAAAAGAAGATTTGTTACAAATGGCTCAAGAGAGGCTACCTTTATAGAAAAGGCAAATTCGAATGGATGGTTGTGATTGAGAGTTATTTTGAATGATATGGACAGTTGAGATCGATTAGGGTTGATTAGGGTTTCCCACTCAAAGAGGGATTGTAGTCATGTGACAAGTGTGCGAAGGAGAATAAAAGGAATCTAATTCAAATATTTTATTTGAATTAGCTTGCACATGTGACTTGTATTAAATGCAAGATGTACTACCCCACATGAGACAAAAGGAAAGTGGACAAGTGTTTGATTGTGATAAAAAGAATATAATTTAAATAAAAGATTATTTAAATTAGTTTGACATATGAAGGGGTTAAGTGGAATATGTAGCATGTGACACTTGTTGCAATGTGGTGAGAGGTGAGGGAATAATTCAAATTTTTAATTTGAATTATGTGAGACATGTGACAAGAGAATTAATTAAATAAATAGATTTATTTAATTGATTAGGAATGTGATTAAGTTGGAATTAGGAGTTAGATTAGGACAAAATGGCTTATGATGTCCCTAGTAAAGTGTCGACTAGGTCATGGTAAGGACATAGACAAATTTATGTGTCTACATTTTGCCCCTCTTTGAGATGATGTTCGAGATTATAAGACTTGTGTTGAGTAACACCATTTCAAAGAAGCTAAGGAAATGGATAGAGAAAAAGGATGATGATGAAATGGGATGATAGGATAATGATGCCCCCTCGAGAGGATAGGCGGGTTGGACAAACACGGGTAGGCTCTCGAAATGAAATGGAATTGATCAAGGAAGAAAGGTAAGGATGCGTTATGTTGCAATGAAAGTGAGCAACCATGATGTTTGATATAGCACGAGACGTTATGCACCAAGGTATAAGGACCAAGGTGACGATGTGTCTCGTGCCCTAGCGTAATACAACTTTGTCTAGATACAAGAAATGAATGTTATTTGGGTTGATACTGATGTGATACAAATGCAAGTTGAAAATGATAACACACACAAGCAAGAAAGAAAGCATGCACAAATGATTAAAAAACAAACAAGGTATTGCCCCTGTCAAGCTGTAAACCAATGACTGATTAAGTGATTATTTTGTTGATGATGATAATAGTGTTGTCATTGCGGGGAACGTTATATCCCTAGATCAACACAAGGATGTTTGATGATTGTTTGATTGATTAATTGATTGGGTTTACAAGATTAGGATCAAGACCATTGATTGCGATTGGATAATTTGACACAATTGATTAACTTGATTGGTATGGATAAATGATGACTTGCGTTTGGATCATTGCTTAGGTTGATTTGATTTGATGAATGGATGATTGGATTGATTTGGTTTGATGAATTGATTTGATGGTTGGATTGATGTGCTTTGATTTTGATGATGATGGATTGCTATAAATGGATTGATTGGATTTGAGTTTGATGAAGTTGATTGATTGAATTGATTTGATTTTGATGATGTGATTAATTTTGATTGGATTGGATTGATTTGATTGATTGATTTGATGGATTGATGCGATTTGATTGGATGAATGGGATTGATGGATTTATTTGATTGATGTGATTGGATTGGTGAAGGGATGATTTGATTAAAGGAATTGGATTGATTTGATGAATTGATTTGAATGATTGAGTTGGATGAATTTGATGTGATTCGATTGATTTTATTGCTTGGATTTTTTTGGATTTTTTTTGACATATTTTGATTTTTTTGTGTTTTGTATTTTTGAACGTCAATGGATTTACAATTTGAGTAGCCTATATGCTAGATACCAATGACAAGGGGAACCAAGTCTAGGTGCAAGGGATTAAATGGGATTGGACAAAAGGATGGACGATAGTGAATGGATGAAAGGATCATGATAAATGGATAGGATAAAAGGATAGGCTATGGAATGGAATGGATGTATGTGTAAGAGAGCAAGGATGTGATCTCCAAGGACTATGTCGCATAGGAATAACATGCGTCAGTCTAGGTCGTAGACTTAGGATTTTTCAGGACAATGCTTAAGGCAATAGGATGATAGGATTTGACATGACAAAGCTTATGACTTGGATGATAGGGTTCATTTGGAAAGGATGAGGTATGTCAAGGGATATCCAAAACACTTGTCAATAGTTGCCCCCAATCTTTGTCAAGATCAAAAGAGGAAGGGAGGATGAATGGATGCAATGTGATAGGTATGTATATGAAAATGGTATGATAGTTTGGAAAAGGATGAGACAAGGTACCCCCAAATGTAAGTAACATAGAAGATCGACCTACACATGATGCATGTTTACCAGGTTTTCATTATAGTACTTATCCAAGGTGCCTGTTTACCAGGTTTTCATTGTTGGACGAAAGGATTTCTCTTTACTTTTTTTTTAATTTTTTTTTTCTTTTTTGACTTTTTTTTAAATTTTTTATAATTGTTTTGACTTTTGAATGGGAAAAGGGGATATGGATGGGTGGGACTCAAGTGTCTAGTTCCATGTAATGTGATAGTCCCATTAGAGAAGGATGTCATCACAAATGGACCATGTCAAGTCATTATGTTCAAGATGTTGGTAGGGTGATTGCGTGAAAGTGAGATGGATAAGGTAGATAGTGGATTATGATGTGGATTATGGAGGGATCGAAAGTGAATTATGATGTGGATTATGTAGGGGTGAAAGTGGATTATGATGTGGATTATAATGGACTTATGCAAAAGCATGGACCATAGGAAGGTGATGGGGGAGATATGTAGGATAATGAGTGAATGATGGAGTAATGGAGGTGTGGAAAGGAATCATGACCAACGGCTGCACACACTGTGTTAAACATGGAAGCTTTTGATTGGATGGTGGTGTAGGAAGCAATGGTGATGTTTGCTTAGGAGATGGATGATTTAGGACTTTTAGAACCCACATGGACTTAGTATTTTTCTGATTTTTGCTTTTCATGTGGGATGTTTGAAATGATTGAATGGAATGACATTTTTGAATGGAGGGGGATGGTTGGGATTTCTGAGAGGTGGATGCCTCATTTGACTTGATTGATTTTTGTTTAGGGACCCATATCATTTTAGTTTTTGACTTTGCTTTTGGAGGTATGGGCTTGGATGGATTTTTTAATGTACCTTGCTTTGAATTTTTGGATTGATTTCCTAAGGCATTAGGACCCTTAGGATTTGTGGCTTTTTTAACAGAGGCATCCAAATGTTTATTTTTGAATCCCATGTGGCAGATGAAATGAGTGGAAGCTTCGTGTTTATACAATGCGTGCATTTGTTGGTCATGATTAGGATATTTAGGGTATTTATGAATGATTGGGTAAGGGGGTGTTGGTAGCAATGGTGGTAAAGCGGATGGAGGGATATTAGGAGTTGGAAGGAGTGGAGGTAAAGTGGATGGTGGAAGGTGAATGGTCACATGCTTTTGACATTTGTAGGATGAGGGAGGTGGAATGGCAACGTATGTTTTAGGAATATGATGGGGTTTATGATGGAAGGAAGTGGATTTAGGAAGTGTGGAGGAAGTACCAACATCGTTAGATTGTTGACCTTGGGGTGTGTATCCAAGGCCAAATGAGCCAGGTGGGACCTTGACATGGATTGGCTCCAAAATGCCTTGTTCATGTGGGCCTAAACCTTTGCCTTGGTAGTTCGTGTTTTGGAGCATGTGATTGACTATAGGACTAGGTGTAGTTTGGACACTAGACTTGAGTTGATTATTGGATGGAGAAGGTAAAGTGGATAATGGTTGTTGGTGTTCTAAGGAGGAACACTCATGAATGAATGTGGATAGACTAGTAGGATATGGTGGATTTGAAATGGGATCAATGGTGGATGTGGAAGGATCATTAGGATCTTTCTTATGTTCATTGGGATCCAAATTACTTGTTCGATCTTCTATGTTTGCTTTGGAGGCACATGTCTCATCATGACAAGTGGAAGGTGTAGGATCATGGATTGGGCTAGATGGAGGATGACTAGGAGTAAGTTGGATGTCTTGCTCATGGATTATAGGATTATGGATAGGATCAAGGTGCTCATGGATATCTTCTTCATAGGTATCATCTTGATCATAAAGAAGGTACATGTTATGGATATATTGGATGGGGATTATTTGATCTTTATTAGATTTAGGGGCTGTTGTTTCTTCATGCTTAGGATCATGCTCTTGACATAACTCTTGGTTTTCTTGAATGGAAGTGGAAGGCTCTTTAATAAACTTGATAGCTTGTAGATCACATGATGGGATTAGAAGACTAAACAAAGTGTTTAAGGACTCATGGGGAGGCTCAAGAATAGGTGTTTGATGACATGGCAATGTTTTATTCCTTGCTAGTAGCCAATGGATCACATCCTTTGCAAGGGTATGGGTAAATGGACAATATAGGGGATGGATGATAAGGGTGGATAGGGTTGGAGGCTTAGGATCATGATTAGATTGAGGGCTAATTAGAAGGATAATAGGATTAGATGGATTGTGACTTGGGCTAGATGGAAAGATAATGGAATTAGAGGGATTAGTTTTATCCAAGACAATCTTACCACAATCTTCTAGGTTCTTGACCAATCTTTGAAATCGGACACAAGTGGATTTGGTATGGCCCCTATACCTATGGTATGCACAATATTCATCATCTTTATACCAACAAGGTTTAAACATAGATGGAGAATATGCTCTGAACTCAATCAAATTTGCTTGGACCAATTTCTCTAAAAGTATCTCCATGGAATCTTTTAATGAAGGATTAGTGGACATGGGGATGAAGGTGATGAAGGCGATGAAGGGCTTGATAAAGGTGTTGGGATAAGACTAGTTGGCTTATGTGTTGGCATATGATTGGATGGTGAAGGTGACTCAAAGGAGGCACTTGCTAGGTTGGTTTCTCCCTTGTCAAAGGATTTTAGGTCTTGCATAAGATGACTTAAGTCTACCAATGATGTTTGTTGCAAAAGTGAACTTGGGCTTGCTTGGTTCATGTACATAGGGCCATTTGGACTTGCATGTTGTTCTTGTAAGGACATTTGATTGCCATGTGGATAGGTTTGGTGATGAGGTGGCATGATAGGATTTGTAGGTGAAAGATTTTGTGAGGTGGATTATTGTGGACATTGGTTTATGTTGGAAGTTTGTTGAGAAAGTAATTGTGATATGAAGGCAACGGAGTTAGGATCATTGGATGGTATGCTTATGGAAGCACTTGTGTTTATGGTGTTCTTAGGAATAGTAAGGGTGATTTGTGGTATGGATGTGGCGGCGTTAGTGTTTGGATTATGTGCTTGTTAGGCTTGTGATTGAATGCGGGATCGTCGATATTGGCTTAGGACTTAATGTTGTGGGAATTGTTGATGTTGTGGTGACACGAGGTCTTCTTCCTTTCTATATAACCACCTAAGTTGATCAAGCATTCTTTTGGTGCCATAAGGATCATTCTCATAGGTTTTGTTTAGAAATGTCATGTCCATGTTTACAAGTGGTAGATGTGGAGTGATTTGGATGAAGATTTGATGATTGGATGATGTGTAATGCTTAGGATGATGTTGATGTGATGGGATGATGACTTGGATATGATTAAGGTTTTGTTGAGGATGGAGGTGAGTTAAAATGAATTGATTAATTGGGTGATTAGGATTGGATGATCTGGATGAGGTGGTCTAAGATATGTGTTATTGGAAAGTCGAATGAAGATGATGTGGCAAGTGTTTATTGGAAGCTTGCTTTAGGGCAATATCAAACACAAGATTTCACAAGCCAATGGATGAACACACACACCAAACAAGATGATGAATTTGCCTTTCAAGATTTAAATATTATGATTAAGCACACACTTGAAGACACAACAACAAGCCTAACATCTAGTTTGAAATAGGGTATGTCCAATTAGGTTTTGGGCTGTTTCCACGAGGTTGACTAGGAATTTGAAAGTGAAATCCTGCCGCATAGCCAGGAGAAAGGGGTAACCCACCCTTCACCTTCACTTCCCAAAGGTATAAAGTTCTTTGGGGCTTAGCCAAGAGTGACAAGATTCCAGCTCCCAATGAGGGTGTCTTTTGATTCAGCCTCAATCGAGGTCGTCCCTTGGAGTGGTGTGTCTCCAAGCAGGCCTCCTAAGAAGGGTAAACAAAAGTGGACCAAGTGAGGTGTTTTTGATCTCCAAGATCACCTTGCGGTGTGAGGAGAGAGCATCCACACGCACACTTGATTGACACTCGCACTTGTAAATTAACCCTTAGAAAATGAAATGTGTGATCAAACAGTTCAAGCACTGGTTCTTTTTAGATCCCAAGTCTAAATGTAATTGAAGACAATGGTTCATTTTAGCTCAATTTGATGTGTGAATGCAAGCAAGTTGTTCGTTTTAAGCCTAAAGTCCAAATGTGCGATCAAACAATGATTAAGAGATAAGAGATGAAACGAGTGCACTTGATTAATTCATTGTCCAAGATGCTATGTTTGCTGATCCAAATGTTGCCCCAGCTCCGTTGATTCACCTTCAAGTCACAAAATCAAAAACGAAACAAGTAAACTTGCAAAGGAGACCATTGTGCGAAAAAGAGAAATTTGATAAAAATTTGATGAAAATTGACTGATACAGAAAAATAAATTGCATGAACAGATTCTATACGAAATTCTATGCACTTTTTTAAAAAATCACGAAAATTCGATCAAAATTGCAAAAGTTATGTGCATTTGAAGTTTGAAATCAACTTTGACTTTGACTACGAAAAAACTGGTCAAAATAGTAGTCACCTAAAATTATCACCACCACTGCGTAGTTTGTTGGATCAACTTTCCAAGGAGCCCTCGTTTGCGCGATTTCGCCTTCGTATGTGAAAGTTATGAGTAAAAAAAAAAAAGGCTCCCTTATGGCATATAGAAGCAAAAGCAAGCCTGTCCTCTTGATTCAGGAATAGTGACATGAACTAAATGCCCCGTCCAAGCCAAAGAACTGACTCCGAAGAGCCTCGACAAATGATGATTGAGACGAGATTCGGCATTTTTAAACCATGAAACACTTGGTTTCCATTGAGGTTGTTAACCTTAAATGCTAGCGGTTTGAAAAAAATTTGGTCACATGAAGTTTTGGCTCTGGTGGTCGTTGTTTGCAGTTAGTGTTGGTAGTTTATAATAGGCAGAGCCCTCAGTCCCTCATGTGGCCAAGGGCCAAGGAGTGACAAAAAAGAAAAAGAAACAAAAAGGGGCCAAGAGGTCATAGCCCCCACCCTATGCCCGCTCGGTCACTAATGTGACCTCGGCCCAAGAACAAAGGCCATGCAATTTAAATGAATCACAGTCTGCGCCTTAACAATAGGCAGACATGATGTTAGAGGAAACGTCGACACAAGCGGAGGTCAAATTCAATGGCCAAGTTGACAGAAGTTTAGGGTTTCGGTGCTTAAACTTCTGGTACGAATGGGCGACGATGTAAAGTTCAATGGATAGCGACCAAGGATCATGGTTGAGCTAGGGTTTGAAATCTGTGACCATGGCAGTTGTTAGTAATAATTTATGTTTGGGGTTTCAAGTCAGGTCTCTTCCCTAAAAATCCAAAGAATTCTAACATTTTGGCCTCTACAGATGTGAAAAATGCAAGAAATCAGTTGTGTGCAGGTTAAAATGGCAGTGGCGGGTTGAGAGATCCTATCGACCCTCTAAATAATAAGTTGCATGCATTTCTGGATGCATATCGGGCCACAAGTTCCAGTTTCTAAATGTTTCTAAAAGTGGCTGAGAGGGTCTCATTGTGCCGATGCCGCGTGATTCACCAAGTGTTATGCCCCAGTTTAAATCTGCGCCTTTGTTTTTGCTTCCCGCGGAGCGTGCCACGTGTCAACGGTGGAAGCAGCGCCTTAAAGTTTCAACTAGGCGCGGAAGGCGCCACGTGTCAGCTTCTGCTAGAGTCTCAATGTAGTTTCTAAAAGTTTCTGAGAGTGGCGTGGAAGGCACCACGTGGAGGCACCCGAGAGACACAGAAAAAGTGACTAAAGCCCCGCGGACAGTGCCAGGTGGCAGCTTCTGCCAGTGTTTCTAAAAGTTTCACAGTTTCTGCCATAGGCTTCGAAGACCCTTAATGTTTCTCACGGCAACGCGGAGCTTGCCAGGTGTCGTTGTCCGCTAGAGTTTCTAAAAGTTTCTAAGCTGCCGCGGACAGCGCCACGTGTCCCTTGTGGTTGCTGCGGAAGCTAACAAGTGTCAGCTTCCACGTAAGTTTCTATTTGTATCCCACGATGCTAGTGATAGATTGAGGTGGGCCCTAGCATAAATATTAAGGGAGGCGGAAAGTGACGCGTGGCGGAAGGGTCCCGAAATTTAAAACTTTTTGTCTCTCTTCAGTTTCTTTCATGTTTCAGGAGCGTTGCGGACGATGCCAAGTGTCGGCATCCGCGTGAGTCCCAACTGTGTCTCTGTTGTTTCTCGAGAGGGGCGCGGAAAGTGCCAAGTGTCAATTTCTGTGGGAGCTTCAACAAGTCTCTTCTATGTTCCTCAGCAGGAGCACGGAACCCGCCATGTGTCGGCTTCCGCATAAGTTTCAGCAGGAGAGTCCCTAATTTTTCAAGAACGCTGCAGAGGCCGCCGCGTGTCCTCTTTTTTGAAAGGCAATGAGAAGCGATGGGTCCCAACGATAGAAACTTCAAGTGCCTATGTGGCACGATCTGGTTGGTGGCGACTTTTTGACACTTTTGGGGCCGTAGGTTTCAGCGATGGGTTTTGATCGACGGCCACGTTTTGAACCTGCAGCAAGGGTTTTCTCCTGAGCGTTTGCACTTGTTTTTGGGCGGAAAAACTCAAATGGTTTACTGCAGCTGCATTTCCAGAGGCTGCGGGTAGATGAAGCTTTAATGGCGATCTTGCAGGGGCGCGATGGGTCGAGTTGACAGGTTCAACCACCGGTTTTATGAGGAATGTCCCTGGGCGGCAGTGTGGGGCTCGAGATCACTTCTTGTCCCTCCTCCTTGTCCCTTTGCAACATTGTCTATTTTGAGCGCCATTTCCTCATACGTGTATCTGGCAAAATTTTTGAGTCAACCATGTAATTAATGCTAAGTACACAGTTTTGCTATAAAAGGTAGACTGTGTCACTCATTTTAGGTGGTTGAAGACTTGGGCATTTTTTTATGTAAATAATGAAGAACAGGGCATGATCTTGGTTGTTTTTATCCCATTTTGGAGTTTATGTGTTGCAGCATGAGTGTATTTTGCACATATTTTCAGTTTCAGTGTTGATTTATATGAAAAATGCTTATTGCATGTGTCTATCTGCTTGTCTCCATTTGCTGCATGTCATCCTTCTTTTGAATCTGTTTGCTAAGGGTTTCATAGATTCTAGGGTATAGATATCTATACTACATGCTTGATCTGTAACTTCCATTCAAGGAGTGGATTAAACTGTTCTAGGTCAATGTATGGAGAAGGTTGTATGTCTGCAGGGATATTTGTAAGTAGAGGCAGTTAGATACCCTTTCTTGGGTGATGTTTGTAAGGCAAGCATCAAGTCCAACCCCCTGAAACTTGAGTGAAAGTTGCAAACCATCTGCTGTATACGTCTAGTTGACTCCTTGCCCAATGGATAGGCACCAGTCTATTTCTGGGTCAGTAGTTATGAGCCAAAACCCCTTGTCTTGCATCCAGGACATTATGTCCACCCATCTCATCACTTCCACCTATTAGTTGTAGGAGTAGGATTAGGAACCCCCTGCATACTCTCATACCTAACCAGACACATATGTCCAAGAATGTTGCCAACCTTGTGATCTATCATGCAGATCTTGGTCCATACATGAGAGTATTCTGTCTGTTGTTGTCAAGTTAGATCTTTCTATCTTTGAGCTAGTCAAGGTTACATCTTGAGTTATAGGGATACCCCCTTGGTGCGGCAGAACTAGAAGTGAAGGGGAGGCAGCTCACGCAACCTCCTGTATTAGTTGGCTGAATCTGCCTGTGCATTAGAAGTGGCAAACCCTAATGCTGATTCAGAAGAAAAAACCAACAGCAGTTAAGACTACAATAGAGAGTTAAGATTGTTGTGAGACGGGTGGCAGCTTATGGGCAGTGACTAAGTAGTGAACGATGGACGGAGGAAATGCAAAGGATGGCTGAGGAAGTAGTGTCGACCGAGGCTATAAGGCGGTGTAGGGTTTCATCAGTGGCGTTGATGGTGTATGATGAGCGGAGGTCAAAAGGCACTAGGGTTTATAGATACGGGAAGCCGAAACACCAGCGGCTGAGAGGAGAAGGTGAGTGGCGCTGGGGTTGTATGCAGAGTGGCGGTGAGAGTGATAAGAGGTGTCGACAGGGCCGAAACTGTGGATTAATGCAGGTCAAAGGCAATATGAGAGGCACGGGAAGTGGCCCTAGGGTGTTAGGGTTTTTGTAGATGTGGCAACCATCAAGGAAGCACACAGGCGGAGAGGGTTTGGAGTTCTAGGTTGGCAGAGGTAGGATTTAGCATAGGAATCGTGCGAGCGGCAGAAAGAAAACCTAGATTCTTTTTGTTTCCAACCAACAAAACACCATGAAACCAACACCTCCAAGCAAAAATAAAATCACCCAGTAACGAAAATGATTATCCTGAGATTAAAACACAAAACCAAAAATTACGACCCGGGGCCTCTGCACAATGTCTGTATGGTTCCGTACGGTACGGCCTTGTGCAAGGCCCAAAACTTAAAAAATTCAAAAATTCAGTGACAAAATATATCGAATTATATGTCATTTTTCATTTCTCAGACCTCCCGAACACGATGGTGAGGTCAGATCTGACGTAAGATGCAATCTGTAAAACTTGACTACCCAATCTAGACAAAAACGATGTTAGAAGTGCAAATTTGATCACACAAACCTGCAAGAGCAAGGGTTAGTCCCACCGGGCGTGCCAAATGAGATCATGGAAATCTAACATGAAGGAAAACACAAAAAAATGCAAACAAATCAATGCAAATATACCTTCAAGCCGACCCACAATCCATCGATAGGGTTGAGAGTGTTGCACCCAAAACACTCTAACTTTACCCAAAAAGATGAATGTTGATTGCTTGATTCTACAACATAACGGTAAGATAGATGATTGATAGATGGAAGATTGAATGATGCAAGAGGGATAGATGATAGATAGATGATGGATGATTGAGAGGAAAATTCAACAGCATGAGGATACTAGAAGAAGATTCGTTACAAATGGCTCAAGAGAGGCTACCTTTATAGAAAAGGCAAATTTGAATGGATGGTTGTGATTGAGAGTTATTTTGAATGATATGGATGGTTGAGATCGATTAGGGTTGATTAGGGTTTCCCACTCAAAGAGGGATTGTAGTCATGTGACAAGTGTGCGAAGGAGAATGAAAGGAATCTAATTCAAATATTTCATTTGAATTAGCTTGCACACGTGACTTGTATTAAATGCAAGATGTACTACCCCACATGAGACAAAAGGAAAGTGGACAAGTGTTTGATTGTGATAAAAGGAATCTAATTTAAATAAAAGATTATTTAAATTAGTTTAACATGTGAAGGGGTTAAGTGGAAGATGTAGCATGTGACACTTGTTGCAATGTGGTGAGAGGTGAGTGAATAATTCAAATTTTTAATTTGAATTATGTGAGACATGTGACAAGGGAATTAATTAAATAAATGGATTTATTTCATTAATTACGAATGTGATTAAGTTGGAATTAGGAGTTAGATTAGGACAAAATGGCTTATAATGTCCCTAGTAAAGTGTCGACTAGGTCATGGTAGGGACATGGACAAATTTATGTGTCTACACCTATACCATAAGCTCCCTTCAATTAAATATGGTATTGGTTACATCCCTAAATATTTTTTCTTCATCTTAACATCAATTGAGTCATTTATTTTGATATATGTTTCTCTTAAAGTTTTTTCATTCTCCTCATCTAGTATCTTTTCATTTTTAATCCATATGGAATTACCATTCTTACTCACTAACATCATGTTAGTCAAGTGATGTTATGGGTTATCTAATTTTTGAAATTATTGGGGAAAAAGTGGAAAAAGGTTAGAAATGTGCATCTATAGAGCACTCTTGCACTATGGATAATTGGCCAAAAACACGTGTTGCATGTGTTTTTTTCCAAAATTTAAAATAATATTAAAACCAAAAAGTTGCATGGAGTAGGACTAACACTCTAGCATCCTCATTGTAACACTTTCACAAAAGTGGTAAAGGCATGCACCAAGTGCACTTTTTCCAACCTTGAATTAAAAATCAAAAGAAAGAAAAATATAAATTATAGTAAAAAAGAAAAAAGAGTAAAATTAAAAGAAATAAAAAAGTGAGTTTTGATGAAAGAAAAATGGCACATAAATTGCACCTAACATTGCCTATGACAATTTTTTTGTGATTTTGTCACAACTTTATAAAAAAAGAAATATACATAGTGTGCCTAGAGCATCCATTGAAAACAATGCTATATAAAGGTTTGGCTCCCTTTTCCCTAAATTTACGTAGGTTCTTTCACTCTAAGAAGAAGAATAGTTCTTGACACCTTTCCCAAAAAAATATAAATTTGGACCCAAATCTCCTTCCTCCAAGTGTGGTTTTTGAAGAATTTTTTAGTCAAAAGATGGAAATGGTTCAAGTCCATGTCTAGCATTTTGAAAAGAAATATATGGTTTGATAAAGAGGTGTGCTTTCTAGATTCTCTTTAGAGCTAAGATTTGCCATGATAATCTTCGATTTGAAGAGAATTTGAGAAAGGATTGAGGTTTCAAAGTGCACCAAAGGAATCCATTTACTAAAGTCTCCAAAAATTTTAAGCGAAACTCTAACCTTCCCAAGTAAGTGGATTTCCATAATTTCTAGTTACTTCTTATGTCAAGAAAAAATTAATTTAATAAAATGGAGGCTAGTGATGCAGAGGGTTTACAACAACAACAAACTCCTTATGAATAACAAGAACAAGGATAATGCAAGTACTCAATAGCTTTCACAAGATTCCCCTGATCTCCAATAGGATTTTAAACTATACCATGTTGTACTATCCTATCTTTCTAGGTTCAAACCCTTAACAAGACCTAATGGGCACTTTGAATGACAAATTCTTTCTTGATGCCTTCTAGGATTTCTTAACCCTCCAACACACTCTACAGAGGATCTCACCAACCCCCTACTTTGCTATGGTGAATTCAAGAAATGTGTTTTTTTAACAAACCCTCAAAGACACCTAGGGGTTTGACAATTTTAAGGACAGAAAACACACTCAGACCTGCATATCTTACACATACAATTGATTTGAGACCTCTCCTTTGATGAACGCTTGACCAACAACCTAATGAAGATTTCCTCCAAGTTTCATGAATTTTCCACAGTCAAAACAAAAGTTATGAATTTATTTCACTCGCTGGAAACCCTCGTTCTAAAACAGGGCAATTAGTAGTAAACTTGTTGCAACTTGCTCAAAACTTCATGAAATTTAATGAAACAAAAAGCATTTGAACTTGCAAACAAAGTACTATCAAACCATCCATTCTTAGACCTGCCAATGTTCCTTACAAGGTCGTACAAGTCTGTTTTCATACTGTAATTGCAGAAAATTGACAAAAATGGTGAAGAAACATGGTGTTTTCATCCACAAGCTCCTTCCACAGCTTCTTGGAGCGTTTTCTTTTATTGATGCAACGTGAATGAATCTCAAGAATAGTTAAAATTTGAAAATACAATGCTTTTCCATCAAAACCTAATGTAACTTCATGTCTTTTTTGCATCAAACTTGCAAAATATGCACTTTGTTTTTCATCCAAACCTAACATGTTCTTAGGAGTAGAAAAACCTAACCTAAGTTGGTAACTCACTTACAACCCCACTTGGGTGGGTTAAGAGGTTCATTATAATATTATTTTTCCCTTTTACAATATTTACAACCTCCTTAAATAACATTACTAACTTTTGACCTCCTAGGACTCCTTAACAAATTCAAATATTTAAACATAGTCTTTTGGAGGAAAACTCCTCTAGACCTTATTACAAACTCAAAAGGATCCCATTGAGTGGGCATCCATGCTAAAACACCAAAATGAACCTCTTCATGAACTTTCTCATAAAAATCCAAAACTTACACTTTCGGGTTGCTAGATGCTCTTACATCAGCTAGGGTTTTTAGGATTTTTTATTCGGAATGAAACAAAAGTTTCTAGGAGAAGGGAAATTTTTTATTTTATGAGTGGAACCTATAAAAGGTTAAAACCCTTCTCATTTTATGGGGAGCCAAAAATAATTCAACTAAAACCAATTTCCTCTAATTTGGTTGAGATGAAGTATAAATATCAAGGTACCACCTCTCTTTTCCATCTACTAAATGCATTAGCCAATATCTGGATTATGGAAATTGGTAATGTATATATGGTGGGTAGATTTGTAGGATAAAGGAAAGAAAAAGGATATATTATCTCAAAGGCTCTATAACTTGGGTTTGCTTTTTAATTAAAGGTAGAATAGAGGTTTTGAAAGGGCCTCTTCCATTTAATAGTCAAGAACAAAAAATAGCAGCAAAATAGACATACAACAACCAACTATTAGCCAAAAAACAACAACCCCATTATTGGGCAAGAGAAATAGAGTAGAACAAAGTCTAGAAAAGCATTACAAAACTAAATTGAAATGAAACCTAAAGATTAAGTAAGGTAGCATACTCCTAATCATCTCAGAGGGTCTTCAACTAATTCACCACGAGCTCCTCATCTTCCTACATGGCCACTTTTTCTTTTCAACTTCTAGTTTTGATACTAGGGCTTGCATTATTCTGGATCACATGAGGGTTGATGTTCTCCTACAACAATTTGATGGTGTTGGTAGTGTTTTGGATGGTCATGAGACAGTAGTCCACCGCATTCTACAAATTTCTTTTAATTTTGAGAACATCCTTCTCCATGCTTGCCACCTTGTCATCTTACATTGTGATCTCTACTTTGAGCTTGCTCATTTCCTTAGTATTCTCCCACTTATTAGATAAAATCTTCTCCAATTACATAGGGGTGAAGTCTTCCCCACCCAATCTGTTAACTTGAAAGGAGGTTTTGAAGCTAGTTTTATTGAATTTTTCATGAAACTAATGCAGTATTTTTTTATGGGTAACAAATTCCTTTTGCATTTCAACCAGTTCTCCCCTATCATAGTCACCACTGAGGCCACATCTTCAATTTATGAGGTGGAGCAGTATGTGTTAGGGATAAAATACCTCTCCACCTTTTCAGTTTCCTAGATAGTGTTAAAGTGAATAATTTATCAATTCACTATAGCTTAAGTGTACTTAGGTTGATGATCTAATACCATGTTGGAATAGCCAAGGATTCTCTGCAACACTTGATATTCACTCTCACAATATGGAAATCAACAAATAGAGATAAGAAATCAATGATATTGATTAACCTAATTTGAGCATAAACATATATTAATCTCACTTGATAATTTACATAGGAATGCCTTATTATATAAGCATGGATGAGGAAATCCACCTTGCATGTGGATTGACAAGTGCCCCATGATGTGGCACATGCACGCAGACAAGTGTCCTATAGGTGCCAACCTTTGGATCACTTGGAATGTGCAAACCAACAACCTTTTGACCAAGTCATCAACCTTGGTGACAAGTGTTGAATGACTACAAAAGTGACCTTTGAGGTGAGATAGAAAGTCTTCCAACCTCAAAAGGTATGCACATGAGGTTTACCAAGCAACTAGGTAACCTCTAAAGGCCTAAAAGGTTGCACATTCAATTAGACAAGATGTTGTCTAGCCTCATCAACCTAAATACACTTAAGCTATAGTGAATTGATAAATTATTCACTTTAATAGATAGAAGGAGAATTCTAATCCTTTTCCTTCCAAACTTCTTTTCCCTTCTCCACAAATTCAAAAACCAAGTCTTATCCTCTTCTTAGTAGTCAAGCTCCATGCTTGCCACCATATGTCTTGCATTGTGATCTCTTCTTTAAGCCTTCTCATTTCCTCGATATTCTCCCACTAATTAGATAAAATCTTCTCCAAGTCCATAGGGGTGAATTTATCCCCACCTAGTCTCTTAATCAGCAAGGAGGTTTTGAATCTAATTTTATCGAATTCATCATGAAACTAAGGCAACATTTTTTGTGGGTGATAATTCCTTGTGCATTTCGACTAGTTTTTCTCTAATCATACTGACCACCGAGGCCACATCTCCAATTGATGAGGTGGGGCAAGATGTGTTAGGGATAAAATCATGTTGCAAGGTGTGCGCCCTTGGTCTCCTTGTGTTGTGCAGTGCAACGCTTGGGTTCGTGACAAGGCTTAATTGCCTTCCGTGGATTCATTAACTCTGGTGGTTATATCGGGCATTAACAAGTCGATCTTTTGGTGCAACGGCAACCGTCTTTCTAACAATTGGTATCAGACCCTGGGTCACGGGTTCGAACCCCTCGCTTGTGTTGGGGGGGGATTGTTGCAAGGTGTGCGCCCTTGGTATCCTTGTGTTGTGCAGCGCAGCGCTTGGGTTCGTGACAAGGCTTAACCACCTCCCATGGATTCATTAACTCTGGCGATTGTAGTGGGCATTAACAGGTTGATCTTTTGGTGCAACGGCAACCGTCTTTCTAACAAATCCCTCTCCACCTTTTAAGTTTCCTAGATAGAAGAAGAATCCTAGTCTTTTTCCTTCTAAACTTTTTTGCCCTTCTCCACAGATTTGGAAGTTGGGTAAACCTCCTCTTCCTAGTAGTTAGACTCCTCAACACAAGTAAATTTTTCCTTTTTTTTGTGACTCTTAAAAGAGTCACCCCTTGTCAAATTCTTTAGAAGGGTTTGTTACAATTAGTTGTATTTTCTGGTTATACCCAAAAAGGAATTGCAGAAAATGGGAGTTTTGATGGTCTGTTATTGGAAAGATTGAGTACTAAAGTGGTAGTGGAACTTCTAAGGATTCCTCCTTTTGAAACTGTAATACAAATTGACTTACAATATTCTTTGACTTGGTTGATTGATAACCTAGAATCATGTCAAAAGGAAATTGTAAGAAACTAGTCAACAAAAGAGAATCTAGTGAGAAGGTTAAGAAGATATGAATTCAAATAAATCCTAGGGGATATCATTATTCTCCTCAATAAGTTAACATGACAATCTTAGGATAAAATTTTCCATTGATAGATGTTCTATATTATGAGTTTTATCAACAATGTTGAAGGCAACACTAACTGGGCAAATTTGGTAAGTGATTGCATTCAATAGTAATAATGTGAAGTGGATAAGAAAAAAGTTTTATATGATGTTATACTTAATGTGTATTTTTGCAAGAGTAAGGGATTTCCCAAGGATATGGGAGTTGGAATAATACAATGCAACCATAGTTATTGTAATCATCTAGCTTATGTACAATATAAAATGTCACTAACTCACTATATATCTTTGTTTTGTTTTTTTTTTGCTTAAACCTACGGATGGCATATATTCTTATAAGATCTAGGAGGAAGTCAAGACATTCACTAAGGATGGGGAGATTGGTTTATCCAATTCCTAACATTCACCTACATTAGAGTATATAGATATGAGTTCAAGCCTAGCATATTTTTGACATACCCTAGTGACCACACAATGTTTTTAGAATATTGATGTCATCTTTCCATTGTTCATTAGTTTATTTGATCACAACACATCAAAAGAAAATTTCCTTATCAAAATTGGAAATTATATTTTTAAGATGGTGAATGATACCAAATGTGTAGAAAAGGAATTACTAATTCTTAATCTCAAATTATTTGAATCTTTACCTTCTTATGACTCAAGGAATTATAGAGCAAATAGTAGGAAAGGAATTGGAACATTTTACTAATTATGAGGATTTTTGGCCAAATTGTGTTGATTATTTTGAAGTAAGGAAAATGAAGTTATCAAGAATGATGCTAGAGGAAATCAATGATTATAATATAGCCAAAGTCCTAGAGGATTTAATGGATGATGAAGAGGAGCTTAAATCCCCATCTTATGAGCAAAATTGTGTAGCTTATATGTCTCTTTATGCTATGAATTAGTTAGATAAAGTGAATTTATTAGTTGAGTAGAATATAAAGATATTTTCAAAGGTAATTTGGGTGGTTAAAAAAGAATATCATCAAGGGTGGATTTGGGTAAGTCTACAAATACCACCAAAATAGATTGACCCTAAATGGATAAAAAGGTAGTTGCATGTAATCACAAGTATTAATTGTTTAAGATCTAGTGGTTGTGTTAGCTCAAGAACAAGCATGGATACATCAATGGACCAATGGTGCAACAATATAGGAGATTCAACATTACCTTATGGAAGAATAAAAAATATCCTTCTCCTTTTGTGATTGATTCTCCCATTGGAGAAGTACTAGATAATCACAAATCACCAACTACAAGTTCCATTGTCTTTGTGAGACTAGTGAAACCCTTATCTCCTCTTCCATACTATCATATTCTAGGTTTCTGCCCACCTCCTTAAGATTCTCCTTCTTAGTCGACAAATGTGACTTTGGGACAATAAGATTCAACATCAGAAAAATAATGTCACATATACTAGGAAAGATACTCTAGAGTGGTAGAGAGTTTAGATACCAAAAATAGGAAAGTGATGCACGAAATTGCAAAAATCCTTGGTCCCATTTCTTCATTGTTGCAAAAAACCCCAAATAAAAGGCTAAAGTAAAAATTATGTTAAGTAGACATGATAAAGAGATCTTATATGCACAAATAGATATTTCTCCACCCAATAAGGATTAACATGGAGTATAGGTAAGTGATTACATTATAAAGGAAACATGTCGAGGAAAGGGCACAAGAGAAACAATGTTAAATGATAAATTTTTTAAGGGCTACAATTGCATCACTTATAAATAGGACTTTTTGGTAGAAATAAAATCCATCATGCCATAACATAAGGATAGGTTGTGATAGCTTGATATGTAGGAACCAATCTTGAATAGTTGTATCCTATTAAGACTCTTAGTCTTTGAGAGATGGAGAAACTCTTCTGATAAATATGTGATAGCCACCTCTAAAGAGGCTAATAGATGATAATAGATAGTGAATAGATTTTGGCAAGTAATGTACATGTTGTGGTATTTTTTTCAGCAAAAATAGAGTACCTTTATTTTTATTTAATTGCATTACTATCAATGAAGATTCAAGTTTGAGAATTCAATACCACTTGTTTAGTTTGGTACCATTCCAAGGGAGGAGCAAGGGCCCAATCACCTTGAGGAAGGGGGGCATCATTAGTATTTCTTAGATTAGTTGTGTTTGCATTTTCCATAACAAAAGAGATGCAATATTCACAAGCAATGTAAAGGAAAGGTGGTCCTTAGCCCCAAAGTTGAAAGGAACAAAACAATTCCAATTGTTCAAAAAGCATGGCCATGTCAAATCACAGCGCAAAATATAGAATAGGGTGCATTTCAAGAACATATTCGCAGAGAAAGATAAATTAGAAAAAGAACTTGGATGTCTCAATGAAACAATCATAAGCATGGGAATGGATCAAAATTTCCTACTTGAAAGAAAAGACCTTGAAGAGTCAATATGCAAAGGTGTTAGTGTGGGATGAAGTTTATTGGAGGCAAAAGTCCAGGGAGTGTTGGTTAAAACGAGATAGAAACACAAAATACTTCCACAATTATGTGAAAATAGAAGAAACTTGAACAGAATTTCAAGCATAAAGGAAAATGGGCGCTGCACAGTAGATAAGGGAGAAAAAATCGAGGAACTTGTTGCCAACTACTTTAAGTCTCTCTTGAATGGCGATGACAATCCCTGTGATTCATTGCAAGATGAGATTATAAGCAACATTCCATGTCTAGTCACACAAGAACAAAATAAATGCCTTATGAGCCCTTTCACAATGGAAGAGATAAAATTGGTCGTCTGTCAAATGGCTCCATATAAGGCCCTTGGACCAAATGGTTTTTCGGCAAGCTTTTTTTAGAAATGTTGGGGGATCATAAGCATGGACCTACTAGAAGCAATCGACAAATCTAGGAAGAAAAAATAGTCCTCAAGGATCTAAACAATACTTTCATTGCATTGATTCCAAAGAAAAACACAACGGAAACCCTAGATGATTATCGCCCTATCTCTTTATGTAATATAGTGTATAAAACAATTTCAAAGACAGTGACTAAAAGGTTGAAAACATTACTCCCAGATATCATTGGAGAAGAACAGAGTGGTTTCACCCCAGGATGTCCATCCCTGATGGAATAATCATTGTGCATGAAGCCATTGATACACTACAAAATTGCAAGGTGGAAAGGGTACAGGTGAAATTAGACATAAAAAGCCATATGATCATGTCAACTAGAATTTTTATTAAGGGTAATGGAGAAATTTGGATTCTACAAAGGGCTTACAATTGCATATTCACCCCCAGATTCTCGGTTTTAGTGAATGGTGATCCCTGGAGTTTCTTCAAATCATCCCAACGGCTCAAGCAGGGTGATCCACTATCATCCTTTCTGTTTATAATCATGGTTGAAGCATTGGGGCGACACATTTAGGGAAAAAACATGCAGGGTGGATGGCAAGGAATCAAGATTGCACCAAATGTGAACCCAACAACACATCAGCAATTTGCTGATGACACTTCTTTTTGGTGTAGCATGTAGGAGGGAAGCACAAGTAATGAGGAACACATTGGAAGATTATTGTAGAGTGTTTGGCCAAAGTGTTAATAAGCAAAAGTCAGAAATATTCTTCTTCAACACTAGTGCTAGAACACAACGAGATGTGACAGGGATACTGGACTTCAAAATCGACTCACATCCTAGAAAATATCTTGGAGCTCCTTTATTCTTTGGCTCGGGGAAATCAACCCTATGGGATCCTCTGTTAACATGTAATAACAAGATTTCATCCTAGAAGGGGAGATGATTCTCCTTAGCTGGCAGAATCTTGAGCTCAAAGCGGTCATTTCTGCCATCCCCGTTTTCCTACTATCCTGCGTGAAACTATCAAATAAGATAATGGACTCCCTCAACCACAAAATGTGTGACTTCTTCGAAGGGCACCTCCAAAGATTAAAAAATTCCCACTTATTGCTTGGGACAATATCTACAAGCCAAAACATGGTAGAGGAGTGGGACTGTGAAAATGGAGCATTCTGAACAAGGCACTAGGAGCTAAATTGGTGTGGGGGATGTTCACAAAATCACATCTCAAGTGGACAAAGATTTTGCAAAATAAATATTTAAATTCTAAATCCTCGAATAGGATTATCACTATCGGTTCACCTACCAGGGGATCCTCAATCTAGAATTTCATCTTAGGTTGTCGAGACTTAATCACCAAACACATTGCCTAGGAGATTTCAAAAACTAGGAGAAAGGCTCACTTCTGGGATGACTCATGGAACAATCATGCACCTATGAATGAACTACCAAACATTAATGAGGCCAAACAAGTAATGGAAGACAACTAGGGCAGTCGTGTCAAAGACCACATTATAAACACATAATGCAATGGTTTCAGAGAATGGAAATGGAAAAGCCCACAAGGTCTAAACATTTTGACAGTACAAAGACGGACTATTGAAGAGGTCTTAGCAAACAAAAAAATATGTATCACTGAGGACTGTCTTAGATGGTGTGGATCCAAATTAGGGAATTACAAGGTAAAATTGTGGTATATTGGAGGAGGCCACGGGAAAGAAAGATGATTGGCCTGCTCATCTATGTTGGAACAAAAAAGTGCCTACCTAAAGCGGGAGATTTTGCATGGGCAACCCTACAAAAAATAATTTTGACATCAAAAAGATTAAGAAAATGGGATTCGAAGGCCCATCCAGATGTGTTATGTGCAAAAAGAAAGAGGAAACAATAGATCACCTACTAATAAGTTGTCAATATGCAGATGAATGTTGGCAGCAGGTCCAAAAGAAGCTAAATTGGTATGGGTCCCGAGCAAAGGATATATTAGAATTCTTCAATTCATGGCCTACTCTATATAGTAAGGCTACTTTCTCCTACATCTGAACGGTATGCCCATCAATTGTCATATGGGAAATCTAGAAGGAAAGGAATATGAGGATATTCCAAGAAAAAGAGATCTCAGTGGAGAGCTGCATGGAAAAGTTGGAAAATGCAATAGAAGTGGTAAACAACAATGTCAAAATTCAAAGTATGAAAAACAAGTCATTCACTCCTTGGGACAATGAATTCATGAAAAATTGGACAAGACTAAGAGTCTCGGACCCCATTCATGGGGTTCAACAAGTTCATTCAACATCAAGTCGAAGGAAATGAATCAAATGGACAACTCCGCCTGAGGGCTAGTGTAAGCTTAATTTCGACAGGGCGTCTAGAGGCAATCCTGACGCTTCCAAAGCTACATGTATACTGAGAGGTCATGAGGGATACTTGATTGGTGCTACATCGAAGGGGCTCGGGAATGGAACAAATAATGAAGCAGAGGCACAGGCACTCCTGCTAGGTTTACAGATGTGCACTCAATTTGGAGAGAAAAGAGTGCAAATTGAAGGGGACTGCTTGCTCATTATAAATGCCATTAGTAACAAAGGGGCTTAGAATTGGAAGATCAATAGAATATTTAATCAAATTTTGCCATTAATTAATAAAATAGAGGCATTTACCATCAAACATGTGTATAGGGAAGCTAACTATCATGTTGATGCGTTGGCCAATTTTGGCATTAAAATTAACACGAAGCAAATTTTGGAAGATAACATTGATAGCTGGAAGAGTAGATTGCCAACCTTATTTAATGATGATCCAATACCACTAAGAGCGCAGGATTCCCATAACACTTGCGAAGGATGAGACTCAAGCATGCGACATCATTGATTCTGCCCATTCATAGCTATGGCTCTGACAAAGAAGGATTATGGAAAGATATGGAGGAAAGATTATTAAATGGATAGTATCTCCCCTTTCATCAAAGGCTTTCTGGTAGGCACATCATGGAAACCACTATTTGATTATATGGCAAGAAGAGGCAAATCTCTTTCCTTGGGGAGATTATCGACCTACGTCTGAAGAAAATCTTTAAAGTTAAGGTGGTAATCATGATACATGTAATTCAAATGGTTATTGGCAAGTTGTTTTTATCTACTGCACATAGATATCACGTAAATACAGATATTGCATCCTTGTTTGTTGTTTTATTGGAAGCAAGGGAATCAAAAGAAATAGTGAGGATGATATCTATGGCTTTGACTAAGCCTCGCTAGCACATGGGGCTCAATACTGTCTTGGAGATTGTGATTCTTGGGTCAAGCTTCCTCCTGGAAGTGGATTATGGATTGCACCCAATTCTCGTGTTGCGGTGTTATGAATTTCCTTTGTCATCTCTGCACATGGACACAATGACTCCCACCGCAAACACCAGACAAAGTGGGGCACAACATTCCTCAAATTTGCCACACGTGTTCATCCTTCCACAAGGATTAATTGGGCTTTTGTTGTGGATGACGATACTTCAAACAATGATGGTGATGGTGGAGATGAAGTTGGTATACAAGGACAAATGCAGGTACACAGTGAATTCTAAATGATACTACAAGTTATATTGATATAGGAGCATCTGGGTTCACAAGCGATCTTGCATCAACCAAAAAGATTTTCAGGTTCTAGTTCAGTTTTCTTTTGTTTCTATTGTTTTTGGTAGTCTTTTGCTTCAGGAAGAATTTCTAATTGATTTGGTCAAATTAAGAACCTTGCCTTGAAGAAGGGCTTAAAGGGTTCTTGTAGTTTCAGTTTGGTGAAAATTGGATAAAAATTAGCTAAGTTATGAGAAATCAAAGTTTTGCACTTGTCTAAGAACAAAATCAATGATTTTGGGTGTTCCGAGAACACTAGAAATGTCGGACAGTTCCTGTTCCCTCCCAAAACCCCGACGGGTTCTCAGCGTCAACAATTTGGCGTGTTCTTGGAACACCTAAAAGTCTGACAGGTTCCCACTTCATGCTAAATCGCCAACCTAGTTTTCAAACACTTAGATATTTTCAATGAAGTTCCAAGTTGTCGCTTAGCTCCATATGACCCAAAAATCGCCGACGAGCTTTCTCTTCAAAGAAATCAGGATTCCATAGTGTTCCGAGAACACTTGAAATGTCCGATGAGTTCCTACTTCCTTCCAAATTGCCGACGAGTTTCAACACTTAGTTTTTCTGCGAAGTTCCCAATGATCACATAGTTCCACTTGACTTGGAAAAGCCCGGCCGTCACTCAGTTCTGACTCTCTAGGAAATCTTCAACGACTTGCAATCCAAGTGATTGAGTAGTTCCTAGTGGCTTGGAAAAGCCTGATAAGAGTTCCAAGTGCTTCCTAAATCTCTAATAAGTTCTTTGTCGATGATTAAAGTTTTAAAATAGTTGAAAAGTGGTTCTTAAAGCAAATCAAGTAGTTCCACATGAAGTGGAAATTCCTGACGGATGGAAATCAAATAGTTCAAAACCCATCGGAAATCTTTGATAGTGTTCCTTCAGACTATAGAAGTTTTAAAATATTCTTTCAGGTTGTTCCTGATGTCCTTCCAAGTTCGATACTTCATCTAAGGATTTTTGCGGATACAAGTTGTCACAAGTAGCCATCTATGTGAGACTTTTATAATTTGGACATGTGTCCAAATTCAGTTCAACTTCTTGTAGTGATTCAGTTTCAAGAACGGCTCAACTTCCTCAACAATTTATATATAAAAGAAAATCGATATGTTATGTAAAGGGGTTTGTTGAATCTGGGGGTTGGGGCATATTGATTACGAATATTGTGAAGAAGAATTGTAACAAAGAAGACTATTGTTTGGAATTGTATTGTATTCTTGAGCAATTTAATGTTGCATATGAATAAAGATTTTGAATTTTATTGTTCTATGTAGAAATTTCTTTGTTGTAGTTGTGTAATTGGGTTGTCTGATGAGACCCCCTCATCACGACTGCATCATATGGTATCAAAGAAAAGTTTTCTTGCTGAGAGATGTTGATATGTTGGCAGAGTTTGAAGTGGTAAAAATAATTATCTCAAAGGCTCGAAAGATTTATTGTATGTGTGTGAAGAGGAGTCCTGCAATTGCAGGGGGTTGAGGGAAACGGTGAAGTTGTGAGAAGAGATTTTTTTTGTTTTTCAGTGCGTGGGTAGAAAACAACAGAGGTTGTAGTTTGAGTTATTGTGAGATATTGAGAAGATGCCCCCGAAAAGAAGAGTTCCCAAAATGGAGGAAATGTCTGAGCAATTTCGTGTTGACATGTGAAATGAATTGAGAAATTTAGTTGTTGGATTGAAAAGAAACCCAGATTGTGAAGAGGAACATGCAGATGATGAAGTGGTAGATGATGAACGGGAAAGGGAAAATGAACAACCAACAAATGAAGGAGAAGAACGTTTCTTGAGAATGCTTGCTAGAATTGGAGGTAATAAAATGGAGTTTCAACTTTTTCTGGTACGTTAAACCTCGAGGAATTAATAGATTGGATTGGTGAACTAGAATATTTTGAATTTGAAAACATTTGTGACCAACAACGAGTAAGATTAGCACAGACAAAACTCAAGGGATGTGTTGCCCTTTGGTGGAGAGAGTTGCAGAGAGAGAGTAGTAAATGGAGACATGAGAATAACCCGATGGAATCAAATGGTTACCAGGTTGAAAGCAAAACTTATTCTTGGAGATTATGAGTTGGAGTTGTTCAGAAAACTTCACTATTTGAAGCAAAAGGATATGAATGTAAAAGACTATACAGAGGAATTTTATAAAATAGTAATCAGATCTGAACATCATCAAATGGATAGGGAAAAAGTAATTAGATATATAAATGGGTTAAGATTTAATATACAGATGAGATGAATATGTTGAAGATTTCTACAGTTGAAGAGAAGTACCAATATGCTTTGAAAGCAAACGAAAAGATAGAAAGAAGGCAACATAATAATTCAAGAGGAAGAGAAAATTTCAACCGGGAGAGGACAAGCAAGCAATGGTAAAGGAAAGCAAATGTAAGAGGAAGAAGTCAGCTCTAAATGGAATAAGGAATTGAGTCAGGGAACAAGAGGAAGAGAATACTCTACAGGAGAACGTGATAGCAGCAGCAAAGGATTCCTTGGAAAATGTTTGCAGTGTGGAGAAGTTGGACATAGAGCCTATGAGTGTCCACAAATACACCGGGAGAGTAGCAAGAGAAGTGTGACCACAAATCACATGGTGCAAGAGGATGAAGTGTGGCATCACCGAAAGCAGAAGAGCCCGAGGAAGGAGAGTCTCTTATGTTCAAGAGAGTGTTAATGAAACCAGAGATGAAGGATGGAGCATCCTTTTCCAAACAATATTCAAGTCTGGGGGTAAGTGTTGTAAAGTAATTGTAGATAATGGTAGCACTGATAACCTAGTCTCTGAAGAAATGGTAGAAAAGCTAGGTTTGAAAAAGAGAAAACATCCCAGTCCTTATAAAGTTACTTAGCTGCAAAAAAAACATGAATTGGTGGTGAATGAGCAATGTATGGTTAGTTTTCAGATCGGGTCATATAAGGATGAAGTCTTGTGTGATGTTATGTCGATGAATGCATGTCGTGTTGTTGGGAAGGCTTTGGCAGTTTGACAGGGAGGCTATCTATGATGGTAAAAGAAATTTGTATACCATTGTGAAAGGTGGGCAGAAATATGTTTTGAGTTCATTAAAGAAGAAGGCACAGCAGGTAAAGGACAATAGTTTTGTAGTTTGTTGCAGTTCAAACAAACAGTTGATAAAGGTGACAAGAGAGGTTGAGAACAACTCAATGAAGGTTCCTGTGAAGAGGAATGCAATTGGCAATAGAGGAAGTGGTACTGGTTTTGTGCAACAACGGTATAAAGAATTCAAGAAACGCATGAAGAATGTGAGTAATGACCAAGGAAGTGGAGGTTTAGAGAGGAGATAGAAAAAGTCGCAGTTTGGACATTTGAAATTTTTTTATGGAAGATATGGATCAAATTTACCGAGAGGGACAAGTAGTGGCAATCTCCACAAGAAAAGGAGGAAAAGGAAGAGAAAGTGGAGTTGAGGAAATTTAGTTTGAGGTGAGGACAAGAGATCAAGAGGACAAAGAAAAAGTTTAGATAAAGAACAAGCATGGGATCACCATCTCAAGCACCTTCAATGTTCATGAGTTTCCAACTCATGGAACATTTCACTTATCCAACATCTCTAATGCAGGAGCATCCGGGTTCACAAGCGATCTTGCATCAACCATAAAGATTTTCAAGTTTTGATTCAATTTTGTTTTGTTTTGTGAATTTTTGGTAGTCTTTTGTTTCAAGAAGAATTTTTAATTGATTTGGTCAAATTAAAAACCTCGCCTTGAAGAAGAGCTTAAAGGGTACTTGCAATTTCAATTTGGTGAAAATTGGGTAAAAATTAGCTAAGTTATGAGAAATCGGAGTTTTAGGCCTGACTGTGAACAAATCTGGGGTTTCAAGGTGTTCTTGGAACCTCAAAAATCCCCGACGGTTCTTGTTCCCGTTTGATTCGCCGACGGGCTTTTATAACATAGCCTTTTCCACTTGATCGGATTGTTCCATATAACCCAGAAATCGCCGACGAGCTTTCTCTTCAAAGAAATCGGGATTTCAAAGTGTTTTAGAAACACTTGAAATGTCCGATGAGTTCCTACTTCCTTCCAAATCATCGACGGGTTTCAACACTTAGTTTTTTCACGGAGTTCCCAATGATCGCATAGTTCCACGTGTTTTAGGAACACTTGAAATGTCCGATGAGTTCCTACTTCCTTCCAAATCGTCGACAGGTTTCAACACTTAGTTTTTTTGCGGAGTTCCCAACAATCGCATAGTTCCACTTGACTTGGAAAATCCTAACCGTCGCTTCCTTCCGACTCTCTAGGAAATCTCCAACGGCTTGCAATCCAAGTGATTGGGTACTTCCTAGTGGCTTGGAAAAGCCCGATAAGAGTTTCAAGTGCTTCCTAAATCTCCAATAAGTTCTTTGCTAATGATTAAAGTTTTAAAATGGTTCAAAAGTGGTTCCTAAAGCAAATCGGGTAGTTCCACATGAAGTGGAAATTCCCGATGGCTGGAAATCATGTAGTTCCAAACCAACTGGAAATAGCCAATTGTGTTCCTTCAAACTGCAAAAGTTCTGAAATACTCTTTTAGGCCATTCCTGATGTCCTTACAAGTTTGATACTTTGTCTAAGGATTTTGGTGACAAGTAGCCATCTATGTGAGACTTATAATTTGGACATGTGTCTAAAATCAGTTCAAATTCCTGTAGCGATTATGTTTCAAGAATGGTTCAACTTCCTCGGCAATTGATGTAAAATAAAAATTGATATGCTATGTAAAGGGGTTCGTTGAATCTGGGGGTTGGGGCATACTGATTGTGGATATTGTGAAGAAGAATTGTAACAAAGAAGACTATTGTTTTGAATCGTATTGTATTCCTGAGCAATTTAATGTTGCATATGAATAAAGATTTTGAATTTTATTGTTTTGTGTAGAAATTTCTTTGTTGTGGCTGCGTGATTGGACTATCTGATAAGACCGCCTCATCACGACTGCATCATATATAGAATGAATACTATCATAGAGAACAATACACTGATACAATGTAATAGCTATGTTGCCTTTGAGGGTTTTTGTTTTTCAATCCTTAGGCATTTTGGTATACAGGCCCTCTTTTAATGGAGCTGCCTCCAAGTATATTTTATGAGAACTTATATATGGGTATGGCCCCCAAGGCCAATTTCATCTAGCAAAAAAAAATATAGAAAAGAAAATCCAGCCCATAAAACTATGCACACTTAGCCTATCGACCACAACTAGTACAACACTCTTGGACTCCAATTCAAAGCCATGTAATGAAATCAACTTAAAGGTCAGGCTACATTCCAACATTCTATTAATATAGTGGTTGATGCACCTTCAGAGACCAATTCTACACTGTTCTGATCTATATATAATTTTTATCAAGGAGTTGAACATGAAGACATCACTTGAGGAATTTCTGTAGATTTCAGGCATGACCTAATGGTTCAACAATTGTACTCAGTTAAGACATAATCCTCACGGTAATCAAGTTTTTATTCTGTAAAGTAACTTCTGAGAATGAGTTGGTCCACAGTTTCTGTGCAGTTATTATGTATACTGACAAAATACATTCTACCTATCAAGATGGTTGTATGACTTAAATGGAAGACTATTTTTTCAGCTCTTTGCATGGTGGAAAATATGTTTTTGTAACTCTCCTTTTTGACACATAAATTTGTAATATTGTAAAGATAAATCCATTTCTGTTCACAAACTCAGGCAATTAACTACAGAATCCTAGATTGATGTTTATAATTTCTATATTATATGCTATTTTACGCTTTTTAACTGTCTATAAAATGCACTGATTGCTTTAAGGCATGGCTTAAGTTAAGCTTTCTTTTGTATTGATTTCTCATTTATGAACTATCAAAGGTTTTCAAATAATTTATTTGATCTTATAAGATTTCATTGCACCACCAGCATTTGGAATAGCATTCAAGAACTTTATTAACAACTCATAGGCACTACGGAAGTAGCTCCGCAGAAAACAGCTGCAACATGTTAAGCATTCTTGTGACAAAAACTGTCCTGATATCATTTTAAATGGTAAGTGTGGTCAAGTTGAAATGGACCAAAGTTATACCCTTCTGGACAGAAGTAGCATTTATTGTCTGCAACATAGAAGTAAACAAATGAGATATTTTATCATCTTACGGAAAAATTCAAGCATTTCATATTGTTGCAAGCATGAACATAAGTGAAAGGAAAATAATGCTAATTTCTGAAAGACTAAAAAAATTCCTAGCCAGTGATAAATGGAGATATGGCTTCATGTGCTCCAACATTAAAACCCATGCAACCATAATGAATCAAAGAAAAATCTGAATTACTGGGTTTGATCACAAATATATGCACTCTAGCAGTTCACAGACACCTAGGTGCTCATGTACCCAGGAGCTGTGCATGCACACATGCTTCAAGGAGGAGAAATTGATTTCTGTCTATAAAGCATTGCTGAACCAGATGATTTGCATTAATCAGATGTATGGACTTATTTTCTACTCAACTTACATGTCTTTATTGTAGCTCAACACCCATGAGTTGCAGCCTGTCAATCATCTTTCATCATGAAAACAGAATGAGGTAGACTAAATTCTTCCTCTTGACCCAATGCCTCCATCTCATCATCATCTGGCTTCTGAAGTAAATGACCAAACATTAGGAATGTCCCTCTAATTATACTAGTATCCATGTCAAAAACCATTGAAAGCAAACTAGAAATCTTTAAGCTCTACCATGTTTAAAAATACCAGAAGCAATATATCTTTGATTACACTATACACATTAGTGTGAAAATGTAATATCCTACCTACCAGCATTTCAAGATTGTAGAAACGATCCAGTAGCTGCAACACCTCATCTGGAGAAAAATGTCGATTCAGCCTGCCCAAACAAAAAATAAACATAAATAGTGCAGTAATTAGTGAACATTTATTTTTAAATAGTGCAACTGCTGACCTCCTCTCGAGGTATTCCATCAAGCCAAAGAGGACAAAGTGCCTGTGCATCCCTGTGCAAAATCAATCAAATCAGTTTAATACAAACTACATCATAACAAAGAAAAAACCCATGCCCAACCATCATGAGCACGATGAATGACTTTTTCATGTTTCAGAAGAAAGTAACTTCCCAAAAAATTCAAATAGTTTACTGCTTTACTGAAAATCAACTTGAAAGATTGAATAGCACCCATCCACATACTCTTAACTCAAATATATAAAAAAGTCTGCCACCAAAACTAGAAAAACAATCTTTGGTATCCAATTCCCTTGGCTACCTAACATTTATGTTATAATATTCATTAATTTCTCCTGATGCCAAACATGAAGGTGAGCCAAAACTAGATACCGACAAGCAACTACAAGGAAATAGCCACAACTCAAAGATGAGTGAAGAGTTATTTTAGTCAATGATATTGTTTGGATCTACCATACATGGTAATGCAGGATTCTGAAAGGTATGCGTGATACAATGCACTGACAATAATTGAAGAAAAGAAATCAGAATCCAATCCAAGTTTGGGAAAGAATGTAAGTCAAATATGTTGAAATTGGCATCCACTAAACCGTATGTATTGTGCATAATTTAGGTAAATAATAACTAACAATGTAGTAAGGAAATCAGAATCCACGTTAATTAAAGAATTCAAGTCTATTAGGTTGATTCAGCATCCACCGAACTTTGTATCTACCTTGTATGGTAATGCAGGTTTCTGAAAGGTGTGCATGATATAACACGCTACAGCCTAAGAAAGTGATGTAATTTGACAAAAATTGAAGAAAAGAAATCAGAATCCAAGATTAGAGAAGGATTTTAAGTGAATTATGTTGAAATTGACATCCACTAAACTGTATGTAATATGCATAATTTAGGTAAATAATAACTAACAATGTAGTAAAGAATTCAGAGATAGCTAAAGAATTCAAGTCAATTAGGTCGACTTTGAGATCCACCAAACTGTATGTATTATGGAAAGTTTAGTATATATAACTGGCACTTTCCATAACAGCTGGATCCATCACTGAGTACGACTTCACATTTCTATTTTAAAATAATAATATTACACACCCCTTTTAGGTCAAATAAGAAAGTTACAACCTTTGACAGTTTAACCAGCTATTAGTTCATTCAAAATGCATTAGGACAGCATTAACAAACTCATAGGACCTGAGAACAAATTTCAGCTCTCCTATTTTCAAAACCACAAATGGAATATGGGAGATTAATGCTGAATGATATTATTCCCACCAATAGCATACGTGTAGTTCCCTAACAGATTATCATCAGGCTAGCCAACAAAATCAACTCCACCCCCAAAAAATTCGAGACAAACAAACCAGATTATAACTAAGATCTTGGTGGGCAGTGTTCTCGGTTCAGTGAAATCGCTTATTGTGTAGTTGTAATGTCCCCTTTTAGGCAGTTCAAAAATTTCTTAACCTTACACACAATTTCGACTTGTAAAAGAGAACATTAGTAACCAATTCATCTTTATAATATCATCATATTGCAATTAGGGTTAATAACTACATATAAATATCAATATCAAAGTTCATATACTTTTCACATTTCCTCTTAGGGTTAGTAACCTCATAATCATAATCAACATTAAAGTTCGCTACATATATGCATTTCATTTTCTCATTTCTTTCACATAGAGCTTTCCATGATATACCTCGGGAGAGTCACTATGGAGCCTGATCGTTAATCTACTCTACTTCACCCACCCCATATGAGTATGTTTACGTTAAGGCGCTGGTGTAACAATCCCACTGTCGTAGGCCCAAAGGCTTCATTGCAACACGCGGCAATTCTTTACCATTTGGCTCAAGGGGCTTCATGCTACACGCAGCAATTCTTCACCCGCTTGAAAGTCACCTACCATTAGGCCATTTATAATAATTATTAAGTCTACACAACCTTAGGCCCAAGGGCTTCACACTACATGCAATGATTCTTCACCTCTTGGCTCAAGGGACTTCACGCTACATGCGGCGATTCTTCATCCACTTGAGGGTCACCTAGGTGCTAGACCATTAGACTGCCCTTCCCTAACTCACCACCATACTCGTAGGGTGATAGAGAGATTGATGGTGAGGCTACTTGCTCTTCTCCGAGTATATCATGGTTTTATGAATCATGTCTTGTAAATCTTATCATTACTATCTTGTGATCCCCCCATGGATCACGAGATAGTACCATTGTTCATATTGTTCTTCTATGGGAACTCACTTTGTACTATCTCATTGATTGCCATTCACTTGGTATCATATAACTTTCATCATTCTAATAAACATTCTTCTGTCATAAGCATCCTTATGCTAACATGTTATAGACATTCTTGATGATAAACATTCTTATTCTGTGGTATACATTTCATTCATTCTATGATGTCATTTCATTCATTCTATGATGACATTTCATTCTATTACAAATATTCTTATGCTATTCGATTTCAACTATTCTTATTTTGTCGTGTATGATATTCTCCTGCTTTGATAGTATTTTCATTTTATTCTATATGCATATTCATTCTATCCTATAAGCATCATTATCATGCTATTCTGATTATAAACCTTTTCATGCCATATCTTATGCCATTATGATCAATTAGCTAGATATTCAGATATAAGATATATTAATTGTGATGAGGATCATACCTTAGATGGTCGATGGTTTCTCAGATTATATTTGCTGATAAGTTCTTTGCTGATTGAATTACTTGTGATAGTGGATTATCCACGATCTGCTGTGCTTATTCTCCAATGCTGAAGGATGTTCGATGGACACCAATTATTATTAATGATAAGCAGTTATTATTTTGACTGCTGATTGAATGTATGAGATGATGAAGTATCC